>CM052544.1:33843627-33866304 GCA_028533065.1 Trachops cirrhosus
GAGGGGAAGAGAGAGGGAAAAGGTACAGGGAGTAAGCAGCATAAATGGTAGGTAGGAAATAGACGGAGGGGGGGTGGTAAGAACAGTATAGGAAATATAGAAGTCAAAGAACTTACATGTATGACCCATGGACATGAACTAAAGAGGAGGGAATGTCAGTGGGAGGGGGGTGTGCAGGGCGGAGCAGCATAAAGGGGGGGAAAATGGGACAACTGTAATAGCATAATAAAAAATATATTTAAAGAATTTATTGATGTTTGCATGTTGATCTAGTAGTACACCATGACCTTGATAAACTTATGTATTTCTAAGAGAAGTACAAAAAAAGAACATAAGAAGAACTTATGTAGTGCTAAGAGATTTTCAGGGTTTTTTTGTGTAGATGTCTTCAGATTTTCTATGCATACAACAATGTCATCTGAAAACAGAGGCAGTTTTTATTTCTTTCTTTCTGATTAATGTCTTTTATTTCTTTTTCTTGGTTTATTTCTACTGCTTAAAAATTCCAGGACTATTTGGAATAAGAGCAGTTAGAGCAGATATCTTTGTTTTATTTCTGATCTTAGGAAGAAATTATTTAGTATTTCACTATTAAGTATAATCTTAGCTGTAGATTTTTACTAGGTACTCTTCATTAAGTTAAGTTAGTTATCCTCTAATCCTAAATTACAACATGTTTTTTCTTTCATGAATGGGTATCGGGTTTTATCAAATGCTTGTTTTTTTCAATTAATATGGTCATACAATTATAATTCTTTAGTCTATTGATATAGTGGGCTACATCAAGTAAATCTGAATGTTGATATATGGAATAAATTCTACTTGTAGAATTCTGATTTCCTTCTTTTAATATGGCATTTTATATCCAGTTTTGTTCTGATTCAAAAGGTTTCAAAACTATATGGTTGTATTCTGTTTTGAGTATTTCTTATTCAATAAAATTAAATTGGTATTCTGTGTTGTATAATTTAGTGTGCTCTTTAGATTTAATATACATTTTAGAATAAATATTTTGTTTACATTACAAAAAATTATATACCACAAAAAAGTGGGATTTATTCTCAGGAATGCAAGGATTGTTTAACATAAGAAAATCAATCAATGCAAAGCACTACACTGATAGAATAAAGAAGAAAAACCACAATCATCTCAAATGACACAGAAAAAGCACTTGACAGAATCCAACATGCTTACATGATAAAAATACTGAGAAAACCAGAAAGAGAAGGAAACTTCAACACAACAAAGAAAATTGATTAAAAACCCACAGCTAGCAAGGTATTCAGCACTAAAGAGCGAAAGCTTTCTCCATCCCCAAGACTGGGAACAAGACAAGGATGCCTGCTTTTACCAATGCTATTCTAAACTGAACTGGAAGTTGTAGCCAGAGGAATTGGACAAGAAAAAGAAACAAAAGGCATCCAAGCTGTAAAAGAAGTAAAATTATCTCTATTTATAGATAGCAAGATCTTATACATAGAAAATACAAAAGAACGTACAAGAAAGCTATTGGAGCTAATAAGTAAATTTAACAAAGTTTTAAGGTATGAGATCAACATAAAAAATTAGCTGTATTCCTGTTCAACTGCAATGAACAATCTAAAAAGGAAATAAAAAAAACAGTATTATTTATGATAGAATAAAAAAATTCCCAGGAAAAAATTTAACCAAAGTGATAGACAAGTACACTGAAAACTACAACATACAGCATAAAGAAATGAGACACAAATTAAATGGAAAGGTATCCATGTTAAGTGACCTGGAAGACGGAATTCTGTCTTGACGGCAATGCTACCCAAATCAATCAACAGATTCAATGTAATCCCTATCAAAATCCCAATGGCCTTTTTTTTTTTTTTTTTTTTTTTTTTTAAAGAAATGGAAAAGCAGATCATCAAATTCATGTGAAAGTGCATGGGGCCCTGAATAGCCAAAACAACATTGTAAGTAAAGAACGAAGTTTCACTCACACTTCCTAATTTCAAAACTTACTACAAAGCTATAGCAATCAAACAGTGTGGTACTGGCATAAGGAGAGCCATGTAGACCAATGGAACAAAATTGAGAAGCCAGAAGTTAACCCATACATCTATGGCCAGTGGATTTTTGATAAGAGAGCCAAGACCATTCAATCCCTATTGAAAAACTTTTCTTTTCAAAAAGTAGAAAAAATAATTCAACAAATAGTTGAAAGAGTATAGTCCTTCAACAAATAGTGCTGGGACAACTAGACATCCACATGCAAAAAGAATAAAGCTGAACACTTACCTCACATCACATATGAACATTAACTTAAAATGGATAAAAGACCTATATCTAAGAGCTAAAACTGTAAAACTCTTAAAAGAAAATATAGAAGGAAATCTTTATGACCTTGGATTTGACAAGGGAGTACTAGATATGACACCAAAAGTATAAGGAACAAACAAAAAATTTTGACCTTGTCAAAATTAAAACTTTTCTATATCAAAGGACTTCATCAAGAAAGTGAAAAGACAACCTAAACAATGGGAGAAAATATTTGCAAAGCATACACCTGATTGGTGTCTAGTACCCAAAATATATAAAGAATTCTTACAACTCAACAACAAGACAAAGAACTCAATTAAAATATAGGCAAAAGACTTGAATAGACGTTTCTCCAAAGAAGATATATAAATGGCCAATACACACATGAAAATACGCTATCATTAGTTATCAGGGAAATGCAAATCAAAATCACAATGAGATACTACTTCATACTGATTAGGATGACTAGAATATAAACAAGCAGCCCTGGCTGGTGTGGCTCAGTGGATTGCCGGCCTATGAACCAAAGGGTCGGTGGTTTGATTCCTAGTCAGAGCACATGCCTGGGTTGCAGGACAGGTCCCCAATAGAGGTGCGCTAGAGGCAACCACACACTGATGTTTCTCTCCTTCTCTTTCTCCCTCCCTCTCCTGCTCTAAAAATAAATACATCAATCTTTAAAAATACAAAATAAAAACATGGACAATAACAAGTGTTGGTGAGAATTTGTAGAAATTGGAACC
This sequence comes from Trachops cirrhosus, assembly GCA_028533065.1. Classification (NCBI taxonomy): domain Eukaryota; kingdom Metazoa; phylum Chordata; class Mammalia; order Chiroptera; family Phyllostomidae; genus Trachops; species Trachops cirrhosus. The sequence continues at coordinate 33,846,660 of CM052544.1, forward strand.
CTTGGATATTGCTGATGGAATAGTGCAGCTGCTGTGGAAATATGTAGCAGTCAAGTTTAACCTATAATTACCATATGACCCAGGAAATCCACTCCTAGGTGTGTAACCAAAAGAACTAAAACAAGCACTCAAATAAATACATGTACACATGTACATGGCGGTACTCTTCACAACAGCCAAAAGGTGGAAACAATCTAAATGTCCATCAGGTGATGAATGGTTAAATAAAATGTGGTCTCTCCATACAAAGGAATATTATTCAGGCATATAAAGGAATGAAGTACTCATACAATCTGCAAACATACATGAACCTTGAAAATATGCTAAGTGATAGAAGGCAGACACAAAACATCACATGTACAATTTCTTTTATATGAAATGTCCAGAATATGTAAATCATTAGACAATACACATTGGTGGTTGTCACATGCCTGAGGGGGTGGAAGCGGTAGAATAAGGAATAACTGTGTAATGGGTACAGGATTCCCTTTTGGGGTAGCAAAAATGTTTTGGAAATAGAGGTGGTGGTTGTACAAAACTCTAAATGCACTAAATGTCACTGAATTGTTTACTTAAAAAAATTGTATGTTTTTGCTTAAAAAAAACCCCCACAAATGAAAATAAATGTATATAAACACAAATGCACAGGAACAAATCTTGGAGAACAGTACTCAGATATTAATGTTTCTCTCTAGATGGTGGTATTAGAGCATAATTACTGGCCAGACTTTATCAAACCAAATCAGAAGGAGAGAGGTAAAGATGCCAGTCGTTTAGCCTCTGAAGATACAAAAAGTATGGCCCCTTTCCCTAAACAAACAGGGAATCTGGGGCTCAGGCACAAATGTGTCTTCACAGGAATCTTCTAGGGACAGATTCCTGGAATGCATCTTCCATATATCCACCTCTATTTTTGTTTTATTCAGAGCCTTACCTAAGGGTATTCTCAAGCATTTGAAAAAGCCTGTCTACACAATAAGAGCTCTTCACCAGGACTGCTTTTGGTAGACACAAAATTGCATTGGCTGCCTGCCAACGCTGTCACTCAAACTAGAAGATATGGAAATACTTCCTTAAGGATTTCAGCAGCCAACGTGAAACGTTTCCTTAGACCTTCTGAACACAATTTCTGAATAGTTAACGGAAACAATCCTAGGGCACCTGACCAAAAATCCAGTGCTTTAACACATCAGGCCACCAAGTAATAGAAAGGGAAGAGTGTGGGCCTTGGACTCACACACTGATTCTAACACTTGCCAAGTCAATGAACCTAAGAAAGTTCCTTAGCTTCTTTGAGCTTAAGTACCTATTCTTTATTTTATGAGGACCGAATGAGGAAAAACATGTCAAACACCTGGAACAACATCTGGCACATAACTTCCACTGTCATTTGCTAACAGGTCTAATAAGAATAGTGCTGCCACGAAGAATCACTCACGTGGACCAACTCCTCATCATCTCGTGCAGAGTAAATCGCAAATCTCCTTTCCAGCGTAGTCTGTAGGTTGTCTTGCTCACTGATGGAAAGCTCAGAGTTAACTGTGAATGTTCCAATGAACCTGGACAGAAGCCGGACATTCCTTCATGTGAGAGGCCAGAGCAAAAAGGAACTCTGTTCTTTATACCAAGAAAATCAGAAGGGGAAGTCTGGAAAGGGAACTGTGAGCCCCCCTGCTTTTATTCTACTCTTCCCACCCTGTTTGGCTAACTCCTACTCATCACTGAAAACCCAATTTAGACTTTACCTTCCCAGGAGCCTTCCCAGACCCCACAGCTGAGATAAGTGTCCCAGGTCCATGTGCCCACAGTCCCCAGCATACCTCTTCCAGAGCACTGGTCACTACTCTAATTAACTGGGTGTATTTGTCACCTTGACCAAACCGGGAGCTTTTCCAGGACAGAGATCATGCCTGACATTTCTCTATGCTAAATGCCATGCCCACTGTCTGGCTTACAGGATCACTTCAGGGGGTATCTGTGGAAGTGACTTGCACCCAACCTCTGAGAGAGACACAAATCCTACACCAAGGCGGTGCCACACAGGCCAGGGGCCATACCATTTCACCAGGTTTGACAGGTAGCAGATATCCACGTCCTGAGGAGGCACTCTGGTGAAGTGGGTTGGGATGATGGAGAGGCTAATAGCCTGCAGATCAGGCTGGTTGCAGATGCTATTTCGATAGAAGCCATTTGCCAGCAGGCACAGAAGGTGAACCTGGGAAGAAAGAGAAAAAGGAAGACACGGAAGAAAGGCAAAAAAATCAGGCGGATTTTTGCTGCCAAATTAAAAGACATTTTGTGGGCAGGAAATATTGGTTGTCATTTCTACATATGAAAAAAGTAAAAATACTAACATTAGCTATTACCCAAGATTTTTGTCTCACCCCCTCTCCTCTCTAGATACTCATTCCCTCAAAGAATCCCGAATCTCAAAGCTCAAAATACCAACTTCTTTTCTTCCAAGAGGCCTTGTGTTTTAGAGATATATACCGAAGGGACTGGATGAAATGCTGCAATATCTGGGGTTTGCTCAGGAGTGTCAGGGAGTAGTGGAAAGTGAGTAGAAGAAAAGAACAGTGAGACTGCTCATGGGCTAGTAACTGTCAAAGTCAGGGGAGAGCACGGGCTCACTGCACGGCTGCCGGCACCTCCGTGTGTGCTTGAACCCACCATGCTCTGCTCTGACCTCGCACCAGTCTCACATCCGACCTCCAAACCCACCCTTCCTCAACCTACTGAAATCATTATGTGACTGTCATCCCCTTCTTTCACATAGATTTGCAGCATTTTCACTTAAAAACTGGTCTTCCTTCCCACTTATAGCCTCCCTATTTTAATCAATGGCATTGCCCTTCTCCCCTCACTTAAGCTTCAAATCTTGGTCTCTTTCTTTCTTCTCCAATACCAAGAGGTACGAGAATCACAGCTATCTCATTTACTCCCCAAGGCTGCTGTGAGGTGGGCATCACACCAGTTCCCATCTCGTCTCCTCTCTGTTCTTGCTATGTGCACATTTCACCTCTAGGTTTCTGTGGCTGCTGTGGAGTGTCTCCTCCATCCATCCTATCACTACCTTCTCTGCTGCCCACTGACAACTGGAAGAAAAACCAAAGTCCTCCCTGGCCACACTCTCATCTGGCCTCCAACACATACATCCTCCAAGATGCGGGCAAACTGGGTGCCCGCCCCCATCCCCTCTGCAACTTGGCGAGAGCGATCTTCCCAGACGCTGTCCTCTCCCATCTCAAGATGCTGTCCTTTCTCCTAAATAAAACCTTCCTCAGCTATTTGCACCCACAATAATCTCTTTCTTTCTCCCAAGTCTTGAGTTTCTCTGTTTTGAGGTCTTTCTTCCTCCATCTTGTGAGATCAGAAACCCTTTAATAGAAGGAAATACACTTCATACAAGTCTCTCTCCCCACAATGCTAAAAACCTTGCTAGGTCCATAAAATGTGTTCAATAACTACAATGAAGTCAAAAGCCAGTGACTTCAGCTGAGATCAGAATTAGCGGTATTAAATAGTTGAAAGAAGAGAGGACGGTGTCTGTTATTTAGCCCCTGCTCTGTGCTAGGCACTGTGCTGTGCACCTTACATGTGTCATTTGCTTAATCCTCACAACCACCCTCCAGGGAAGACACTACTGCTACCCCCTACTTCACGGATGAGGGAACTAAGCCTCAGAGAGAATAAGAAACTTGCCAAGGTCGCACAGTGAGCAGGAGGTTCAGAAATAAGACCTAGGTTTCACTGACTGGGAACCCAAGTTCTTCCCGCCACAGCATCCTGCCCTGACACAGAGGAACGCTGTCCTTTCCCGCCGTTCCTGCCCTTACCTTGTGTGTGTTCTCATGGACTTCTTTACTAAAACGCTTCATCAGCCTCCGAAGACTTGTCTCAAACTCCATTTGTATTTTTTCACTGCAATGTACATCGAAAAATCCGAGAATGAACTGGGAAATTGAAACCTGACTCCACCCCCCAGTTAATTCCTTTTATTTATAATGGCACGTGAATTGTTCTCCTTATTTTCCTACACAAGGCTGTGATACTTGAGTACATTTTTAAAAAGCTACCTATTTTCTGCATGCCTTTCTGTCCCTTCTTACCTGCAAATCTGAGCTCAGGATATTCTCTGCCCATACTGCCCTCCTCTAAACCTGCCCCAAATCATGCCTCATGAACATGAGTCAAAATTCACTGCCTCCCGCCCGGAAGTCTTCTCTGACTGCCTGACCTTCCAACTACCCACATCCTCCTTAGCAAACACCACCTTTATGTTCAGTTAATGTATGCTCATTTGTATTATGCTATTCTGGTGTAAAATCTCGTTCATGTCTGTGTCCCATGTACCTTTAAGAAAATTCGATGCTTCTTGAATGACTTCTGTTATCTTCCCTCTGTATGGCTAATAATGTGCCCATCAAACAGTGGAACCCTTTAACCAATAAACTACCAGATATTATGCTCCATGTTCCCAAGCCGCCAGAAGCTACAGAGGCACTGGGGACACTGGGGTGAAATGGGGGCTCCCTACCACAGAGGGCGCTGTTTCAAGTCCTGCAGAGTGACGTGGGGAGGAAAGCATGACTTCCTGAGTCAACCTGACAGGGATTTAGAGGTTGGCTTACCCACTTACTGGTGAATGACTCCTGAAATTGTATTTAACCCCTCTGGGCCTCTGGCTCCTTCACATACTGTTCTAAAGATTAAGTAAGATAATGGACAACCTTGGCACAGAGAAGTGGTTCAATACAGAGGCGTTTTCTCCCCCCATCTCCTGCCCCAGTCAGGACATGAAGGTTTCTCATTCAAGTCCTAACCTGAGCCCAGGGTTCTCCCACCCAAGGTTCTCACTTTGGTACTCAGCCTTGACCTCCTAGTGTTTCTCGGAAATTTTCACTAAGTAACAGCTATTGCCAATGATAAGTGACAGGACTCTAAAAGCAAGTGCCCCATCTTACCTTCTTTCTCTTGCTTTCGCCTGCTCCGGTGTTTCAATCTCTATCTCCACTGGCTTCATTGGCAGGACAGATTGAGAGAAGGCTGCATTTCCTCCCACACCACCTGGCACAGGCTCACTAAGTTCTACCAACAGTAATTAAAAAAATCAATAATAATAGTAATAATAATAATAATGGCTACTGTAATGAACAAAATTGAGGTTCTGATGGGAAGGAGGAAGTGAGAAATAGTGCAAGGTGGGCAACTTGCAGAAGTAAGTACTCCTTCTATGCTTTGAATACCTAAAAAACAAAAATAAAAACAAAACCCTCTGCCAGGCATTGTGCTAAGAGTTCTACATTTACTTGTTTCGTTTAACCCACAGAGAAGTAGTCCTGAGAGTACAGAAGCAGGAAACGAAGACACAAAGATATTTAGTTGAATTGGATACAGGACCCTGCTACCAAGGAGCTGATGCTTCTGTGTTTTAGTAGATACTTATTCTTTTCATCAAAAAAAGAGAAGGCAAGTGAGAACAATTCCTATCTTTTCATTACTATACAACAGTACGATTTTTTTTTGTATGAAATGATGATTTAGGTGTCTTTCAGTCTTAGTTGAAAACTTGTAATGACAAGGAATGCATCTTTTTCATCTCTTTATCCCCTACAGTGCTCATCAACACTAGCTGAAATAAACTGAATTTGCTGAAATGGATCTGTGCACTTTGGTAGCAAAGGGCTCTTATAAAGAAGCTTTGGGCTTAGAAGCAATAACACCTGTTTTGCAATGAACACACCTAATGACAAGATTTTGGTTTCTACACACCAGACCTCATTAAAATGAACCAGGGCTTCTTGAAATGAACCAAGAGAAACAAGATTGATTCCAGGTCTGGAGCAAGGAAAGTATAAAGTGAGCCTAGAACACCTTGTTGTGCCAGAGAACACACACGTTCTCAAAAACTAGTGAGGCCATGTCATAAAGGCATGATAGGGAAGCTAGCTTAACGAGGCTTCCACTAGCCAAATTTGGGACAACCTAAAGCTCAAAAAGATGATAACTGGTAATACATGTAATTTGTAAAAAGAAAACAACAAAAAACAAAAACTTTAGTAATATAATTCCTTTATAGATCGCTCAGGTATTAAAAAAATATACAATATTTATATTGTATATAAAATGACAGAATCCAATAATTACCATTTTGAAATCCTCAATATAATAATTTTTGATCTAGTCATGATCATTAATGCATTCTAAAACCGCTAAGTAAAAATTATCGGGGAATAAGATAATCACTGAGAATCAGAGCATTACCCCAGAGATAGTTATTAGAGAGGGAGAATGGCTCAGCGTCACCAGCCATCAGAGAGATGCATATCAAAACCACAAGGAGATACCACTTTGCACTGGTCAGAATGGCCATCATTAATAAACCAACAAACAAGAAGAGTTGGTGGGGATGTGGAGAAAAGGGAACCCTGGTGCACCACCGGTGAGAATGCAGGCTGGTGCGCGGCTACTGTGGAAAACAGTATGAAATTTCCTGAAAAAATTAAAAGTGAAACAGCCCTTTGACCCAGTGATTCCATTGCGGGTAACATCCCCTAAGAATCCCAAAACACTAATTCAAAAGAACTTATCTGCCCTTATGTTCATAGCAGTGCTATTTACAATAGCCAAGTGCTGGAAACAGCCCAAGTGCCCATCAGTAGATGAGTGGATTAAAGACTATGGTACATTTACGCAGTGGAATACTATACAGTAGAAACAAATACGAAAGAATTCCTACCCTTTGTGACAGCATGGATGGAACTGAAGGCCATTACGCTAAGTGAAATAAGCCAGGCGGTGAAAGACAAATACCATATGATCTCACTTACAAGAGGAATCTAATGAACAAAATAAACTAATGAGCAAAACAGAACCAGAGACCTGGAAACATGGAACGAACTGACAGCAGCCAGAGGGGATGGGGGTGGGAGGGAGGCAACGGTGGAAAGAAGGGGAAGGGACTAGTCAAAAAACATGTATGCACGTATGGATGACACACAGATGTGGATAACAGTGTAGGGAGGAGAACAGAGACAGGATCATGGACACCGAGAGCGTTTTGATGGTTGCCAGATGGAAGGGGGCTGTGGGGGAATGGGTGAGGAGGTGAGGGGATTAAGAAGTACAAATAGGTAGTTACAGAACAGCCATGGGGACGTAAAGTATAGGAAATGGAGGAGCCAAAGAACCTACACACATGACCCATGGACGTAAACAATGGTGTAGGGACTGCCTGAGGGAGTGGGGGTGCTGGTTGGAGGGGGGCAAAGTGGGGAAAAATTGGGACAATTGTAATAGCATAATCAACAAAATATAATTTAAAAAAGTTTAATCTAAATTCAATCAAGACTTTGGGTTTAATTCACAATTTATAAGAAATACACAGGATACTGAAACAAGTGTGACAACACCATTAGATGTCTGATGAATCATCAGACAAAACCAGAACCTGAGATGCTCTACACACCAAGAGGCTAGAACTCTCAGTAAAAAAGGCAGTGCTATGGAAAACGAAACGACACTAATGGAGGGCAGGGGTGCTGGCCTAGAATGAAAGAAACTAAAGAGACAACCAATTCGAGGCTTACACCTAGAACAGATCCTAGATTAGAACAAAAGGGGAAAAACAGCTACACAGAGTATTTTTATAACAGCCAGGGATTTATTTTTCTTTTTCTCAGGAGTGACAATGGTATTTTACAATGCAGCGGAATGTCTTATTCTTAGGAAATGCATGGTGCAGTATTTGTTGAGAAGTGAAGTATCAAAATGTCTGTGACTTACTTTCAAATGCTTCCGTAATGCATTCTTACTGAAAGATGGCAAAATGTTAAAATTAGTGAATCTAGATTAAGAGTATATATACTATATTTTTGACTTTCTTGTAGGTTTGAATATTTTCCAAACAGACAGCTGGGAAAAAGTCATGCTAGGCAACAGGATTCAGGGATGATAATGTTAGCTGGTTATGTGAGTACATATGCATTAGGCCCGTTACATCTGCAACTCCCCCACCCCTCCCACAAGCCCAGAGCCTAGCCTGCTCACAGTAAGCATTCAGTGTTCACTGAATGTTAACCATGAAGAAAACCAGCTCAGACAAGTGGAGTTACTTCCTCGCACAGCTATATAAGGGGCAAAGCTGGGCTCTGACCCCGGGTCTAACTCTTTAAAAATCTGTGTGTTTTTTTTTTAAGCCTCTGCTCTTTCTAGAGTGATATTGCCTCCTTATTTCATAATCTACTCCATTAACAGCCAGCAAAGGAAGAGAATATGCAACCTGCTCTAGTAACCTGGTGTTGAAATTTTCTTTATATCAAAAGCAAGTCCCTACTACAACTTTATCTTTGGCCTTAAAAAGTTTCGAAAGAAAACATCTGGATAGCAATCTGTGACATGACTCCAAACAGAATCAAACAGAAAAATAGGATCAGACGGTTCCAAAAGCAAAGAGAGATACTTCACCTTCGACCTCTTCCCAGTCATCTTCACTTTCCTCCTCGTCATCTCCTTTGTGGCTGTCTTTGTTTGTGGCCACCTCTGTCTTTAGATGGTGCCCCTTCTTGTAGGCACTTGTAAAGTCCCTGTATAAAGACCACAAGAAGGAAGGTGAAGAACGTGCAAACATCCTAGTATTACACTTGAACTACATGGAATCTTAGTTATTGAAAATCTGTTGCAATTATTTAAAGATCACTTGTGAGCTCGGGGCCTCATCTGCTCCATCAGCATGAGTCTCAATTTCTCATCAAGATGTGCTCGGGTCAGTCTGAGACAGACGTGCTAGCGAAACAGAAAGAACACCTACAGCCTAGAGCTGTGTGAAGGAAAACTTAGCTGTGTCTGGAAATGGGATAGGAAAAGCTACAAGAAAACACAATATAACGTGAATTCCAGAAGGAAAAGCTGTGATGTGTATGTATATAGTCAGATGCCAGAAAGAAGAAATGGTAATTCGCACTTGCTGATCCTACTACAGGCCAACTCAGAAGGTCCCCCAGCCCCAGGAAATATGACATAAGGAGACTGAGGTAGAAGTGTAATTTCCAGATAAGTGGGGATGTGACTATACATAGGTATGTCATAAGTAACATAAACCAGGACACCTAGCTAGGTAAGTAGATAAGTAGTTAGCTGCTTGTCAGTTCAAGAGTAAATGGTTGCTAATGTGCAATACAGATTTTCCTCATCTTATGATGGGGTTATTTCCCAATAAAACCATCTTAAGATGAAAATATCTTAAGTCTGGCCCCAACTGGTGTGGCCCGTGGGTTGGACATTGTCCTACAAACCGAAAGGTCCCCAGTTCCATTCTCCATCAGGGAACACACCCAGCTGTAGACCAGTGGGCATGCAAGAGGCAACCAATCAATATTTCTCTCGTGCATTGATGTATCTCTCCCTCTTTCTCCTTATCTTCCCCTCTCTCTAAAAATGAATAAATAAATAAATTCTGAAAAAAGAAAATATCTTAAGTCTGTAGATGGCTTCTGATCTGCATCTTCAAGGTGGAAGAAAGCTTTTCAGGTAGGAGTACATGAGCACAGCTCAGAGATGGGAAAGTATGCGTACGGTATTATGATGGTGAGAAGTCCTGCTGGGCGGTGGAGTGTGCTTGAGGAGAGTGGTATGAGTGAAAGCTAGAATGGCAGGTAAATATGTTTTATATGTAGTATCTTTGAGTAAAAGAAGAGCACAGGACCAGGAGTCGAAGACCTGGGTGTCACCTGGTTTTTCCCACTACCTGTGTAACCACAAATAAATCACTTTCTGCAAGTAGTCGCTGTCCTCACCTGAAAAGTTTGGGAGGTAAAAATCCATAATCACTAAGATTCTTTCTAGCTGTTACTAGCAGTCTGAGCTCTATCTAGAAGAGTTTAAAGATCTAGTCTTGTCCATGGATCTTAGTGACAAGCACAGAGTGGGTTTTATTAATCACACTTTCCTGATGGCAACAATCAAGACCTCTCACCTGAAATCTTCCCCATCACTGAGGTCTTCCTCCTTTACAGCCTTGAGGTTTTCAGACTTCACAGTCACCTTGGCTACTTTCTTTTTTGCTGGACCATCTGCTGGGCCTCCAGGATCACCACGGCCCCTCTTCCTCTTTCCGGGTGAGGCTTTTGAGAGCAGACTCTCCGTGGGGGGTTTTCCATCTTCAAAGACATCTAGATGACCACATGGAACAGGTAAGGGACAAGAGGAAAGATGGATGAAGAGTGGTTTCACGGGCAGGGTCATGAAAACTCCTGTTCTGTAACCTCCCTCCAAACTGAATCTTCATTACCAGCTCACCGTGCCATGTCTGGTCAACAACCAGCTTTCAGCCTCTTCCCACCTTCAGTCCAGCCTACACTGTGCTCCCAGCAAAAACCTGATGATCTTCTTTCATCAGCATTTTATTCTACTCCTGCTAAGGCTACAGAGAGGCTCCCATATGACTAAAATAAAACCTAACTTCCAAATCTTAAATTTCTGTGAATATCCAGCAAGAAAAATACACCAATCCATCGACTAACCCCTTGCTTATTTTCTACCTGCCAAGACTATTCATTTAGGGATAATCCTCTCCTACTAAGTGAAATGTTCTGAGTTCATAAATACAACCAAGTTTTACCACAATCTTATTTCTACTAATATGTATTTACACTATCTTTGAAAATCAAACTCTGGCCCTGACTGGTGTGGCTCAGTTGGTTGGAGCATTGTCCTGCAGCTGACATGTTGTGGGGCCGGTTCAATTCCCGGTCAGGGTATGTGCCTGGGTTGCAGATTTGAGCCCTGGTCGAGGCGTGTATGGGAGTCAACCAATCGATGCTTCTTTCTAGCATTGGTGTTTCTCTCTCCCTTCCTCACTCTTTAAAAAAAGCAATGAAAAAACTGTCCTCTGGTGAGGATTTAAAAAAAAATAATCAAACTCTACTCAAAATAAATACTTTTTAAAAATCTTTACAATCTAACCCAAATGGAACCTGGTACACCAACCATTTCAGCAAGCTTGGGGCTGGAATAAGATAGTAGTGATTACCTCTATTAAAATAATATTTTTTTTGTTGAAGAGAAATACAAAAATGCATAAGATGTTGGTTTTAGTTAAATTAGGCTATCTAAACTATGGTCTGCTTATTAATATATTAATTTTTAATGAGTAAATAATTTTAAATAACTTGGCAGGAAAGGATTTTTTCTATTTTGCAAATCTATTCATACAAAAAAAATCTTGAATCTGAAATAAATTTCCTTTGCCTTTGCCTGACTCTGCTTCAATTAATTTTGGAAAACAAAAATACTTTACCTAAATTGAGGTTCCAAGGTAGCGGCAATATTAACCTAAGATAGCAAATCAATTCACTCCTTTCATTTATGGTTTGTCCTGCTGACACTCTTGGGTTATTTATATTCCCCAAGAACATACTTTTGCATGGGAAGAAAACTCTCCACTTTGAGCTAAATATTGGGTTGGCCAAAAAGTTTGCTAAGTTTGTTCCGTATGATGGCTCTAGTAGTGCTTAGTTGTCTTTAGTTTCATTTGAAACAATTTTCTTAGATTGTATTGTGACAGCTGTCATATCAGCATGCACTTAAAAAACTTATCAAAATTGGTGAATTTTTGTATAACCATTTATTGAAGATGGAAGAAAATACACATTTTCAGCATATTATGCTTTATTATTTCAAGAAAGGTAAAAACACAACTGAAATGCAAAAAAAGATTTGTGCAGTGTATGGAGAAGGTGCTGTGACTGATCGAATGTGTCAAAAGTGGTTTGCAAAGTTTCTTGGTACTATTGACATTTTGGTCAAATAATTCTTTACTGTGGGGCTGTTTTATGCATTGGACGATGTTTAGCAGCACCCCTGGCCTCTACCCACTAGAAGTCTATAGCAGGAGATAGCTGACATACTCAAAATACCCAAATCAATCAAGTTATTGGTAAAAATGAAAAATGTGCTTAAGGAAAAAAAACAAACGGACTTTTTGGCAAACCGGATAAAATCATAACTTAATTTTAATAAGTTTTACATTATAGGGGCATCTGTTTCCATGCTAGATAAAAATCACTGACTCAGTTGTTTCTTTCAAATGTTTCATAGAAGGAATTTATGCATTCCCATGTTTTAAACATTTCAATGGAAACACAAAATATTTCAAAATTAGTTATGCAGAATCTAAAAACATTTCCTAGTCCAATGCCAGAAGCTGCTTAAAAGTTTATGACTTGACAGTTTCAGTAGGGTGCCCTTAAAATCAGGATTTCTGTCTCTTACAATGGTCTTTAGCCCTCTGTTAATAAGCAAAGATGCAAAGTACTTCATTTTTACTGTTAAAATGCAGGTGGGAGGATACTTCAGAGGCACTCCTCCTTCCTCACCAAACTTATCTGGTTGGTTAAAAGGTACTGCTGTGTATTTTTGTGCTTTGAAGAAACAGGTAGAAGAGTCAAAAGTGGGGAAAAAGACAAAAAAAATGAATCAAAAAAAGTTCATAATACTATTATTCATAGTATCTCAATATTTTAAAAATCCAAATGTCTAACCATGAGATAATCATTAATCCAGTATAGTCACACAGTGAAATATAATTTGGTTATCTGTTAAGACAAAGGAATATGACCTAAGACAAAATGTTAAGTATACAAAGATGTTTCTATATTATGGATTCTACTACGCAAAGCAACACAAAGTAGAAGTAAATATATTGGGTTGGCCAGAAAGTTTTTTTTTCCATAAGATGGCTCTAGTAGCGTTTATTTGTCTTCAACTTCATTCGAAACAATTTTGTTATATTGTGACAGCTGTCATATCAGCATGCACTTAAAAAAACTTTCCAAAATTGGTGAATTTTTGAGTACCCACTTACTGAAGATGGAAGAAAATACACAATGTTTTCAGCATATTATGCTTTATTATTTCAAGAAAGGTAAAAACACAACTGAAATGCAAAAAAGATTTGTGCAGTGTATGGAGAAGGTGCTGTGACTGACTGACATGTCAAAAGTGGTTTGTGAAGTTTTGTGCTGGAGGTTTCTTGCTGAATGATGCTCCACAGTTTTGTAGACCATTTGAAGTTGACAGCGATCAAATCCAGACATTAATGGAGAGCAATCAGTATTATACCACTCGGGAGATAGCCAACATAATCAAAACATCCAAATAATTTATTGGTGAAAATGAAAAATGTGTCTTTTATTTTATGGAAAAAACGCAACGGACTTTTTGGTCAACCCAATACCATTATTTAGTGGTGGTTATTTCTGCATGATAGAAATAAAGATGATTTTTTTCTCTATTTTTTTTAAGATTTTATTTATTTTTAGACAGAGGGGAAGGGAGGGAGAAAGAAGGAGAGAAACATCATGTGGTTGCCTCTTGCACACCCCCTACTGGGGACCTGGCCCACAACCCAGGCATGTGCCCTAGACCAGGAATCAAACCTGCGACCTTTGATTCGCAGGCCAGCACTCAACCACTGAGCCACACCAGCCAGGGCTCTCTATTCTTTGCGGGGTTTTTTGGTCCCAGAGATTCTAGAGGCTATTTTCCAGGACTCTCCATGATCTAGGGCTATCTAATATGGATAACCTGCCCCCTTGAACACATTGTGGTTATTTTAGCAAGGCAGGAATTACCACTGTGGTTTGCTTGGCCATCTATGGAGATTTAAGAAAAACACCTGCTTAAACCTGTCAGCTGCCTCTCATAGCACTTGAAATAAAACACAAATTCCTTAGCTTGCTCTCCAAACTAAGGGTTATGCCCACCTCCCTCACCTCAATTCCTGCTACTCATCCCCTTACTCGTTGATCCAGCCAAATGGCCAAGCTCATTCCTTCCCTTCCTAAAAGTCTTTTATTTATATTTGTTTGTTTATATAATTCATTTTAAATTGAATTTATTGGGGAGACATTGGTTATTAAAATCACATAGGTTTCAGGTATACAATTCTGTAATACATCATCTGTATATTGTATTGTGTGTTCACCATCCCAAGTCTTAATTCTTTTCAACCTAAGACTCTTTAAACGTTCCCTCTGCTTGGATCTCTTTTCCCCCAAAGCTTCCTATGAATGGCTCCTTTCAATAACTGGCTCAAAAATGTCACCTCCTCACAGAAGCCTTCATGACCACTGATTCTGACTTAGCTGCTTCTTCCCCATCCAAATGTCAGTTTACGACAATAACCTGTTTTACTTTCTTCATAGCTCTTATCACCATGGGAATTTATTTTTAACTTCTTACTGTCTGTCCTACCTATTTCCCCCTCAAAGATTACAAGCTGCCTGAGATGCAAGAACTCTGCCTGTCTTGTTCATTACTATAGTTTCATTGCATGCATTGAGGTGCTGTTAAAACCTACACTGTTGAGCTATAGAAATAACAGTCCAAACCACAACCACAGCAAACTCCAATCCCAGCAAAGATTCTAGCTCTTCAGATCCTGGAAGCTGCTTTGGGAAATTACTGCTAGCTCCTTTGGCTAGCAGAGGTTTTTTTTAAAATTAATCTTCACCCAAGGACATTTTTTTCATTGCTTTTAGAGAGAGAGAGCAAGTGAGAGGGTAAGGGAGAGAGAAACATTAATTCAAGAGAGATGCATTGATTGACTCCCATATGTGCCCAGACTGGGGGTAGAACCCACAACCTAGGTAGGTGCCCTACCAGGAATTGAACTCACAACCTTCCAGTTCCGGGACAATGCTCCAACAGAGCCACACCAGCCAGGGCTGGCCAGCAGAGTATGAGTTAAGCTTGGATACATCCTTACCTACATTTAAACTGAATTAATATGAGCTAGCTCAACTGACTACCTAACATGGACCATGCCAAGAACTGTATATGCTATCACACTGAAAAATCACAACCACTTTGCAAGACAGTATTACATTTCACAAACTGGGTTCAGAAAGGTTAAATTATTTGTCCAAAATAATTTTCCCAAGTGCATATAATGACTGAATGTGGAGCTATACCAAGCTGGTGCCCAGGTAAAGTGTTTAGCTGAAAGAAATGCTACCCAAGCAGGGAGCAGTTCCGTCAGATTAAGATTTTTAATTTTTGAATTGCCACATATTCAGAATACATTCCTTCTGGCTAGAATACCACCTCCACTCTCACAGCCCCTGCTGAATTACCCACCTTAAAGTCACAGATCAACTTCATCAGAGAGCATTTCCCAATACTATCTTCAGTCACACCTGATTATTCCTTTGGAAGCCAGAAAGCCCTGTATCTTCTCCCATGATATCACACTCTGCCTTGGGTATTTTTGTAAATGTCAACACTATTATACTTTAAGTTCCTCCAAGAAATCTCAATCTTCCATGTCACCTAGTTTGTGTATACCACACAGCTGGTACTCTGAAAATATTCAAATGTTGCATCCCTGTTGGTTACCTAGTCTAACCTATTACCTAGTTATTTCACGAATCTCTCCACAGCATGCATTTTGCAATTATTAACAATATTTATTGAGCACTTAGTATATGTGGGGTGAGACAATAGCAAAAATAAGATGCTTTCTTGAAGCTTAAATTCTAGTAAGATGGGCAATCAAAAAGGAAGCAAATAAATCAACAAGATCATTGAGGTAGCAACAGCCAAATCATGTAGGGACTTGCAGGCTATGATGAGGAATTTGGATTTTATGTCAAGAGCAATGGGAAATCACAGAAAGTTTGAAGTAGGAGCATGTTATGATCTGATTTTTTTTTTAAGATCATCACTTGGGTTGCTGGGTGAACTATTTATTGCAGGAGGAGGAATGGGAGTAGGGAGACCAGTAAAGGGGCAACTGTGTCGTTCAACTAACAAAGTGATGGCTTGGGAAGGGTTCGGAGTCATGGAAATAAATAGAAGTGGAGAAATGAGATATAGCTCTGAGATTGAAGTGATAGGACTTGCTGACGGATTGGATGTTTGAGTTTAAGGAAAAGGTGTCTGCTTTAACTGGTGGGTGAAGGGATCATTTATTGAGATGGGAAAAAGTGGGGAAGAGGCAAGTTGAAAGGGGAATACCAAGAGTTTTGCTTTGCCCATGACAAACATAAGAAGCCTATCTGATATCCACGTAAAGTCAGGTTGGATCCAAATCTGAAACTATGGGATAAGCTTTAGCTGACGATATTATTTTGGGAGTGAGCACAGTAACAGCACTGATTGTCCTGGTCCACTGTCTTCTGGGGACACAAATAGCTGCAAATCCCTTTTCTATTCAGCCCTTTGCATCTACCAGGAGGTTGGGCTTTATGTTGTGGGCAACAAAGATAAGAAAAGAGGATACGCAGGGCAAGTTCGTGGTTAGTTTGGGTTTCGTTGGAACCGCTCAGAGAGCATGATTCCTTGCCTGAGGACACAGGCAGAGCGACGTCGGGGAGGACCCGGAAGCAGCACAAACACCTGCCTCGGGTAACGTCCTCTCCTTAGCAAAGACGAGCGCGGCTGAGCATTTGCTCCACATCTCCACGGGGTCGAACTCCCCGCTCCCCGAACCCAAGGCCTGCTGCCGGATCTCCTTCAGCGTCTCCCCCTAAGCCCAGCTTGGCTTCGCTCTCACCTGCCTCCTTTTCTTCACGCTGGGTCGTGCTCCTACCCTTGGACTTTTGGCTGCGCGGTTCGCGTCCCCGCGACTCCTTGCAGACGGCTCGCTTCCGGGCCATCTTGCCCGGGCAAAACTACTTTCTCGGGTGACGCACGAGGGTGCGGGAAGCTGTTGGAGGTCGGGTACGCCCCCCAGGTGGTAAGATGCCTGACCACGCCCCTGCCTTTTATACACTAAGCCACGCCCCAAGCTGAAGCCCCGCCTCTAAGAGCAATGCAAACTGCTGGAAGCAAGAAGGGGCAAAACAGACTTTTACTTCCGGTGCAAGGCGTTCTCGCGTTTTCCGAGCTAGGAGAGGCGCGAATGATAACGCGAGAGTCGGGAAAGGGCGCAGGGTTTGAAACATGGCGGACGACGTGGACCAGGTGAGTGTTTCTTGAGTTGCTCGCTGAATAGCGGCATCCTCACGCCCAGCTGCCCCTGTTCGGTTTTGCATACTAGGGCTGCTTTTTTCAAGTTCATAGGAAGGAACTCTATCATGCCGCTTGTCTCTGGGTCGTTACGGCCTTGAATTTTGCCTCAGGCCGTGAAGTCTTGTTAGAAGTCCGCCTGAAAATTAGTTTCTCCGCCCGCTCTTTCCCTTCTCTGAGTTTCACCTTTATCTACAGAATGGGAATTCTCCATGCGTGCCTCACAGAACTGTCGGGATTCTAATAGCGTGATAATAAAGTTAAGGAGTTTTGTCATTACTGAGCGCAACGATTATTACTCCTTCAACAGATACTTCGTGAACATCAGCTTTGTAAGGTTAGATACGGTTCTAAACACCAGGGACCCCGACATTGACCCCACTTGGATCTTGTACTGTGGAGGACGGATAAAAAGTAAATGCAAATATGTGCGATATGTAGGAACTGAGATGTGGTATGAAGGAAACAAACAAGGAACTGGTTTACAGAAGAACTGATAGTCCTACAGGCTTTCTCACCTACTCTTCCTCCTTCCCAACATACTCTTCTTCAGGTTGTGGATCGTTGTGCATCAGGCCACAACTTCTACTGAAATCTCACCTCATCAAAGAGGACTTTTTTGGCCTCCTACATAAAATAGCACTCTCTGAAGTCTGGTTTTTTTTTTATGACATGTTATTTGTTCATATTAAGTGCAAGCTTTATTTAATGTCTGTCTCCTGCCCCTACCTCCCAGAATGTGTATTTCTTAAGAACAGGAGTTTTGTGCACTGTTCTGTCCTTGGGATTTAGAACAGGGCTGGAAACACTCAGCACATTTATTGACTGAATGAATTGGGTGATCAGGGAGGCCTCTTTGAAAAGGTAATATTTAAAGCTACAAGTTGAAAAGGGTAGAGAGTGGGCATCCCAGATAAGCTAAAGGAGCAGTAAGCCTCTGCCATGTGTATATTCTTATGGCATTATAATTATAAGCCTCCCTGGACTAGAAGGAGCCTTGAAGTCAGGGAGTGACTTCTATATCATTGTAACCTAGTTGGTTAGTTGGTCCTTAACAAACACTGGTTGAACTAGGGATGGGGACCAGTTGAGTCCAGCGTTTTTTTCTCCTCTCGCCTAGCCTTTTAAGGCTGTAGAGCCTGTGATGTTCAATCACCTCCCTCCATTGGCTTCCTGTACTCACTGAAGATGCTCTCTCTGAATAATTTTATCAACTCTCCTGCCTTCAACTATCCCATCCACATGGATGACCCCAAGTCATCCTGGCCCTGACCTCTCTGACACCTGTTTCCAAATATTCTTTACTATAAACAGTGACAATCATTTATACATACTCTTTGATGGATACTATTTTAAATACATTAAATATGTTAGCTAATTTAATCCTAAGAATCATGAAGGGAATATTGTGGCTTCTTCCTTTTATAGCCAAGAAAACTCAGAACTAGAGATGGCATAATTTTTAATCTTGATTCATAAATGTCAGAGTCAGGAGTTGCCCTCATGTTGCCTGACTCGAAAACCAGTGCTTTCGGCCAGTATTCTATACAGCCTGATGAATATATTTTTCTTATTGGCCATTTTTGGCACCCTAAAGTCAGCCTGCCCTGTACTGAACTCATAATCTTCCCTCAAATCTCCATCTCTGCTTAGCATTCTTTTTTTTTTTTAAAGATTTTATTTATTTATTTGTAGAGAGGGGAAGGGACGGAGAAGGAGAGAGAGAGAAACATCAATGTGTGGTTGCCTCTCATGTGGTCCCCACTGGGGACCTGGCCCGCAACCCAGGCATGTGCCCTGACTGGGGATCGAACCTGCAATGCTTTGGTTTGCAGCCCGAGCTCAATCCACTGAGCTATGCCAGCCAGGGCCTGCTTAGCATTCTGACTGGTGTGTAGTAATCATTAAGTGAATATTTTTCAAATTACTAAATGATATTTGAGATAAGGCTAACATCCCTGACAGTGACTCCCTGTACCCTGAAATTGGGTCAGGAAGTTTGGATTTTCAGGGAACAAAGTACAGTCATTATATTGCTGTATAACTCCTTCCTGTGTGTGTATGTTTCAGCCCTCATTTGTATAGCCTTAATTTTGTGCTAGGTACTCTTCACATGTTATTTAAGCCTCACAACAAGCAGTGTTAGGTGTGTACTATTGTAATCCACGTTTTACAAACTATGAGAGTACTGCACAGATGTGTTAGGTTATTTGCCCAGTCACACAGCATAGCATTGATTTGAGCACTACATTCCCTCTAGTAATTATATTACTAAGCCTGTTTCTTTTATCAGCAACAAACTACCAACACCGTAGAAGAGCCCCTGGATCTTATCAGGCTCAGCCTGGATGAGCGAATTTATGTGAAAATGAGAAATGACAGAGAGCTTCGAGGTAGATTACATGTAAGTAAATTTATTAAATTACCTTGAAATCATGATTTTCTTGTCATCTCCTCCTACTCTCGTGCCCTTCCAATGTAGAAAATGTCCACTGTGGAAGAGCATTTTGAATGTAGAAGATAGCCAGGTGGAAGGTCACCTATATTTCTATAAGTCAAATAAAACTAATTTATTCATATTTTTAACATTTTTTTCCTAACAGAAATTTGAATTTATTCTTTAATTTTTTTACTT
>CM052544.1:33866804-33890309 GCA_028533065.1 Trachops cirrhosus
TTAAAGATTTTATTTATTTATCTTCAGAGGGGAAGGGAAGGAGAGAGGGAGAGAAATATCAATGTATGGTTGCTTCCTGTGCATTCCCTGCTGGGAACTGGCCTGCAACCCAGGCATGTGCCCTGACTGGGAATCGAACCGTGATCTCTTGGTTCACAGGCCCGCGCTTAATCCACTAAGCTACACCAGCCAGGGCAGGTATTTGTTTTTGTTCTCTCCAAAAGTTCAAAGCCATTTTGATTTTATGACTCAGAGTCTCTAAGTCACTTTCCTCACGCCATGAGTTTTTGACTTTATGTTCACCCAGACCCTGGTGGTCCAGAGAAGGCAATCTATGTGTCCTCAAATCTCCAGAAAGGAAATTCATAGCAAGATAAGATTACCATATAGCTCCCTCTGTTGTCTAGGATGGTCCAAGTTCATTGACTATTCTGTTTATTAGACTATCACCATTCATCCCCACACATGAACCCTCCTTTTCAACAATTGGAACTCTAGAAATTACAGCTGAACTCCACCTAAACTTTACTGATAATAATTTCTTTTTCATGATTCAGGCGGGATTAGTTTAGCATCTCCTAAGCTCTAAGTCGAAATAATGAATTTTGAACTAAAACTTCTCAGAGCTGAAAGCCTTCTACAGATCCTCTAATCTAACTTTTCCCAAAGTCTGTTTCACAGAGCACCTGCCCTGGACACTGTACTCAGAAAGGTTTCTCTTGTCCAGTAAGTGGGGAAACTGCTGTGTGCTCTATCTCCCCGTCCAGGAGTAGCGCTGCACAAGAGCTGACAGAAGTTTTGGAGAAGTCCTGAAGTACATAGACTTTTAACTTGAACTTCTGAAAAATTCTTACTGGAAAACACTTTGGGAAATGCCACACTAGTCAGACACCCCACCCACACCGACCAATTTTACAGATGTGGAAAGAGAGGTTGAGAGAAGGGGAAAGAGTGACCTGATGTACATCGTTAATGGCAGAGCTAGGCCTGCAACCCCGTATTTCTTAACTCCTAGCCAAGTAATAAAGTGTGGATTGGCCAGCCTTTATTGTATGAAATAAGCTTGGTCTGAAGCTCATTGTACTGAAAAAGATAACTATTGAACAAGATAACTTTGAGTCCATCCCAGGCTACTTTTCTCCACTTGGGAGTACGGGAGCCTAACATGGACACTTTGCCTCTTGTCCAGCTGTAGGTGACTTTTAATAGAGTAGATTTAGAGTAGTTGGGAGATGGGGAAGGACCAGTGATCAGGGGTAAGAAGGCCCTCGTGCCATCAGCTTTGTTGGAGTGACTGATGATTGTTTACTTACAACAATCATATCCACTTGCTGAATGGGGACAAGGTGCTTCAGCGGGACAGTGACCCGGGAGCCACACACCCTGGGTTTGAGCCATCACAGATTGGTTGTGTGATCTTGGACCAGATATTTTATCTCTCAGGGCCCCTGTTTCCCACTGTGAAAAGGGAATAAAATTAGCAGCTACATCTTCCTGGCACTGCACTCTAAGATGATTTTATGTCATGACTTCTTCATAGTGAACACTGGGTAACAAACACAGTCATTCCTGTCCTAAAACGAGGAGTTTTCCAGGGGACGCACAGAGGCTCACTTGGCATCTGTCTTACAAACCCTGGGGGTTTGAGCAGATATCCCAGGAGGTGCCTGGAGGTCGGTATAGAGCAGTAAGTGGGGGAGGGGGTAGTAATTTGGGCAAAGATAAGTGAAGAGGGGCTTAATCCACATAGGAGATAAAAAGCATATTTTTAAATGATAATTGAGGTAAAGGACAGTTATGAAAGATAAATAGATTATATTAATTGACCCCCCCAATAAAAAGCACTCTAAAATTCCAACTAGCTTAGGTCGGGGGGTGGGGGGAAAGCAGGGAGAGTGGCTGCATCCAAGAGCTCAAGCGATCACCACCAGGAATCTGTCCTGACGTTGGCGCTGTTCTGAGCCAGGTGCTCCCTCGTGGTGCCAAGATGGCCGCAGCAGGGCCAGGTGCACATTCCACAGCTTAGCCATCTGCCTCCTTCCTAAAATTTCGACCGAAGTCCCAGGGTTCATCATGACGGTCCTGGCCCGGGTCCTGTGCCCCTTTCAATAGGCCAGGCCTGAGTCAGTTGCTTCCTCCTGAAATGAAACGGATGCTGGATCAACAAACAGGAGCTAGCGTGGCTGTGGAGAGAGGGACGCACGTGCACCGTAGGTGGGACTGCAGACTGGTGCAGCCACTGTGGAAAGCAGCGAGGATTTTCCTCAAAAAATAAAAAATGGAACTGCCTTATGACCCAGGAATTCCACGTCTGGAAATTTATCTGAAGAAACCCAGAACACTAATTTGAAAGAGTATATGCACCCCTCTGTTCATTGCAGCATTATTTACAATAGCCAAGATTTGGAATCAGCCCAAGTGCCCATCAGTAGATGAGTGGATAAAAAAGCTGTGGTATATTTATACAATGGAATACTACTTTGCCATAAAAAAGAAGGAAATCTTACCCTTTACAACAGTATGGATGGACCTGGAGAGCATTATGCTAGGTAAACTAAGCCAATCAGGGGAAGAAAGTACTATGTGATTTCACTTATATGTGGCATATAATGAACAAAATGAACTAACAAGTCAAATAGAGACAGACTCATAGACAGAGAACAGTCTGACATCTGTCAGGGGTTTGGGGGGTCTGGGTGGTGGGATAGAGGGACTGAAAAAAAAAAGAGAGAAAACTCATTGACATGGACAACAGCAGGGGAAGGTAGGAGAGGGTAAAGGGGGGATAAATGGTGATGGAAAGAGACTTGGCTTGGGGTGAGTGTTGTGGAATCGTGCACCTGAAACATGTATAATTTTGTTAACCAGTGTCATCCCAATAAATGCAATAAAAAGAAAAAAAAAGAGTCCTGACTGGTGTGGCTCAGTTGGTTGAGTGTCATCTCCCAAAGCGAAATGTTGCCCATTCGATTCCCGGTCAGAGCACATGCCTGGGTTGCGGGCCCCATCCCTGGTTGGGGGCGTGAGAGAGGCAACTGATAGGTGTTTCTCTCCCTCTCTTTCTCCTTCTCTTCCCCTCTCTCTCTAAAAAAATATATATAAAGTATTTTTTAAAAAAGGAAGAAAGAAAGAGAGTCTGGGACCCTGCCTCCTACCTGCTTCTTTCATTTCCTGACCCTTGCTTTGTCCTCAGCTGACTCGCTGCTTCTCCGGCTTCACAACCACGCCTCATTCTGGTCCCAGGTAGGAAATGGCCACATCACCTGCACTGGGGTGGCGTCGTGGGTGGGGACCTGGGGGGAACTGTCTCCTGGATTGACTTGGGCCTTTCTGTTGGTGTTGACTAAAAAGTAGATTCAGGAGATGCCAGCTCAGATAGAGGGGGCAGTGTGGTGTGTGATGCGAGGGTAGCAGAGGAATTTTCATCCATGTGCCAGTCATGAATAAGAATGGCTGAGTCCAGACTTAGAGGGAAAGGAAGTCATGACTGATTAATGATGTCTGCCAGGAGAACCGCTGTGATCTTCCGAGCCTAATTAAAGAAACAGCATGGATGATAGAGAGGGACAGCTCTGTTCACGGTCACCTCCCCCTCAGTCCTGTGACGGCAGAGCAGTGACGTAGCTTCACTGGCACGGTTTCCCTATTTACACAGAGAGGACATTCATCCCGAAGAGCTTCTAAAAGGTTCAATGGAGACAGTGTACGTTAAGGTGCTGACCACATTACACCATAAACAGAGGCTCTGGTTTTTAACAGAGGTAGAAAGTCACATCATTTTTCCAGAGGTCCCCTCCCAAAAGTATTAGCATTGCCCAGGACATCTTGGTTAGGACAATTTTTATGGTTTTGAACTCCTCTTTTGAAAGATGCACCGTTGGTTTCTCACCCTCCATCCATCAAGCCTTAACAGTTCATTGTATCCAGGCCCAGCTTCCAGCAGCCAGCATCTGCTTCGTGTTGCCTTTCCTGCCAACGATGCCGCTGCCAGCACCACCATCTGAGAACTTGAAAAGGGTCTGGTCTATCTTCTTAAGAGCCCACATTCTTTGTCTCACATCAAGGGACCCGCTTACTGGCACAGGATGAATGACAATGGGCACACGATCATAAGATAATCCATCGTGGGATGCATCGCCAGAAGCTACTGTTGGCCTGCTAGAGGGTGGAAGGGCCTCTTGGCAGCCAAGTTAAGAGAGACGTCAACAAGAGGATGATATCCTGCAAGGTTGGGGTGCTACTTTTTTTAACGTAGTAAAGGTCACATAACATAAAGCTCACCATTTCGGCCTTTGAAAAGTTACAGTTCAGTGGCTTTTTGTACATTCATAATGTTGTATAACTATCACCACTACCTAATCCCAGAACATTTCCATAGCCACAGAAAGGAACCTCCCACCCATTCAGCCGTCACTCTTCATTCCTCCCTCATCCTAGCCCCTGACAACTAATCGCTTTCTGTCTGTGTGGATTTGCCTGTTCTGGATATTTCGTATCAGTAGAATAAAACAAGATGTGCCTGCTTCTTCCGCTTAGCACAGTGTTTACTCGGTTCATCAATGTTGAAGTAGCAGTTAATATTTCTTTCATTCCTTTTTATTGCCAGATGGTATGCCATTGTATAGATGTACAACATTTTGTTTATCCATTCATCCATTTATAAATATTGGGCTGTTTCTACCTTTTGGCTTTTGTGAATAGTGCTGCTTTGAAATTCTTATGGAAGTTTTCGTTTAAACATCTGTTTTCAGTTCTTTTGGGTATATACCTAAGAGTGGAATTGTTGGATCATGTGGTAACACTATATTTAATTTTTAGAGGAATAGTCTAACTCTCTTTCCTAGTAGCTATACCGTTTTACATTCCCACCCGCAATGTATAATGAGTTTCAATTTCTTGATGTCCTCACCAACACTTACTGTTTTTCATTTTTAAAAAGTCATAGCCACTCTATTGGGTGCGAAGTAGTATCTTAATGTACTTTTGATTAGCATTTCTCTAATAACTAAGGATGATGAGCATCTTTTCATGTGCCCTGGCCACGTCTATATCTTCTTTGGAGAAATGTCTAATCAAGTTCTTTGCCTATTTTTTAATCGGGTTGTTTTATCGTTGTCGAGTTGTAGGTATTCTTTATATATTCTAGGTATCAATCCCTTATCAGATATATGGTTTGCAAATATTTTCTCCTATTCTACAGGTTGCCTTTTCACCTTCTTGCTAGTATCTTTTCATGCACAAAAGTTTTAATTTTGATCAGGTTTAAGTTATCTATTTTTCTTTTGTTGCTTGTGCTTTGTTGCCATATCTAAGAATTTATTGCCAAGTCAAGGTTATGAAAATGAACCCCTCTGTTTACTTAAAAATATTATACTTTTAGATCTTATGTTTAGGTCTAGGACCCATTTTGAGTTAATTTTTTAATATAGTATGAGTTAAGAATCTAACTTTATTCTTTTGCATGTGGTTACCTAGTTGTCCTAGTGTTGCTTGTAGAAAAGACTATTGCTTCCAAAGGGCCTTGGAACCCTTGTTGAAAATCAGTTGACCATTGATGTGTGGACTTATTTATAGACTCTCAATTCTATTCCATTTATCCTTAGGTCTATTTTTATGCCTGTAGTGTACTGTTTTCGTTACTGTGGCACCATAGCAACTTTTGAAATTTGCAAGTGTGAGTCCTCCAGCTTTGTACTTTTTTTTTCAAGATTGGCTATTCAGGGTCCCTTGCATATGACTTTTAGGATCAGCACAATCTTTTATGTAAAATAAGCAGTTGGAGTTTTGATTGAGATTACAATGAGCCTGTTGATCACTTCGGGAGGTATTGCCATTTTGGGTGACTTTTTTCATTTTTTCTTTACTAATTGCCCTGAATATAACTTTTTTAAAAAAAATTATTGTTAGAGATAGTGTAAGGGAGGGAGAAAAAGAGGGAGAGAAATGTTAATTGGTATGTGCCCCAACCAGGGACCGAATCTGCAACCCAGGCATGTACACTGACCAGGAATTGAACCTGTGACCTTTCACTTTGCAGGATGGCACCCAACCAACTAAGCAACACCAATGAGGACCTGAATAGAACTTTTAATACAATGTTGAATAGAAGTGATGAGGGTAGATATTTTTGGGCTGTTCATGATCTGAGAGAGAAAGCATTCAGTCTTTCACATTAATAAGTATGATGTTAACTGTGGGCTTTCCAGATGCCCTTTATCACATTGAGGAATTTTTCTTCTATTTCTCATTTGTTAGGCACTTTTTTAATCACAAAAGGGTTTGGGTTTTGTCAAATGTTTTTTCAGCATCAGCTGAGATGATAACAGTTTTTTTGTCTTTTGTTTTGCTTTGTTATATTAACATGGTGTACTACATTAATTAATTTGTGTATGTTGAAGCACCCTTGCATTCCTGGGATGAATTCAGCTTGGTTGCAGTGCATAATCCTGTTAATATGCTGCTAGAATCTATTTGCTAGTGTTTTTTTTTATTTATATTCATAGGGATATTGGTCTTTAGTTTTCTTAGATGTCTGTGAGAAGTGTCTCCTCTTCTAGTTTTTGGAGGAGTTGAGAACTATTGGTTTTAATTTTTTGTTTAAATGTTTGGAAGAATTCATCAATGAAGTTATCTGGCCCTACACCTTCTTTATGAAACTTTTGATTATTGATTTAATTTCTTTATTTGTGAAAAGTCTGTTAAGAGCTTCTGTTTCTTTTTGAGTTAGTTTTGGTAGTTTGTTTCTAGGAATTGTCCATCTCATCTAGGTCATCTAATCTGTTGGCATGTAGCTTTTCCTAGCATTCTCTCATAATATCCTTTTAATTTCTGTAAGGTTTTTAGCAATGTCTTCGCTTTATTTTTGCTTTGGCAGTCTGGCTCCGCAGTCCAGCCTCCTAACCACCATGGTACGTTGTCTCCACCATTCCTCTTGCTAATTTGAGTCTTTTCTCTTTTTCATTAGTTTAACTAAAGGCTTGTCAGTAACTTTTAAAACTATTTCTTCAAAAAATGAGCTTTTGATTTTATTGATGATCTCTATTGTTTTTCTAATCTTTATTTCATTTATCTCTGTTTTTATTCTTCATTTTTTTCCTTCTGCTTGTTTTGGTTTAGTTTCTATTCTTTTTTCTAGTTCCATAAGGTGAAAAGTTATATTATTTGAGCTCTTTTTTCTTCTTTAATGAATCATTTACAGTTATGAATTTCCCTCTGAGCACAGCTTTCGCTGGATCCCATAGCCTTTCATTCTTCTTTGAGCCATTGGTTGTTGAAGAGCATGTTGTTTGACCTCCAGATATTTGTGAATTTTCCAGTTTTCCTTCTGTTATTAATTTCTAACTTCAGTCAATTGTGGTCAGAGAATGTACATTGTATGATTTCAATCTTTTAAAATGTATTGATATTGAATGTCAACAATAATTGAAAAATAAATTTAAAAAAATTTATTAAGACTTGTTTTGTGACCTAACCTATGGTCTTTCCTGGAGGATGTTATTTATCTTTTCTCTAGTTGTTCTATCCATTATTGAAAGTGAAGTGGTGAAATCCCCAAGAATTGTCATAGACAAGTTTATTACTTCTTTTATTTATGTCAGTTTCTGCTTCATATATTTTGGTGTTCTGTTGTTAGGTACAAATGTATTTATAATTGTTATATTTTCTTGACAGACTGACTCTTTATCATTATATAATGTCCTTATTTGTCTCTTATTACAATTTGTGTCTTAAAGTCTATCTTGTCAGAAATCAGTGTAGTCACTCCAACTCCCTTTTGGTTACGGTTTATGTGGACCTTTTATTCCATCCTTTCACTTTCAATCCATTTGTATCTTTGGATCTAAAATGGGTCTCCTGTAGACAGCATATAGTTTGATCATTTAAAAAAATCCATTCTGCCTATATCTGTCTTTTAATTATAGTGTTTAAAACATTTACATTTAATGTAATAACTGATGAGGAAGGCCTTACTTCTGCTATTTTTCTACTTTTATATATATCTGGTATCTTTTAATTTTTTTTAAATCCTCACCTGAAGACATTTTTTTTTCATTGCTTTCAGAGAGAGAGAGTTTCAGAGAAACATCATTGTGAGAGAGAAACGTTGATTGGTTGCCTCTTGTAGGAGCCCTGCAAGGGACTGAACCCGTGACCTAGATGTGTGCCCTGACTGGGAATCGAACTTGCGACCTTTCAGTTTATAGGACGATACTCTAACCAACTGAGCCACATGGACCAGGGCTATCTTATATCTCTAGTATTCCTCATTTTCTCCATTACATTACTGCCTTCTTTTGTGCTGAATATTTTTTAGTGTATAATTTTGATTCCCTTCTTTTTTCACCTATGTGTTTTTTGTTTATTGTCTTAGTCATTGCCTGGGAATCACATTAACATCCTATTTTAAAGCAATCTAGCTGAAGTTAATGCCAACTAATTTCAATATTATACTAAACATTGTTCCTATATAGCTCTGCCCCCCTCTTAATAACTTATATTGCTATTGTCACAAATTACATCTTTATAAATTTTGTGCTCATCAATATATATATAATCATTGTTTTATATAGTTGTCCTTTAAATTATATAGGAAAAAAAAGAGAAGTTACAAACCACAACTGCCTTAATCCTGACTTTATATTCACCTTTGTAGTTACCTTTACTAGTGTTCTTTGTTCTTCACTTGCATTCAAGTTGCTATTTAACGTTCTTTCACTTCATCCCGGAGCAACTCCTTTAGCACTTCTAGTAGGATTGGTCTACTAGAAATAAACTCTCTGTTTTTGTTTATCTGGGAAATTTTTAAATTTCTCTTTCGTTTTGAAGGATAGTTTTCCTGGATATAGAATCCTTGGTTGACTGTTTCAGTCTTTCAGTTCTTTGAATATGTCATCCGTCTACCTTCTGGCTTTCATGATTTTTTAAGAGAAACTAGCTGTTAATCTTATTGAGCATTTGTTGTTACACGATGAGTCATCTCTCTCTTGCTGCTTTTAGGATTCTGCCTTTGGCTTTCAACAGTTTGATTTTAATGTGTCTCAGTGAGGATCTTGAGGTTCATTGAGATTCTTGGATGTACGCATTTATGTCTTTTATTAAATTTGCAAAATTTTTGGCCATTATTACTTGAAATATTCTTTCTGCTCCTTTTCCCACTTCCTACTTCTTCTGGAACTCCCATTATACATATGTTGGCATGCTTGATGCTGTGACACAGCTCTGTTAGGCTCTGTTCATTTTTTTTTAATTATTGTTTTTCTGCTCCTCCAGCTGGGTAACCTCAATAGACCTATCTTAAAGTTTGCTGATTCTTTATTCTGCCTGCCCATATAAGCTGTTTATTCTCTCTAATGAATTTTTCATTTTAGTTCTACTTTTCAACTTTAGAATTCCTCTTGGTTCCTTTTATAATTTCTATTTCCTTATTATCTACTAGTTGATATCATTCTCATGGTTTACTGTTTTAGCTCTTTAAGCATATTTTAAATATTTGAGTTATAGTCTTTTTAAGTAAGTCCACTGTCTTAGCTTCATCAGGGCACATTTCTATTAATTTCTTTTTTCCTGTGTGTGGGCCATACTTTCTTGTTTCTTTGTGTGACAGTTTATTCATTGTTGTTGAAAACTAGACACTTTGAATATAATGAGGCAACTCTGGAAATCCTACCTCCCCCCTTTCTAGGGTTTAGTGTTGCTGCTTGTTTCAGTTGTTGTTTGTGTGCTTGGTTCTCTTTTCCAAATTAATTTTGTAAAGTATATATTCTTTGTTGTATATAGCCACTGAAGTCTCTGTTCTGTTAACCTGGTGCTCAGCTAGTGATTTGACAGAGATTTTAGTGATCGTATATGACAAAGAATACATACAGATTTGTATTCTTTGCCTGGAACACCAACAAAATCTCCCAGTGTATGAAAATGGACTCTGTGTATGTGTTGGGCCATACCTTCAACATCCAGCCAGGTATTTCACAACTATACCTAAGTTTTCACCTCCTATTTGTGGAAAGCCTCTAGGTCAGCAAGAGGTAAGAGCTTAGAGCCTTCTCGGGTGTTTCCTTAGCATACACCAAGGCCTGGGCATGCAGGTTGGTCCTTCTACATTCCCAGCAATCTGTAGGAGCTTTTCAAAAACCTTAATATCCAAAGTATTTCAATCTCCAATCTTTCCTCCCAATTTTCTCTTTTTGATTTTTCTATAGTTTGCACCAACTATTATCCCTTGCCTGAAGTGACAACAGCGATTTTAGTCTGACCAGTACACAGAGACCAGGGGCTCGGACCACCCAGGGATGAAGGTCCAGTTTCCCCACCAGATTAGTCACCTTAATATGCTGGAGTGCTGGTCAAGGGTGAGATTTGTCAGGAATGAGTAGTGATATAAGGAGATGATGAACACTAATTATGGTATTCAAACCATTTGCAGAGGAGGGGCCTGTAGTTTGTCCTACAAATGCTCTTTCTCTCCTTCTTTGTAGAAAATGTAACTGGCAGCCTCCTAAAAGAATCAGTATCCAAAGGGAGTGGACCTAATATAGGGCATCAGTACCCTACCCATAGCTCCCCTGACTTCCATCTGCCAGCACCTGCATTTTTACCTAAGGGTTTTCTCTGGCTGCTGGAGGCTGCTATAACCACAAGCATGGCAGTATAGAAGCACCAGAGTATTAATGCCTTATCCCCAATAGCAGCCCTCAACCTCTACTCCCCTTGGGTAGTATATCACTGAAGATATCAAGATATCACTGTATTCTATCCTAGCTTGCAGAGTCCCTAGTAGAATTAAGCTCTAGTTACCCACAGTGGTAACTTGTGTGATAGCACCTGATTTATTGCCTCCTCCCCCTTGGCATCTCAGTTCCCACTCTCCTGCAAGTGCTTCCTGGCATGAAATAAACTATCTGCATTCCAGTCCTTGGCTCAAGATCTGCTTCTTGGGAGCCCAGGCTAAGTAAGACACATATGTCTGTCCTTTTTCCCTGAAGGCCGTTTAGTGTCTTGCATTTGACTATTTTCTGCCCTCTGAAGCATACAAATAGTGGGTAATTACTTGGACATATTGTTTGCTCATTGACTGGTTGATCATTGTACTTGGAATGAAGAACAAAAACCCAAAGCTTCTTTAGCACAGTCTATAGGACCCTGCAAAACCTGACCCCAGTCTCCCCTTAGGGCCCTGTGCCCCTCACACACTGGACCCAGCCCCACAGCCTTCTTCTTCTTTTATAATATGTTATGCCTTGTGGCATCTCAGAACCTTTGCACATGCTCTTCCACCTGTAAAGCTCTTCCTATTATTCATCATTTGGTGAATTATTCGTCATCCTTCAGATGTTAGCTTTAAAGCCTTTTCTTCAAAAAGACCTTCTCCAAGTCCCCTAACATAAAACATTCCCCTTAATGATTTTCTTTCTTTAAGAGGGCATTTACTTTTCCATCTTATGCTTATGGTAAATTATCTTGGTATATTCATTGGTGTGTTTATCTGATTAACATCTTTCAACTAAACCACACAGAAAATATTGAAATGGATCCTGAACTCCAACACAGATGGATGGTAGTGGTGAGGCTCTGAGTGATCAGAGGGAGGGAGGGGCCTTGCCAGGAGCACACAGAGCTCTGTGGCCTGGCCTTCACTCCTGGTGGGGGTGGGGAGGGGCAGCATTTCCAGGAACTTTGAAAGCTGTCTTCCTTCTTGTCCCTGTAATCTTCTGTAGCTAGTACCTCGTTTCTCTGTTCCTCTTGATGACAAAAGTTTTCAAAAGAATTTTCCTCACCTCCTGTCTCCAAGTGCTCTCCTCCCAGTCTCAGAAATCAGGCTTTTTATACCCATTACTGAAACCATCCATCAAGGCTAACAGTGACCTCCAAGTTGCTAAACCCCATGGTCAATGATCACTCCTCATTCTTTCTTAATTAATGGGCAGCAGTGGACACTGCTGCTGACTCCCTTCTTCATAAAGCACACTCTTCCCCTTCCAGAACACCAGTCCTCTTCTCCAACCATACTGGTCCCCTTGCTAATCCTGTCCTGTCTTGTGCAGGTTTTAAATGCCTCCCCTTGGTTGACAACTCCCAAGTCAGTATCACAACTTTGGCGTCCTCCATGGATTCCACATTCTATATTCAGCTGCCTTCTTGCCATCTCTACTTGGATAATTGTAGATGAGTCAAACTCAAAATGTCCCAAACCAAACTCCCAATTCTCTCTTCACTGTGTCCTGTTCCTCCTGCTAATTTTCCCACCTCAGTAAATGGCAGTTGTAACTGTCCACTACCTCAGGCCAAAAACCTTGGGGCCCCCCTTGATTCCTTACTACATCCAATCCATCAGCATTGTAAGAACTAGTCTCCCACGTCTGCCCTGACCTTTCTAAAGTTCTTTCTCAAACCTGAGGCCTGAGTGACCTTTAAAAAGCTGAGCCAAGTCATGTCAGTTCTTGGCTCCAAAAACTCCGGTGACTCTCATCTACTCAGAATAAATCCAAAGTCCCAACACCAGTGCACAAGGCTTGCATACTCTGCCCCCATTCCTCTCCCTCATCTCCTGCACCTCCTCTGTCTCCGTTGGCTCCCGCACCACTGGTTTTTCTGATGTTCCTTAAATATGCCAAGCTTATTCCTGCCTCAGGGCCTTTGCACTGTTTCTTTCCTGCCTCTAGTACTCCCCACAGATGTCCCCAAGCGTAGCTCTTTCATTTCTTTAGGTTTCTTGTTCAAATGCCAGCTATGCTACAACCCTTCTTTGAGACTCCATTTCAACAGCAACCCCATGTCCTCAGAACTTTCCCTTAGCCTGCTTTATTTTTTTTCAAAGCACCTGTCACCATCTAACATTTTCTATATTCAATATTCTATTTTCTCTATAGTCTACAAATCCTATACTCTACATTATATGCATATTTATAAATATAAGTAGACTAGAACGAGAGTTCTATGAGAGTAGGAGCTGTATGTCTGCTTCACTTCTGTAGACCCTGTGCCTGGAACAGGGCCTGTTAAAGAGCAAATGAGGCTGTGCTCAATAAATAATTATAGACTCAATCAGTGAGTAAGTGAACTTATATATTTTCCCATATGGGTCTCAGGGATATGTTGAGGAACTCATCTAGCAATTAGAGTTGTAAACTGGTATTCTGTTGTTTGTTTATCATTTGTTTTGCCTTGAAAATATTTTGTAGTTTTGTTACTCTAACTATGGGGATATATAAACATTCATATATTTAATATTGTTTTGTGGACAATTATGAAGTATGTGTATACCACAATTAATTCTAAGTGCATTTCTGACCCTTATGCTTTTAATTTTATTCAGTAAGAACATTGTATTATCACAATGCCGTGCTCTAGTAAAATTTTTATGCATACTATCATCTCAAAAACAAGCGATTTTTTTTTTACAGTTGAACTTTAAACTGAATTTACAATAGCCTTTACAATAAAGTCAGGCATGTTACCCTCGGCAGAATGAACTTCAATGAAATTGGATTTAAAAACCAACGTTATTGTAAATAACCAATTTTCCATTTGAACCATCTAATACTATGGATATAAAACTATCATCATTTAATAGTTAGCAATTTTCTTCTCCTCATGGAGAAAAACTGAAAACTAGAAATGAGTAAAATGATGTTTTAAAACACAGACATTTGATGTAAATGAACTCATGCTTCAACTGGGATTCTGGAGAAACACCTCCTCTCTGACCTCCTGCTGACCACTCTACATGTTTTGAAGGCAGAGAAGTAGAGCATTCATACCCTCAGAGACCCTGCTCCTCCTTCTCAAAGCTCAATCCTACTTGCACAGGGCAAAGGGGCCCTTTTTTCCTTGTAGACTTGAGTCTCCACACTGTCTCCCCGTCGGGTCTTGGGCAAGTCCCGACCTCTTGCTGGGTCTCATTTTCTCCTGTAAACCCTCGGAGGTCTTCCAGCCCCGGCACTCCACGGTTTGTTTCCACCTGGGAGGATGGCCGTGGTGCTGATGGGTGAGCTCACTGGGAAAACATGTCAGATAAGCAGGCCCTGCTATCTCAGCAACCTTCATCTTCACCTCCATTCCTTCACGTAAAACCCAATGCCAGACTTTCTGGGACAGCCTCCCTCATTGATAAAGTGTCCCCTAACATCTCAATGAGCCCACACACTGTAACGGCAACGATAATGAGCTATATCTGGCTCTCCCGGAACCCTGCCCATGTTCCACACAGAGCTATGGCTATCACTTATCTACTGAGCATGAATGACCAGAGGCAGAAAAAGCACGAGGCGCGGGTGCTGGTGAGAAGTGGAAGTGATTAATTTATGTCGCATGCTGCAGCGCTGGGGTCAGCAAGTGATAGGCAGAATATATGTTGACAGCTCCTTTGGAGTTCACACCACATCGTCAGCACTCTGCAGGAAACAGATGACTTCAGGGCAGCTCTCAAGCTTGTTGACAGCTCGAGCTTTCTGATAAGGTTGTCAGAAAATGAAAAGGACAGTCCTAGGAAGTCAAGAGTTTCTTGGCCTTGGAGGTGTTCTGGTAGAGGAGGGTAACTGATGGATAGGATGTTTTGGAAGAGGCTGTGAATGTGTTGAGTGGAGAGACTGTGTCTGCCCTGTTCTCCATGATATATCATTATAATCTAGCACAGTACCTCTCCTCCCCGCTCAGGGCTCTGGGCCGAGGCTTATTTAGTGGGCAGCAGTTAGGGCCATGGGAGACAGTGAAAAAAAGGGGGAGGTGGCTGAGCAAGGTAGGCTAGGACCCAAGTGTTTGGAAGGAGCCAAATCAGAAAGAGGGAGCAATTCAGGTCAGAAAGATAAGAATTCACAATGGGGGAGATGAGATAAAGTGAGAACAAGTCAAGATCAAATAGGATCCGAGGGCAGAGATGCTAAGTGATCACTTTTATAAGCCTGACAGCCCGGTGCACTGGCCTGGCTTTAAAAATGCCCGGAAGTAGGACGCTCATTGTGTCTTGCTGTTAACACTGCACTGTAGAGCACCACTGACCACCTGTTCAAGACAGCCCACGCAGAAAAACAGATGCTTAGGGGTCATCACCTCCCCCACCACACACCTAAAATGAAAATACCTTTAACTCCCATGAAGAAAAAATAGATACTCTTCTAACTTGATCACCTACCTTACACATCAGTTGGACAATTGGCACTACGTTTGGCCACTTTGATGTCTGGGCCCATTTGAGGAGAAGCCATAAGCGGCAGCTTTCTAATCTTTCATCTCAGTCTAGCCCAACCAGTAAGCTGTATGAGACCCGTGCGGGCTGTCCGTGGGGTCTTATCTTCACTGAAGAACTTCCTCTAGTTGAATTGCAGCTGTGGAAAAGGCAGTATAAACTCTATGGCTGCACGAGGAGCCCACGGCTCTCCTACTACCCGGTCTGCTTTCTGATTCCGTGGACAGCCACCCTCAATCTTTTCCACACTGATTTGCACGTAGTTTTCAGCTGGGCCAGGAAGCACACTGAAAGCTCTAGGTTCTATGCCCCTTCCCCCCACCCGAAGCCTCGTGCCCTGTTGGGCTTTGGCATCAAATAAAGGCTGTGTTCTCTCTTTCTACCCAGAGTGTGTCACAGGAGAGAGCCTGACCTGGGTGGGGTGATTTGAGGAAACTGGAGGACTTCCCAGTCTCTCATGAGTCAGGTGTTCATGGCCTCATTCTTTTGTTCAAAGTGAATTCCTGGAACATAACCTGTTTTCTGATATCAGTGCAAAAACACTTCCAATGCCAAGTGGTGTCCTTTGGGGTCATATCAACGGACCCTCTGGGCAGCCTGCTCTTTAGAAGGAAAGCGATGGGCTGGGAGAGGCAGGCAAGCATTCATCTGCGCAGGGCCTTCAGGGCAGTGGTGAGGAGTTTGGATTTTGAGCAATGAAAAGTTAGTAGAGAGTTTAAACAATTGCAGGCCATGATCTGATATCCATTTATCAAAGATATATCTGTCTACAGTGTGGCTAATGGAATCAAGAGAATGAGGGGATGGGGGAAACTGGTGAGGAGGCTACTGAGATATCCATTCACTCATTTATCCATTTATTCTCCCAATACGTGCTGCACTCCAGCTCTGTGGGCAAGAGGCACCGGAGACAAGCTTCTCTACACTCCTGGAGTTTAAGGAGAGGAAGGACAACAGAAAAATAAACAAAGAAAAGAGATCAGCTCAAACTATGATAAGCACTATGCAGAAAATAAAACAGGATGCTATGATAAAGAGAAACTGGGCGGGGGTGTGATGGTCCCTTTAGAGGATAGAAGGAATGGCCTTTCTGAGGGAAGTGACATTTGTGCTGAGACCTAAAAGTGGGAACGAGTGAGTCATGTGAAGTTGTGAAGTGGGATGGGGGGAGTGTTCTAGGCAGAGGAAACACCAAGTGCAAAGGCCTTGAGGCAGGAATGAACTTGACAGTGACTGCGGGCTGGTGAGGGAAGACTCAAATCCCAAACAAGGGTGGAGAGGTCAGCAGGGACCAGCCAGGCCTTGGTGCCCATGGCTAGGCAGTTGGGTTTTACTTCCTATGGATGAGGACCGTGACAAGGTTTTGAGCAGAGGCACTGATGAGAAATAAACTAGCCCGTGGGCCAAATTCAGCCTCCTGCCTGTTATTGGTAAATAAGGTTGAATTGGAACCCAATCCTGCCAACCATTTACACACTGTCTGCGGCTGCTTTCATGCTACAACAGCAGAGCTGAGTAGTCGTGACAGAGACCACCTGGCCCCCAAAGCCTAAACTACTCTGCCCTTTACAAGGTAGTTTGCTGACCCCTGGTCCGATTGATGCTTTCAGAAGGTTAGTCCGGCACCGTGTGGGGTACTGTCACGCAGTAGAGCTCGGAAGCTGTTGCAGGACACAGAGGAAGGTGAGGCCTTTTCTTCACATCAGTCTGTGTGGGCTACTGTTTTCTCCAACATCAGAGCGAGGGAGGCCGGTGTTTGGCGGGTGGGCTCCTGTCTCTGGGCGCGCACTGCTGTAAAGACAGAGGCCGTGTCTGCGCAGGGGAAGTCGCCTGGTTCGCTAGGGCCAGAGGAGCACTCTGCTCTGCCTGGTGAACTTGGCAAGATGAGCTCATTGCTGCTTGTGAGGCCTCCACCCAAACCATAACTGCATGTCTTCTGTCTGCGGCACCTCCTCACCAATTGGGAGCTTTGAGACAGAGCAGGCGAAGCAGCTGGTTCCCATTACCTGCTTGTCCCATTTCAGCAGCCTGCGGTGACTGCCAAGCGTGCCCACACCACTCCCAGCAGTCGGCGAGAGACACTGTGAGAAAGGAATCTCATTTCCAAATTTTAGGGCAGATTGCTTTGGTTTTGTTTCTTGAGAAAAACATTAAATAAGTAAAATAGTTAAGTATTGTGTTAAGAAACTAACCTCAAACATCTGGGTTCTTTGTACCATGGGAGCTTATTTTCATTCCTTTGGTTCTAACTGATAAATATTCACAGAATAATTGAGTTAGTACATTTTTTGAGAAGGAAAACCATTTGTGTTATGTAAAGAAGTGATGATGATGAGGGCAGGGGCAGGAAGAGGAGACTCAGGCAATAGGACAGCCGTCCCCACGCAGCTCACCGTAGTTGAGAAGGCAAAAGGAACTGCAAATTCATTTCAACAAACATTAATTGAACACCTACTCTGTGCCAACCGCTGCTGGGTGTTGGGGGGTCTAAGTCGGATAAAACCAGGTCCCTGCTCTCTGGGGCCTCACAATCTGGTAAC
Organism: Trachops cirrhosus; assembly: GCA_028533065.1. Classification (NCBI taxonomy): domain Eukaryota; kingdom Metazoa; phylum Chordata; class Mammalia; order Chiroptera; family Phyllostomidae; genus Trachops; species Trachops cirrhosus. The sequence goes on from CM052544.1 coordinate 33,884,526, forward strand.
AAATACAACAGCAATGATACAGCAAGCTAACAAAAGCGGAGCACTGTGAAAGCTCTTTAATCCCCAATCTGTTTCTCTAACAGAGGTAGTGTTATTTCAATTTTAAACTGAGGTTTGAAGAGTAAGTGCCAGAGTTGCGATTTGAAACCATATCCATTTGCCATCAGAGCCTTTTGCTGCTCCTCAGATTGGAAGGACTGGACCTCCAGGAGGTAGGTGTCAGCTCAGAAACAAAAGGGGCTACTTTGGAAGGTAATGAGCTGTTTGTCCAAGGCAGTGTGTAGGTGGAGATGTGGCTCAATCCAGAGCCTTAAAGAATATTGTCAGGAATTAGTCCCTTTCCATGTCTTGGTTCCACTTTTCCCTGATTTGGCTTTTATATCCAGTGGGTCCTTCCCCATAGAGAGGCCAGGGTGCTCCCAGCAGCTCCAGACCAACATTCTATCTGCTGGCAGCCTCAACAGAAAGAGGGCATCTTTTCCCAACAGTTCTGGTAAGAGCCCCAGGATTAACTCTGACTGGCCTGGCTTGAGTCACATCCCCGTCTCTGAGCGAACCCCTACAGCCATGAATGTGGGACTGTCACTGAGTAAACTCACCCAGCCACAGAGACTGAGAGCCGTCCTGAGGTCCCTCAGTGCTGCTCCTCCCAGTGACACAAAGGCCCTGGCCTGGCCCTTCCTGGTCTTTGGATGGGAGGGCATGGTAGTCAGCATAAAGGGGGGAGGGGGCGGATCTGGAGTTCAACAGGCTTGGCTGGTCACTCACTGAGTGCCCTTGAGTACATACCCTCCTCTCTCTGAGCCTCATTTGTAAACTGGGTATTCATAACACCTTTCTTGCTGGCTGTAGGCCTGATTAAACCGGTGCTCAACACTGTGCCTGGCCCAGGAAACGATGCCCAACACCCGCAGGGATAGATGTATGTGAGAGGACATATGGGAGAAGCTGGGCTCATCACAGGACCGGGATGCAGGGTGGGTAAGGTGTGGGTGAGTGGCCAGCGATTTGCCAGGCTGGGAGCAATGAGACCAGGTCTGGTTGCATGAGAGATGCTGAGTCTCCCTGTGAGCTCCTGGGGCAGGGGGTTGCTCAGACAAGGGCTATTGGTAAAGGCCCAGCCAGCCTGTTTCCCTCTTCAACTTCTCAAGCTCCGGTTAGATCACCAGAAAACAACATTCCCAGAATGAATTGGCTTGGCTCCTTGCAGAAATGCTAGGAAAAGACATCTAGCTCTGTGCCCTTGGCTTTTGTAAGGTTTGCATTAAATGCAGGTGAGTGGTTGGACATGCAAATTCAGGGTCTTCTTTACAGCACCATTAGGGGAAAAGTGGGGTGTTGTGACAGAAAGCATGAGGCTGGGCAGCCAGGCTGCCTGCGTCCAAATCCTGGCCCTGCCAATCACCAGCCACGTGACCCTGCGCAGGCTCTCACCTTTCTCATCTGTGGAACAGGGGCAATGAGGATAAAAAATAGTCTCTGCTGCAGAGGTTTGTTGTAAGGATTATACAAGTGAGATATTAGCTCAAGCCATTTTTATAGGTGAAAAATGGTTGCTATCAGCAATTTCATAGGTTCAACCTGAAGTTCTGGACCCTGAGTAAGGGTAAGTTATTGACATAATGCTATCTGTGGCTCTCCCCACAGTCTTAGGGGAGGGGAGGGGAGGGGGGTATATACCTGTGCTGCAGGCAAGAATGTAGAAGAGCAGTGCAGCCAGCACCACGAGGCATGTGCTCTGTGCCCGCCAGCAGGAAAACAGTGTCAGACAGGCGGTCCTTCCTGGGGTCACGCAGATGCAGAACTGGGCCTGAGACCTGGGCCTGACAGATTTTCTTCACTTACACATTTCTGGCTAGCAGCAGGATTGTTTCTAGATGACATGATCCTTTGTTCTAATCAGAGTCTCTTATCTGAGGATCCAGGTGATAAATTTCTCTTAGAAGTCAGTGCCAGGAAAAAAAGAAAACAAACCTTTCCCTCTTAATGAACTGGTACATTTCCTTTTATCAGAGAAACTTACAAGGTCAGAGCACATACCTGGGCTGGGTGTCCAGAGAAAGGGCAATATTTTTTTTAAGATTTTATTTATTTATTTTTAGAGAGAGAGGAAGGGAGGGAGAAGGAGAGGGAGCAAAACATCAATGTGTGAGAGAAACATCGATTGGTTGCCTCTTGCACACCCCCAGCTGGGGATCTGGCCTGCAACCCAAGCATGTGCCCTGACTGGGAATCGAACAGGTGACCTTTTGGTTCGCAGGCTGGCACTCAATCCACTGAGCCACATGAGCCAGAGCTGAGTTTTTATTATTACCTTTATTATACTTACCATTGTGGAGCATTCATTATGTACTAAGACATCATGCTGAGCGCATCACGTGAAAAGTCTCCTTGTTACTCCGAGTGTGGTTTGTGGACCAGCAGAAATGGCATCACTTGAGAGACTGGCAGAAACGCAGGGTCCCTAGCTCCTCCTGAGACCTGCTGAATCCAAATCTGCACTCTAACAAGATGTTCGGGTGACTTATAGGCATGTTTAATGATTGAGGCATGCTGCACAACAGCATTTAATTCCCCCTACATCCAATGGGGTACAGATGATTATCCTTGTCCTGCAGATAAATAGTCGGTTTAATGAGGGGCAGCCACCTGACTCAGGCCCTGCAACTTGGATTCTGACTGGTTTCGCAGCCTGCACTCTTCCCACTACGTAGCCCTCGGAGACTAGGAGGAAAGGTTGTGAGCAAAGGCCTGGAGGTGGACAAGACTGAGAACCCTGGGGCAGCCAGTTTACCAACAGTGTTTCTTGGCCACCTTAAAGCTCTGGGCACCTTTCCCAGAGATTCAAGGAACTTAGACTTAGCAAAACTCCTAGGTGCCCAAGTTCAGGTGACAGTCTGCAGCCCTGGAATGAAAGCCTAGTGTAGGGGAGAAGAGGACAGGCTTTGGGGTCAATTAAAAACCCACTGACTCAGCATCCCCAGGCCTATTGATACGACCTTGCTGATCGTCAGTCTCCTCACTTATGCATGTAAATGTGGTCAAGGGGTCCACTGGGTCAAATCATTGGGAAGATAAGACAATTTCATGACATAAAATTCCTTTTTCCAGTGCAAGACAAGCTTAGCATGATAAATGTTTTTTTTAATTTTATCATTTTATTTAGTTACACCTTTATTACTGAACTGATTGTATTTATACATGAAAAATGTTAACTAAAATGAATAAATGAATGAGTGAATAAATGAATACACCCCTCCCCCCACGGAGCCCTCTTATTCATAGCATGCAGGTTCCAAACTAGACACGAGTAATTTGACTGTCGTAGCGTGCTACGTGTTCCCCCATGAAATGGAAACTGAGCAGCCAAAGTGAAGGTGAAAAATAGGACCCTGCTCTTGAGGCTGCAGGTGGTTGGAGTCCAGCCCCTCGGGACTCCTGCTCTTCCCAGGGCATTTTTGTATCATCTTTGCCTCATTTGGCATCTGAAAAATACCAGCTTTAAAAAACGAATTGGTGCCCTGGCTGGTGTGGCTCAGTGGACTGAGTGCTGGCCTGCGAGCCGTGGGGTCACCGGTTCGATTCCCAATCAGGGCCCTTGCCTGGGTTGCGGGCTGGGTCCCCATTGGGGGGCACGTGGGAGGCAATCGCACATCGAAAGTTTCTCTCCTTCTCTTTCTCCCTGCTTTCCCCTCTCTTTAAAAATAAATAAATAAAAATCTTAAAAACAAAAATGAATTGGTAAGTGCTTGCTCCTTGTGATGATCAGCTTTATGTGTCAACTTGGCTAGGTGCAGTCCCCAGTCATCCAATCAAACACTAGGGGCTGCTGTGAAGGTGTTTGTCGATGTGACTAATATTCACTGTCAGATGACTTTATGTAAATTATCCCGAATAAATCTATGACTGCCTGCTTCAGTCAGGTGACAGGCCTAAAGCGTGCCTGCGGATGGCAGCTTCAGTCCGTGCGCAGGGGTCCTGCCCGCCTGCCCGCCCTGCGGACTTCAGACTTGCCTGGATGGCAAGTTTTTGCCTCACACTTATATACCCAATTTCTTGCACTGAATTCATATATATATATATCCCACTGGTTCTGTGTCTCTGCCTGAACCCTGACTGATTCAGGCTTTGGTACCAGAAGTGGTTCTGGAGGAACAGAACCTTAAGAAGGAGTTTTCAAATTGCTTCTGGATTTTCTGGATTGATTGTTTAATGTAATTAGATTTAAAGACACTCATGACTCTATTTTCAGTCATAAAGAGGATGCTGGTAGCCCACGGTGTGGCGTGGCAATAGAAATGTGCACAGCGTGGCCATCAGATAAGATAAGGAATGGCAGGTCTGGAGTACAAGAGATCCACTAGGATGCCTCTTAGTACTACCATTTCCTGTGATGAAGGGTCATGGAAAACCACAAGAACTCAATTCAGACAGAACTACTAATGGCCCAGACCCTGCAGGAATGAAGGTTTGGGTGACCGGACCAGATAGAGAACGATGACAGTTGAGGGCAAAGAAAATATGGTGGTAAAAATAGGTGTTAACAACCACCTGACCAGTTGCAGAAATGAGGACTGCAGTAGTTATGAGTATCTCTTCCTTGTTTTATTATGAATGTGTTTGTGCAGATGTATTAAGCAAATATTTTCTTTCTTCTCTCTTACCCCCTTTACCATCAACATAAGATATATTAGTAATAGGTAACTTTATATCACAGCATTTAAATTACAGGGTATCAAGGACTTTGCCTTCTCTTCTGAGGAAAGGGTCAGTGTGTTTTCTGTTGCATACAGAATAGTTATATTAGATGGACGTACGACCTAGCTTTTCTGCTTTTGGAGATTATGTATGGTTTAAAGAGATGTGTATGGGTGCCAAGAGGACAAGGGGTGGACTGTGACAGTCAGTTTTATCTGTCAGCTTGGCTAGGTTTTAATTATCCAATTAAGCTCTAGGGTTGCTGTGAAGGTATTTTGTAGAGGGATTAACATTCAGAACCAGTTGACTTTAAGTAAAGGAGATTATCCTAGATTATCTGAGTGGCCCTAGTTCAATCATTTGCGAGGTCTTATGAACAGAACTCAGGTTTCCCTGAAATTTTCCTGAAATTTCACTTATGGACTACAGCTTTGGCCCGCCCTCACTAACTGCCTGCGCTCTGGATCTCGGAGCGCCTAGCCAGCCGCCACAGTAGGCCCATTCCTTGCAATGAATTCTTTTGTGTATTTAAGATATATCTTACTATCAATAGAGATTAAATTAAAAAATATGTCTTACTGATTCTGTTTCACTGATTGAATCCTGACTGATAACATTCCTCTTCTATTTTCTGAAAAAGATTGTGTAGAACTGATGTTTATTCTTTGAATATTTGGTAGATTCTCCAGTGAAACACTGTAGACCTGGTAATTTCTCTTTTGAGAGTTTTTTACATTATAAATTTGATTTTCTTAATAATTATAATTTTATTAAGATTATCTATTTATTTATTTTTAAATATATTTTATTGATTATGCTATTACAGTTGTCCCATTACCCCCCCTTCATTCCCCTCCACCCTGCACACCCGCTCCCACCCACATCCCCTCTTTAGTTTATGTCCACATGTCATAAGTTCTTTAGCTTCTACATTTCCCCTACTATTCTTGCCCTCCCCCTGTCTATTTTCTACTGACCATCCATGCTACTTATTCTGTATAGCTTTTCCCCCTCTCTCCTCCTCCCACTCCCCTGTTGCTAACCCTCCATGTGATCTCCATTTCTGTGGTTCTGTTCCTGTTCTAG
>CM052544.1:33890809-33959887 GCA_028533065.1 Trachops cirrhosus
TGTCTCCTTTTCTCTTGCTGCTTCTAGGATTCTCTCCTTCATTTTTACCTTGGCTAATGTAACTATGATGTGCCTTGGTGTGTTTCTCCTTGGGTCCAACTTCTTTGGGACTCTCTGAGCTTCCTGGACTTCCTGGAAGACTATTTCCTTTGCCAGATTGGGGAAGTTCTCCTTTATTATTTGTTCAAATATCTTTTCCACTTGTTGCTCTTCCTCTTCTCCTTCTGGTATCCTTATAATTCGGATGTTGGAACGTTTCAAGATGTCCTTGTGGTTCCTAAGCCTCTCCTCATTTTGTTGAATTCTTATTTCTCCATTCTTTTCTGTTTGGTTGTTTCTTTCTTCCTTCTAGTCCACTCTATTGTTTTGAGTCCCAGTTTCCTTCTCATCATTATTGGTTCCCTGTGCATTTTCCTTCATTTCTTTTATCATAGCCTTCATTTTTTCATCTAATTTGCAACCAAATTCAGCCAATTCTGTGAGCATCCCGATCACCAGTGCTTTGAACTGTGCATCTGATAGGTTTGGCTATCTCTTGATCACTTAAAAGTATTGGCTCTGAGGCTTTGATTTGTACTTCCATTTGAGCCATTTTTTTGGGGGGCGGTCTGGTCACGCCTGCTACATAGTGAGGGGCAGAGCCTTAGGTGTTTACCAGGGCGGGGCACCCCAGTGGCTGGGTTGTGATGCTGTATGTGGGGGCGGGGCCCAAGAGGTTAACAATGGCGCTTACTCCTCTCTCCGTTGGATTTCAGTCCCTTCTGCCACTTTCCCCCAAGCTAATTGGGCCTTTCTGGTGCTAATTCCCATGTGGGTGGGCTTGTGTAGGTTCTAGAACCCCGTGGGTCTCTTCAACGCACTCTCCTGTGCGGCTGGGAGTCTCTCCCTGTGCCTCTCAAGCCCCACAGGTGTTTTCAATCAGTGTCCCGAGGTTCTACTTCCCGGTGCTGGGACCCTGGGTTGCTCGGTCTGTCTCACTGCCCAATTTTGCCTGGTTTGTCTGCACTCAAATGTGGCCCAGACAGCCAGGCGCCTTGCGCACAGTGCCTTGCTTCACAGTTGCTGCCTCGCTGGTTCTGCCAGCCGCCTGTGTGCCCAGTGTCTGCCTGCTGCGGTCTTGCACTACGGATGCCTTATGCACCTGGGTTGCCTTTCGCGCCCGGGATGCATTAAACATCTGGTGCCACCACTTTTTGTGCCTCGACCGCTCTCTGCCCGGCTGCCCAACTCCTCCCCTCCTACCAGTCTGAATGAATGTGTATATTTTAACTCCTTGGTTGTCCAACTTCCATACAGTTCAATTTTCTGTCAGTTGTTATTTTGTTTCTAAATTGTTGCTGACCTTATTTTGGTTGTGTGAGGAGGCACAGTGTGTCTACCTATGCCTCCATCTTGGCTGGAAGTCAAGATTATCTATTTATATTGAGTGAGTTGTGTTTCTTGAGAAATCAGTCCATTGTCTAATTTATGTGTGTGTAGATTAGTATGTGTCCATACTATTCCCTTATTATTCTTTGATGAGTTTGAGGCGTGTAGGAATATCTTCTGTTTCATTCCTGATGTTTGTAATTTGTCTTCCCCCCCACCCCATCAGTCTTGCTAGAGGTTAGGCAATTTTATTTATCTGTTCAAAGAGCCAGATCTTTGTTTCATTGATTTTCTCTGTGTACTAATACCTGCCAACTTTATGAACATATAAGTCACACATGACATTGTATTACTTTAGGTGTACAATGCAATGATTTGATACATGGACATACTGTGAACTGACTACAGTAAGTTTAACTTAACCTACATCACCTGTCAGAGTTAAAATTTTTTTATTGTGATGAAAACTTCTCAGATCTCCTCTCTTAGGAGCTTTCAAACAAACAATACAGTGTTGTCAACAGTAGTCATGCTGTACGTCACATCCCCAGAGCTTACTAATCTTATAAAGGGAAGTTGGTACCTTTCAACAGTCTTTACCCATTTCCCCCATCTCCCCACCCCCAGCTCTGTCAACCAATGGGTTTTCTGTTTTGATAAGTTTGGAATTTTTTATATTCCAAATATAGTGAGATCACATGGTATTTTTCTTTGCCTAACTGGTTTTACTTAGCATATTGCCTTTAAGATCCATCCACATTGTCGAAAATGGCAAGACTTCTTTCTTCTTTATGACTGAATAATATTCCATTGTGTGTGTGTATCACATTTTCTTTATCCATTTATCCTTCGGAGACTTAGGTTGTTTCCATGTCTCGACTATTATAAATAATTCCATACTGAATATAGGTGTGTATATTTCTTTGAGAGTGATTTCGTTTCCTTCAGATATATATTCAGAAGTAGAATTTCTGGATCATATGGTAGTTCTGCTTTTTATTTTTTAAGGAATTTCCCTATGGTTTTCCACAGTGGCTGCACCCATTCACACTCCCACTGACAGTGCACAGGGTTCCTTTTCCCCACGTCCTGGCCAACACTTGTTATCTCCTGTCTTTTTGATGACAGCCATCCGACCACATATGAAGTGATATCTCACTGTGGTTTCAATTTGCATTTTCCTGGTCATTAGTGATGCTGAGCACATTTGTGTGTACCTCCTGGCCGTTTGTATGTCTTCTTGGAAAAATGTCTTTTTAGTTCTGCTGCCAGTTCTTAAAATCAGATTGTTTGTGGGTTTTTTCCTGCTGAGTTGTATAAGTTATTTATATAATTTGGATATTAGCCCCTTATCAGATGTACAATTTACAAATATTCTCTCCCATTCCATAGGTTGTCTTTTCATTTTTTTGATGGTCTCCTTTGCTGTGCAGAAGCTTTTTAGTTTGATGTAGTCCCTCTTGTTTATTTTGCTTTTGTTGCCTTTGCTTTTGGTGTCAGATTCAAAAAATCATCACCAAGACCAATGTCAAAAAGCTTATTCTGCCTATGTTTTCTTCTCGGAGTTTTATGGTTTCAGGTTTTACGTTCAAGTCTTTAGCCCCATTTGAGCTCATTTTGTGTATGGTGTAAGATAGTGGTCCAATTTTATTCTTTTGTGTGTGGGTATCCAGTTTTCCCAACACTATTTATTGAAGAGACTGTCCTTGCCCCTTTGTATATTCTTTGCTTCTTTGTCATAAATTAATTGACTATAAAGTCATGGATTTATTTCTGGGCTCTCTTTTCTATTCCATTCATCTATGTGTCAATTTTTTATGCCAATATCATACTGTTTTAATTACTAGAGCTTTGTAATGTAGTTTGAAACCAGAAAATGTGATGTAAATTTTCTCAATTTTTAACCTCATTGATATCTTCTATTTGTTAATTTATTCCTTCTGTTTCCTTTGAGTTTATTTTGCTTTTATTTTTCTAAGTTTTTGATATGAAAGCTTAGATTATTGATTTGAAATTTTGCTTTTTTATAACCTGTGCATTTCATGCTATCAATTTCCTATTCAGCACTGTTAGCTGTTTTTCATAAATTTCAATATGTTATATTTTTTCATGCAGTTCAATTCACTTTTGTTTCCCTTGAGACTTCCTCTTCAACCCAAAGGTTACTTAGAAGTGTGCTTTTAGTTTCCAACTATGTGGGAGATTTTCATGTTATTTTTCTGTTATTGATTTCTAGTTTGATTCTATTGTGATCGGAGAACAAACCTGTATGATTTAAATTCTTTTAAATTTGTTGAAATTATTTATAGCCCAGGGATAGTCTCTGTTGATATATGTTCTATTGACACTTGAAAACGATGTGAAGTCTGCTGCCTGGTGGTGGGGTATTGGTTGATAGTGCCATTGTTCTTTCATATCCTTGCTGATTTTGTGTTTAGCTGTCCTAGTAATTGTTAAAAGAGGTGCCTTGAAGTCTCCAACTATAATTATGGATTTGTCTAGTTTGCCTTTTCATTCTATTCATTTTTATTTTATATATTTTGCAACTTTTCTTAAAATATATTTTATTGATTATGCTATTACTGTTGTCCCATTTTTGTTTATGTATTTATTTTGAGAGGGACGGGAAGGAAGGGAGAAAGAGCGGGAGAGAAACATCAGTGTGTGGTTGCCTCTCACATGCCAGCTACCGGGGACCTGGCCCGCAACCCAGACATGTGCCCTGACTGGGAATCGGAACCAGCAAGTCTTTGCTTCTCAGTCCAATGCTCAATCCACTGAGCTACACCAGACAGGGCCAGTTGTCCCATTTTGTTTTCTCCCCTTTGTTCCCCTCTGCCCTATACCTCCCCTCATGCCAGCATTCCCCCACCTTAGTTCATGTCCATGGACAGTACATATAAGTTCTTGGGCTTCTAGATTCCCTATATTATTCTTAACCTCCCCCTGTCTATTTTGTATCTACCATTTATGCTTTGTATTCCCTGTACCTTTCCCCCATTTTCTCCCCTCCCTTTCCCTGCTGATAACCCTCCATGTGATCTCCATTTCTGTGGTTCTGTTCCTGTTCTAGTTGTTTGCTTAGTTTGTTTTTGTTTTGTTTTTAGGTTCATTTGTTGATAGTTGTGAGTTTGTTGTCATTTTACTGTTCATATTTTTGATTATCTTCTTTTTCTTAGATAAGTCCCTTTAACATTTCATATAATAAGGGCTTGGTGATGATGAACTCCTTTAACTTGACCTTGTCTGGGAAGCACTTTATCTGCCCTCCCATTCTAAATGATAGCTTTGCTGGATAGAGTAATTCTGGATGTAGGTCCTTGCTTTTCACAACTTTGAATACATCTTTCCAGCCCCTTCTTGCCTGTAAGGTCTCTTTTGAGAAATCAGCTGATAGTCTTATGGGAACTCCTTTGCAGATAACTGTCTCCTTTCCTCTTGCTGCTTTTAAAGTTCTCTCCTCATCTTCAATCTTGAAAAACTTAATGATAATGTGCCTTGTTGTGTTCCTCCTTGGGTCCAACTTCTGTGAGACTCTCTGAGCTTCCTGGACTTCCTGGAAGTCTATTTCCCCTTCCAGGTTAGGGAAGTTCTCCTTCATTATTTGCTCAAATATGTTTTCCATTTCTTGCTGTTCCTCTTCTTCTTCTGGAAGCCCTATGATTTGGATGTTGGAACATTTAAAGTTGTCCTAGAGATTTCTAAGCCTCTCCTCACTTTTTGAATTCTTGTTTCTTCATTCTATTCTGGTTGAATATTTATTTCTTCCTTCTAGTCCAAATCATTGATCTGAGTCCCAGTTTCCTTCCTGTCACTGTTGGTTCCTTGTACATTTTCCTTTATTTCTCTTTTCATAGCCTTGACTTCTTCCTCTATTTTTTGACCATCCTCAGCCATTTCTGTGAGCTTCCTGATTACCAGTGTTTTGAACTCTGCATCTGGTAGGTTGGCTATCTCTTCATTGTTTAGTTCTATTTTTGGAGATTTGATCTGTTTTTTTTTCATTTGGGCTATATATTTTTTGTCTTGACTGCCTTTTACGTAGTAAGGGGTGGAGCCTTAGGTATTTGCCAGAGTGTGGCAACCCACGTGGCTGCTTTGTGGTGCTGTGTGTGGGTGAGGGGTCAGAGAGGGAACAATTTGCTTGGCTCTTGGCCAGCTTTCAGTCACTTCCCCTGCTACCCACAATCAAATTGAACCCTTTTGGTGCTGATTCCCAAGTGGGTGGGTTTGTGTACATTCTAGGACCCTGTTGGTCTCTCCAACAAACTCTCCTGTGAGGCTGGAAGTTTCTTCTGCCACCGAAACCTCTCCAGGTTTTTATAGTCAGAGATTGTGAGGCTTTATTTCCCTGGGCTGGAACCCTGGGTTGTACAGTCTGTCTTGCTCCCCAGTTGGTCCTCCCAGTTCGTCTGCACACAGATGTGGGATGGTCCAGTCCTCCAACCTCGGCCTTGCTGGAATCCTCTCTGCCCCGGCTACCTGTCTTCACCCCTTCCCCTGGTCTGGATGAATGTTTCTTCTTTAACTCTTCAGTTGTCGGACTTCCATACAGTTAGATTTTCTGGCAGTTCTGGTTATTTTTTGTTTTTAAATTTGTTGTCCTTCTTCTGGTTGTGTGAGGAGGCAAAGTGTATCTACCTATGCCTCCATCCTGGCCAGAAGTCTCAATTTATATTTTGCAACATTAGTTTGGTGCATATGCATTTAGGATTGCTACGTCCTCTTGGTGGTTTTATTCTTTAATCATTATATAACATCTCACTCTATCTCTGATAATTTTTTTTCTCTCAATTCACTTTACTGGGTAGTGATATAGATACTTCTGTTTTGTCTTAAGTAATGTTTGCATGTTGTATCTTATTCCATCCTTTTACTTTCAACCTGTCCATATTATTATATTTGAAATGAGTTTCTTGTAGACAGCATAGAATTGGTTCATGTTTTTTTAATCTATTCTTGCCAACCTCTGTCTGTTAGTTGGTGTAGTTAGGCCCTAGAGTTTAATTTAAAAATTAATTTAATGTAAATGTTGATATTACAGGGCTTAAGCCTGCCATTTTATTTTTTATTTTCTGTTTATTCTCTCCATTTTAAATTTCTTTGTTTTCTTCTTCTGCCTGTCACTTTTTAGAACTTCATTTTGATTTACTAATATTTCTGAGTATATCTCTTTGTGTATATATTTTTAGTGATTGCTCTAAGTATTAAATTGTACATGCATAACATTAGTCTGTTGATGCCATCATTTTACCAGTTGAAGTATAGACATGTTAGCACATTTCATGTTACTTTACACTCACTTGTTTAACATGTAACTACTTTAAATGGTTCTTCTATAAATATGTAGAGCTATAGCAGCCATTGTGATAATTTTTGCTTCAACTATCAAACATAATTTAGGAAACAAGATGAGAAGGAAAATCTATTTTATTTACCCATATGTTTGCTACTGTGTTCTTCCTTTCTTCCCTGATGTTCTGAAGTTCTTTTTAAAAATAATTTCCTTTCTGTTTAGAGAATTTCCTTTAGCCATTCTTTTAGGGTAGGTATACTGGTGATAAACCCTTTTAGTTTTATTTCACCTGAGAATGTTTTGGATTTTTCCCTTCACTACCAGCAAACATTTTTACTAGTTATTTGATTCTGGGTTGAAAGTTCTTTTCTTTCAGTTCTTGAAAAATATTACACCACTTCTGCCTGGCCTCCATGGTTTCCTGTAAGAAATTGGTTATCATTCAAGTTCATTTTCTTCTTTAGGTAAGGTGTAGTTTTTCTTTGACTATTTTCAAGATGTTTTTATTTGTTTTTAGTTTTCATAAGTTCAATTGTGATGTGCCTTTTGTGGATTTTTTTGAATTTATCTATTCTTGTGAAATATACTAAGCATCTTTCTCTTGCTAAACTTGGGAAGTTTTTGGTTATTATAGCCTTTTCTTCTCCCACCTTTATTAAGATATAATTAATATACAAAAAACTGCATATAATCAATTATATAATTTGGTGAGTTTGGACATATGTATACCATATGGACATGCTACCAACACCAAAATCAAGGTAATAAACATATTAATCACTTTGAAAATTTTTCTGTCATTCCTTTTTGGCTGATTTGTTTGTCTACTTGTTTGTTTGTGGTGACAACACTTAATATGAGATATACCCTCTTAACAAAATTGAAAATGCACAGTACTAGTGTTTTTCAGCCCTGCCATCTTTCTTGGCTCCTGGGACTCTGATGACCCACATGTTAGCTCTTTGGTCACAGTCCCACAGATCCCTGAGGCTCTGTTTTTTTTACCCCCCAGTCTCTTTTCCCTTGGTTGTTCAAATTGGGTAATTTGTATTGTTCTATCTTCCAGTTCACTGATTCTCTACTCTGTCCTCTCCATTCTCTTGTTGAGTCCATCTTCTGAGCTTTTATTTATTTATTTATTTTTTGAGATTAGTGTATGGTATTTAGAACCTAAAGTTCTAAAATTTCCATTTGTTTTGCCTTTATAGCCTTTATTTCTTTGCTGAGGCTTTCTGTTTATTTCATTTTCAAGTTTATTCACAATTGCTTTTTGGAGCACTTTTATTTTTATTTTTATTGTTTTTATCCTCACCTAAGCACATGCTTATTGATTTTAGAAGTGGGAAGGAAGAGAGAGACAGAGGGAGAGAAACAGTGATGTGCCAGAGAGACTGATCAGCTGCCTCTCACATGCACCACAAGTGGGGACCAAACCTGCAGTCTAGGCATGTGTCCTGAGCTGGAATCTAACCCGTGACCTTTCAGTTTATGGGACAATGCACCAACCAACTGAGCCACACTGGCCAGGGCTTGAAGCATTTTTAATGATGGCTGTTTTAAGATATTTGTTAGATAATTCTAATAGCTGTGTCATCTTGGTGTTTGCATCTACTGGTTGTAGTTTTTTTATTTATTCAGTTTGAATTCATACTGGTCACTTTTGTATTATTTAAATGTTCTTTTAGCTGGCATTCTTTGACATCATTTCCACAGAAGAAGGTTTGGGGGGAACTTCCTCATTATTGACAGGAGGACATAAAAGTGTAAATTTCCCACACAGCCTCCCATTGACACTCAAATGGGAAGGTTCCACTATTGCTGGGAGAAAATAAAAGTCCTGACTCTTCACTAGACCTCCTCTGACAGCACCAGAGTGGAGACGGGGAAGGGTACATTATTACTGTCAGCGAGAGGAGGGAGCCCAGGCTCCTTACCACAGTGGGGCTGAGAGGCATTAATGGCCATCAGAGGTGAAAGCCTCACATCCCTGCTTGGCCTTCTCTGATACCATGCCAGTAGGGGTGTTGTAATACCTTGTTATAACCTCATGTGTGTGAAAGTCTCACTCCCACTTTTTAAAAATATGTATATTTTATTCATTAGCTATTACATTTGTCCCACTTTCTCACCCTTTGCCCCCTCTACCCAGTACCTCCATTCCCTCCAGCAATCCCCCCTCTTAGTTCATGTCCATGAGACATGCAATAAGTTCTTCGGCTACTCCTATATGGTTCTTAACATCCCCCTGTTTATTTTGTACTTATAAACTTGTGCTTCTTAATCCCTGCACCTATCCCCTCATTCTTTCCCTTCCCCCTTCCAGCTGATAACCCTCCAAACAATCTCCTATCTATGATTCTATTCCTGTTTTGGTTGTTTGCTTAGTTTGTTATATGGATTCAATTATTGATAGTTGTGAATTTATTGCCAGTTTAATGTTCATTGTTTTGATCTCCTTTTTCTTATAGAATTCCCTCTAGCATTTCATACAATAATGGCTTGGTGACAATGAACTCCTTTAGCTTTATCTTTTCTGGGAAGCACTTTATCTGCCCTTCCATATAAATGATAGCTTTGCTGGATAGAGTAATTTAGGTTGTAGGTCTTTGCTTTTCATCACTTCAGATACTTCTTGACAGTCTCTTCTAGCCTGTAAAGTTTCTTTTGAGAAATCAGCTGACAGTCTTAAGGCAAGTGCTTTGTAGGTAACTCTCTGCTTTCCTCTTGCTGCTTTTAAGATCCTCTCTTTATCTTTAACCTTTGGCATTTTAATTATGATGTGTCTTGGTGTGGTCTTCTTTGGGTCCATCTTGTTGGGGATTCTGTGCTTCCTGGACTTGTATATTTATTTCTTTCACCACATTAGGGAAGTTTTCTTCATTATATTTTCAAATAAGTTTTTAATTTCTTGCTCTTTATCTTCTCCTTCTGGCACCCCTATGATTTGGATATTTGTACGTTTAAATATGCCCCAGAGGTTCCTAAGCCTATTGGGGTTTTTTTTTTATTCTTTTTTCTTCCTGCTGTTCTGATTGAATGCTTTTTCCTTCCTTGCATTCCAGATCATTCATTTGATTCTCGACTTCATCCCCTCTACTGTTGGTTCCCTGTAGACTTTTCTTTATTTCACTTAATACAACCTTCATTATTGCCTGGGTCTTTTTTATGCTTTTGAAGTACCCAGTGAGTTCCTGGAGTATCCTGATAACCAGTGTTTTGAACTGTGCATCTGATAGGTTGCTTATCTCTATTTTGTTTAGCTCCTTTTCTGAAGTTTTGCTCTGTTCTTTCATTTGGGTTATATTTCTTTGTCTCTTCATTTTGGCAGCCTCCCTGTATTTGTTTCTTTGTACTAGGTAGAACTGCTTTGATACCTGTCTTAGTAGTGTGACCTTTTGTAGAAAAGTGTACCTGTTAAGTTGTAGAAAAGTGCACCTGTTACGTAATTTGTATAGGTAATCAGCAGGGCGGGACAACCCATGTCACTACCCTGTGGCTCTGTGTGGGGAGGGCTCAGAGATGGGACAATGGTGCTGCCTGCCTCTGCAGTTTTGCCTGGGAGGAAGCTGTCTCCCGGAACTTGCCCTGTTGACAGTCTACTTTCTCCCTGTGTGCCACTGGTGGCCTTCCCCTGTTTCCCTTGTGCTGAATCCTAGAGGGGGTGTGTCTGCTTGAGTCCTATGTCCATTGCAGGGCCTTTAAGAGGAATCTCTTGAAAATCCCACAGTTTCTTCTGCCACCCCAACCCCCACTGGTTTTTACAGCCAGAAGTTATAAGGACTTATCTTCCTGGCACTCAAACCCTGGGCTGGGTGGTCTGGTCTGGGTCTGGGCTCCTCTCTCCTGAGGTACCCCTCCTGATTTTTATCCAGCACATGTGGATGTGGGACTGCCTCTTCCCATCTCTGCGCTTCTCCATGTCTCTGCCCCTCCTACCTGTCTGGATGAATGTGGCTTCTTTAAATACCTGGTTGTCAGATTTTCACACAGCTCAGTTTTCTGACAATTCTGGGTGATACTTGTTCTTGTAGTCTAGTTGTATTTTTTGCTATGGTTGTGCCCGGAGGTGAGACACATTTACCTATGCCTCCATCTTGACCAGAAGTCCCTTTTTTCTCCTAGCTCCCTCCTATTCTTTCTTGTATGGTTTCTGTGGTGTTTAACTGGCTAGGGCAGTTACTGTCTAAAAGTTTTCTGTCTGAACTAAGCTGCCTTTTTCCTGATCATTTGGCTAGAGAGAGCAGGCTTTGTTGGGTTTTTCGTTTGCTCCAATTGGTGTTTCCAAATCCCCAGCTTTTTCTGTTTCAAGTCTCTTCCCAGGACATTTGATTCCTGGCTAAGCTTGAAGGGCTGTGCCCACATTACATAAGGGCACTGTAGCAGCACTGTGAAGCTTGGCGGGGCAGGCTGCAAGGGTGCTCTGTGCCCCGGGGTCTCCTGAACATGGAGAGAGACAGGAATTATGGCTTGCAGCCAGGAACATGCATGGATACTTGAAAAAATTAAAAAGAGTAATTTGTACCTTCTTTGGGTATATTTTTGGTGTGTAAAGGAGTGATTTTTTTCCTCATGTGTCTAACCTTCATTTTGTTGTTGTTATGAAGAGTTCACAGACATTATAGGAAAAATGTAATGTTAAGAAAAAAGAAAAAGTTAAACTAAATTCTACCACCAAAGAGAAGTACAGTTAACTTTTTGTGCCTTCACAGTGTTTTATTTTGAATATGGTTACATACATGCATAAGTGTATATGCGTCTATTTTTAAAATCAAATGGAATCATATTACATGAAGTTCTTTTAGTTTTATATTTTGAAATAATTTCAAGCTAAGAAAAAATTGCAAGAATCATACGAAGAACTTTCATATCTCCTTCAGTCAGATTAACCAATTGTCTGCAGGTTGCTGCATTTTTTATCCTTTTCCCTCTTTCTTTCTGTCTCTGTATATACTTATGCCTATATTACACAGTACATATTGTATATTTAATATATTACTTAGATTTTATATATCATGTTATATTACATATTGCTGTATTTGATTTTGTTTTACTTGATTACTTGAAAGTAAATCACAGACATGATTCCCCCTTACTCTTAAATGCTTCAGCGTAATTTTCTAGAACAGGACATTTATTTGCATAACCATGGTACAATTAACATTGATACACTATTCTAATCTACAAACTTTCAAATATTGCCAATTGTCCCAATAATATTTCTAGCATTTTTTTCTGGTTCAGTATCCAACATAGTATCTTGAATTATACTTAGTATTCATGTCTCTTTAGTTTTCTTCAATTTAGACCAATTTCTCAGCCTTTGTCTTTCTTGAGTGTAGCATTTTCAAGGAGTACAGGCCAGGTGTTTCACAAAATGTCCCCTTGGTTGGGTTTGTCTGATGCTTTCTACTGATTAGACTCAGATACTGTCCTATAACAGGAATACCATTGAAATGACGTTGTGTCTTTTTCTGTGCATCTTATCAAGGCACTTGATGTCAGTTTGTCCCATTATTGGTGACATTAACCTTTATCTCTTGGTCAAAATTGTGTCTTCCAGGTTCCTACACTGTAAAGTTACTGCTTTTCCCTTTGTAATTAGTGGATAATTTGTGGAGCGATACTCTGAGACTATGTCAATGTCCTCTGCCTCATCAAATTTTCACCAACAAGTTTTAGCATCCATTGATGGTTCTTGCCTGAATCAGTTGTTACTGTGATGATTTCAAAAGGTTATTTTCTCATTTCAGCCATCTATTCTACCCTGTTAGTTGGCATTCTATTAAGGAAGTAGTTCCTTTTTATGTACTTTTTTACTTAGAAATTTTAATGTCTACTGCCATATTGCAACATAATTCTGACACGAACCGCCTAGAATTATTGCAGACTCCATAGTTTATTGGGCGGCCCTCAACACGACCGCCCTCTCTTCTGATGGCAGCCACACTTCAGGGGTCCCAGCTCAGCCACTGTTTTGACCATGCTACAAATTTGGAGGTTCTCATAACCCCCTCAGGATTGATAATGACTTATACAACTCAGGAAAGTGGTATACTTATGATGACAGTTGTATTATAAAGAATATAGGTCAGAACCAGCAAAATAAAGTGAGCATTTCCTCCTATAAGTTCTCAGCAGCATCTGCTTTGTGCCAGGTCCTGTCCTGAGTTGGGCAATGGAAGCATAAGTCAGACGTGGGGGGGCAGACCCACCACTCACCACTGAGGAGAGGAAGAAAAGACCACCCAGGCAGAGGGAATGGCGTTGCAAAGACACAGAGGCATAAACAACATGGTGCAGTCCTTCAGCATGATCGGACCATTGGCTGGAAGTAAGTGACAACATTGTGGACAATGAGGCTAGAGTGTTGGGCTGTGTGCTTGTTTGCACTTTGCTGCGTGGGCCATGGGGGAGCAGAGCCTGCAATAGTAAGTGAGCAGAGGAGTGTGAGGATCATAGCTATGCAACATAGTTAGATTTTCATAGTGAAAGACAGAATGCAGGGCGAGGAGGCTCAGAGACTGCTTTTTTTCTTTTTTAAGGAAAAGCAAGAAGTGATAGGGGTACAAACAAAGGCAGGAGCCACGGAGAGCAGGAGTGGACAGGGGGAGGAGAAATGGTCCAAGAAAGACATCAAGGAGACCACACTGAGATGTCTGAACTCCCCTTTCCGGCTCTGGCTCCCACCCGTTAGAAGCCATCTCATTGGCATCAGTCTTAGAGACCAATGAGTCTCCTCTTCCCTTCTTGTCTTCTTGCTGATTTGTCCCAACAGGATAACCAAAAAAAATCCACAGAAAGAGACATTGTGCCCTGACTGGTGTGGCTCAGAGGTCTGGGCATCGTCCCACAAACTGAAAGGTCACCAGTTTGATTCCCGGTCAGAACACATGCCTGGTTTGCAGACCAGGTCCCCAGTTCCGGGTGGGTGCTGATGTTTCCAACGTTTCTGTCCCCCTCTTTCTCCTTCCCTTCCCCTCTCTCTAAAAATAAATGAATGAATAGATGGATGAATGAATAAATAAGTAAATATTTTAAAAAGAGACATCGTAATTAAACTTCTGAAAACCAAAGACCAAGAAAAATCTTGAAACTAGGTCAGATGCAGTGTATCTGATTTACTGAGTTAATGATAACTCCACAAGTATGTGCAGAGCATCCTACTCTTCATTAGCATGCTATTTTCGCCAGGCTTTGGTATCAAAGTTACCTGGTTTCATAAAAGGAATTTGGAAGTGTTCCTTTTTGCTCTGTGCCCTGAGATGTTTTAAATAGCATTGGAGTTATTGTTTCTCTAAGGATTTGGTTGAGTTCATTTGTAGGCTTGGTGATTTCTTTTTTCTCCGCCTTTTCTTTTTTACATCTTTATGAAGGTGTTCCCATGAAACCATTACGACAATCAGTGTGGCACACATTCCCATCACTCCCCAAAGTTTCCTCACGCCCCTTGGCACTCCATCCGTCTTCCACCCCGTCCCTGGGTAAACCTGCTTCTGCTATTATAAAGCGATTTGCAAGTTCTAGAATTTATGTAAATGGAATCAAACAGTATGTACTCTTTCTTTGTGGGGCTTTGTTCATTTAACATAATTATTTGAAATTCCCCCATGTTAGGTGTGTCAATAGTTCATTCATTTTTATTGCTGAGTAGAGTTCCATGGTATGAATACACCAGCCTTTGTCTGTACCTTCACCAGTTGAGGGACATTTGAGTTGTTTCCAGTTTGGGGATATCATAAATAAAGCTGCAATAAACATTCATGTACATATAAGTCTTTATGTGAACGTATATTTTTCTTTTTTCTCGGATAAATACTGAAGAGTGGAAATACTGAAGAGTAGAAAGATTGGGCTGTATGATGGATATTTTACTTTTTCAGGAACTGCCAAACTGTTTTCCAAAATGTCACATTTACATTCCCAACTCAGCAGTGCATGAGAGTTCCAGTTGCCCCATATCCTCGCCAACACTAGGGGTACAGCCTGTGCCCCGAGGGGTTTTTAAGTGGCTGCAATTTGACAACTTGCTCCATTTCTTCTCTTTGTCTTAGGTTGTGTTGCCTAGATGACAGAGTTGGAGGCAAAGCTGAGGTACTGATGTTTCACTGCAGGGAGGGAGCAGGCAATACAGATTGAGGGAAAATGAGAAGTGAGGCCAGGAAGGAGAGAAAGCAAGCACAAGGTGGTATATGCTGAGCTGGTTACAGTTGCACGAGGAAGCACAGTTGGTCACTCAGCCATGCCACGTCTTAGAGAAACTATATGGAGCTGCAAGAGTGTATGGGAGGGGAAGGGAAAGTATTCACTGACAGTTCCCATTTCCTGTCTTTTCAATTTGCCCCGTGGAGACCTTAATTCCCCTGAACGTGCTGCATGGCCCCATAGGACAGCTGCTGGGGAAGCCAGATCTGACACCCTAGGGTGCAGTGTGGACACCTGAGAGCACAGTGCTTCATCGGAGTCCAGAAACTAGAGCTTCTGTGTGTCCAGTAGGGTGAGACCACACTGTGGGCAGTGTGGTTCCTGCAGCAAAGAGTGAAGGGGAAACAAAAACCAGACAGTACTTTGCGGGAGGCTGAGCCCATAGCAGTTAGGAGATGAGCTAGCAGAGGGGCCAGGGCTCCCCTGAGCAAGCAAAAGGGGCCAGGGTGATGGCACAGTTGGTGAAAGTGAGTAAACTTGGAGAGGTCTGTAGATTGAGTTGGGTACAGTCTACTGGTTTGTAATGATTTACATCATTAGCTCCTCTGCTCTTTGACACGGGCCTGGAATACAGGCAGGGATTTATGTCCCTGTGTTTCAGATGAAGAAAGTTAGGTCTTCCCCAGTCGACTTGCCCAGGATCGTACAGCACGTGGGTGATGCACTTGGGTTTTTGGGCACTGGGCCCTGTGCTCTCTTCATGTATTATGTGAATTTCAAATATTTTCAGATGTATGTTTGGGGGGCCATGTCTGGTTTGGGGGTATCTTCTGGAAGATAGAACAGCATATCTCGAATCTTTTGGTTTTTTTTTTCAGTCACTTTGAGAAAGTGAAGCAGCAGGAGATTCCAGATAATCAGGCTGCACAGGAAAGAGGTCAAAGGCCGGGGGGTCTAATCCCCTTGTGTGACCTTGGGCTAATAATCATTTTCCTTGGGCTTCTGTTCACTCGCTCAGCAAACATTTGGTAAAAGTGTAGGCACTGTGTGTCCAACATGGTGCAAACTGTGGGGAATAGAAAAATGAGTATAGTGGTCTCTGCCCTTGTGAAATTTCTAACCCCAACTCACATTACATGGAGAATCATTCATATACACCTTATAGGGCTATTGGAAGAATTAAATGAGTTAATACTTTTAAAGTACTCTGAATAGAGCCTGCATATCATTGATGTTCAATAAATACGATGATGAAGACAACTGGCCTCATGGGAAACATACTTTAGTAAGTCTTTTACGTGACTAAGTGAGGAGTGGGGAGTGGGCAGTACACCCTATGAGTCAAGAACACATGATAACTGTGGAGTCATAAACTCTGGTGCTTGAATCTCCAGTCTATCAATATTAGCTTCCTGAGCAAGATATTTATCTTCTCTGTGCCTTAGCCTCCTCATTTGTAAAATGGGACTTTATTTATTTATTTATTTTTTTTTGCAATTTTTGGGATGAAATGAGTTAATGCCTGTGAGATGGAGTGTTTACAAAAATGACCCTAATTTTTCACCTTTTTCTGTATCCATGCTCCTGTTTAGTGGTGGAGTTTCTCCTCTCACCTGAAAAGGGGATGGCCTTGTAACTTGATTTGGGCAACTGAATATACCTTTTTACTTTAACTGAATATACCTTTTCCCTTTGGGACCTCAACTTCACCATATGAAGAAGTCCAAGCTAACCCAAAGGATGAGGAAAGACACAGGATCAGTCATCTCTATCAATCCAGCAAACACTCAGTTAGTCCCCAGAAGCAGAGCCAGATTGCTGGCCTTCATTTAACCACAGACACGTTAGAGAGACCAGTCAATACCAGAACTTCCTGACTGAGCCCATCCTACATTACCAGCCCATAGAATTGCTAGCTAGCTAAAGACTCCATCAAAAAATTGTTAGAACTAATAAATTAATTCAGTAAAGTTGCAGGATACAAAATCAATACACAAAAATCTGTTGCATTGCTACACATTATCAGAAAAGAAATTAAGAAAACAATCCTATTTACAATTGCATCAAAAAGAATAATATACTTAGGAATAAATTTTTTTAACCCTCACCCAATAATTTATTTATTGATAGATAGATAAATTGAGAGAGAGAGAAAGAGAAACATCAATATGAGAGAGAAACATCAATCAGCTGCCTCCCATACAAGCCATGACCAGGGATTGAACCCACAGTCTAGGTGTGTGCCCTGGCAGGGAATTCAGCCTGCAACATTTTAGTTATGGGACGATGCTCCAACCAACTGAGCCACCTGGCCAGGACCCTAGGAATAAATTTAACCAAGGAGGTGAAAGCCCTGTATAATGAAAACTACATTAATGACAGCCCTGACCAGCGTGGATCAGTTGGTTAGGCACTGTCCCACAAACCAAAAGGTTGCTGGTTTGATTCCCAGTCAGAGTACATGCCTGGGTTCTCCCCGGTTGGGGCGCATATGAGAAGGCAACACAACTGAGTGATGTTTGTCTCTCACATTGATGTTTCACTCCTTCTCTTTCTCCCTCCCTTTTCCTCCCTCTAAAAATAAATAAATAAAATCTCTTTTAAAAAGACATTAATGACAGAAATTAAAGATACAAATAAATGGAAAGATATTCCATGCTTATAGAGTAGAAGAATTAGTAATGTTAAAATGTTCATACTACCCAAAGCAATCTACAGATTCAATGGAATCCCTATCAAGATTCTAATAGTATTTTTCACAGAAATAGAACAACATGTATAGAACCATGAAAGACCCTGAACAGCGAAAGCAATCTTGAGAAAGAAGAACAAAGTTGAAGGCACTCTGTAACTTCAAATTATATAACAGAGGTAAAGTAATTAAAATAGCATGACATTGGCATAAAAATAGACACATGAATCAGTGGAACAGAACAGAGTTCAGAAAAAAACCCAGGCATATATGGTTAATTAATTTACAACAAAGGAGTCAAGAATATACAATGGGGAAAGAACAGCCTCTTCAACCAATGCTGTTGGGGAAATTGGACAGCCACATGCAAAATAATGAAACCGACAGCATGGATGGACCTGGAGAACATTATGCTAAGTGAAATAAGCCAGTCAGAGAAAGACAAATACCATATGATTTCACTCATATGTGAAATCTAATGAATGAACTGAACCAACAATGAAAATAAAAACAGACTTATAGACAAGAGAGTAGGATGACAGCTAAAGGTGGGTGGGGGGAGGTTAGGAAGTGGAGGGATTGAGTAAAAAGGAAAAAGGACTCATGCACACGGACAACGGTGTGCTAATTGTGGGGCGGGGAGGGAAAAAAGAAACAAAAGAATGAAACTGGACCATGGTCTTACAACATACACAGAATTAAGTCAAAATGAATTAAAGACCTGAACATAAGACCTGACACTACGAAACTCTAAAAGGAAACAGGCAGTAAACTCCTTGATGTATGTCTTGGCAATGATTTGTTTTCATCTGACACCAAAAGCAAAAGCAACAAAAGCAAATGTAAACAAGTAGGACTACATCAGACTAAAAAACATCTGCTCAGAAAAAGAAACTATCAATAAAATGAAAAGGCAACCTGCAGAATGGGAGAAAATATTTGCAGATCACATATCTGATAAGGGGCTAATATCCAAAATCTATTAAAAACTCATAACAACTCATTAGCATAAAATATCTGATAAAAATGGGCAGAAGATCTGAATACACATTTTTCCAAAGAAGATATACAGATACTGATGGCCAGTGGGCTGTACACAAAAAGATATTCTACAATATTAATCATCAGGGAAATGCAAATCAGAACCACAATGAGACATCACTTCATACCTGGTAGAGAGCAAGCTGGTGGATGCCAAAGGTGGGTGGTGGTTGGTGGGTAAAAAAGGAAAAAAAATGGTTGTTGTTTTGAAGCCACTAATTTTAGGCAGTTTTATTACACAGCAAGAGCTAACCAATACACAATGTAAAACACTTAGCAAAGTGATCACAGCTTAATTAATGGAAGCCACAATGATGATAATGTCATAACAGTGTCAATGTTCAGGCCACTGTTGAGAATATAAGAAAGATGGTTTTGTTTTGTGACCCCTGTCCTAAAGGGAGCTTGTGGCAAGACATTATTCACAAGAAAAGAAAGGCAACAAATGATTACTTCCAATGAACTCCCAGCCACTTATTTATTCTTCAACATTCTGACTAATCAGGAAGACCTTGAATTTCTGCTAAGAAGACTGGATTTCCTGTCCACTGTGAAGGGCCATGGACAGGGTCTAAGCTGGGAGTGGTGGGATAAGAGCTGTTTTAGAATTACCCTGCAGTTAGCAGGAAGGATCAGAGAGAGATGGCCTCTAGGAGAGAGAATGGCAGTGTCAGCCTCCTCCTTACACTTTTCATAGCTTCCCATGTCTCTTCAAATAACTGCAGACTCCTCAGACTCTGCAGGGCCTGGTGTGACTTACCCTTCACCCTGTTGAATCACTCTCCCCTTTTCTTACTCCATTCCACCCACATTGGCTTCTCTTTGTTCCTTAGATGTGCCCTGATTCGTCTTCCCTCAGTGCCTTTGCACATACTGTTGTGTTGCCTTCCCTCTTTTCCCTTGCCACTTGTGCTCATTCTTCAGATCTCTAACTCAAATGTCACTAAATCCTTAAACTAAGATCACTCTGATATACCCACCTGAAAACCTGTGCTTTTCTTTTATGGCATTTAGCATGATTTAGACTTACATGTGTAATACATGAGTTATGATTGGATGGGAATCTCTCTTTCCCACCAAACTGTAAGCTCTGCCGGTCTGTCTTGTTCGTTACTATGCCCCAGACCCTGGCCCAATGGCTAGTGTGCACCAGGCGTGAACAAAACAGTTGTAAAATGAATGCCCTTGAGTGAAAACCCTTTGGGGCAGACTATCCATGCTCAATTTGGAATCTCTCTGTCCTGGGTAGACAAGTTGGTCTTATTCTAGTAGTGTTGCCCAGGACTCTGGCACCAGTTTTATGGCTGGAGGACACATTTAATCTGGCCAATAAATAATCCATCCCAAGAGCCCCAGTGGCTGTACAGAAGGTCCTTAAGGAGAGACCAGCACTGATGTGGAACATCCAGTTCCCCAACCTCAAGGACACTGAATTCTCCTGGAGGGTTTTAATCATCTATTTGAACAAGGAATGCTTTTCCCAAGCCTTGCTTCATAAACGAGTCTGTGATCAGAGGCAAACAAACAGCCCCTGTGTGGACATCTGACATCTGGAAGATTTCATCTGGGCAGCAGCAGGAAGACTCCATGGATAAACACACAGAACTGAAAGCAAAAAAACCGTTGCAGCCTTATCCTAGTGCCCCCAAATAGGACAGTCACTGACATCTCTCCCCTTCATTTTTCAGAATCCCTCTCCTCACTTAGAGCTCCTGGCTCATATATCGCTATTTGTGGGATTATGTGTCCATCTTTCCATCTCCCACTAGAATGTAAGTTCCATGTGGGCAAAGACAGGTCTTGCTTACCCATTGTTTCCCCACATATATAGCTCAGTGCTTAACACAAACCTGGTTTCATGAATATTTGCTGACTGGATAAGCAAAGAAAAGGGGAGGGAGAGGGAGAGGGTGAGGGAGAGAGAGAGCGGAAAAGAACATAAAGAGGTTACTGCATGTAGCCCCACTGAAGGAGTCATTTTGTTCTTTGCTGGATTTCTGGCACTCACTTCTATATCCCTGTAAGGACCACCCAAACTGTGCACTTGTCCTTGAATCTCCTTGATCTTCAGCTGTGCTTGTTTCCAGTGAAGACCTGCTTCCTTTGTGCTGACTTCCTTGTGAAACCCTAGAAGTGTCCCCAAAGCTGTGTGGTTATTCCTTCTTTGTGAGGCAGCCTCACACCAAGGACTGGGAGCATCTGAGAGCAGGAACCTGCTGTCATCAGGCTCATCCTCCAATTGTCCACACCTGTCCCCAGCAGATGAGTTGATTCATTAGCTCATTTTTTCTACCAGGAAGTATTCAAGGGCATTTCAAGGTACTCACACACTTCAGTTGTGTTTGGGACAATGCCCCCCACTTCTGGGCCTCCCATTATCCTGTTTGTGGGGCTAGTGAGAAACCAGTGGGGGCACTGTCAGCCCCTGCCAGGGAGCTCTGCTGTTATGTAGGACAGAAGGGGTGATGAAATCAGGAAGCCCAGGTCAGGAAGTGATGGCAGGTACCCTGTGTGCTGTCCAAAGCCTGTGGGTCCTAACTGATCACTCAGTGAGCCCTGAGGCATTTGGAAAATGAAGCTCACTTAGACAAGAGGTCCAGGGCTAAGACTGTGAATAAAGCAAAGGTATGGGAGGACCTCTTGGGGCTGTGCCAATGAGACCTGTGGGTGAGCATGGTGTTTGTCTGTTGCATAATTTCCTAGTGGTCATTAAACTTAAGCCGAGTGACCAAAACCAAGATCCTCCTTCCTCTGCCTTCCTTCCAAGTAGCCTGAAGGCCCAGGGTCTCAGCTGAGTGGATTAACTACTAAATCATCACATAAGAAGCCCAATTTAAGATTTAAGTGATGACACCAAGTCTGGATTGTGCTAGAAGTTCTCTCATCCATTGCCAAGACAGTTTCTTTTGAGGACTGCCCTGACCACATGTCAGCCATGCCTCTGTGTGGTTGTCCAGTTTGGCTGGGCCCACGGCCCCTTCTAGGGACTGATGTTTGCCTGGCAGCTCAGGCCTGAGATCCAGGACTTTTTCATCTTTTTGTTCCCAGACAGTCTCATCTGGAGCCCTAGACCTTTAGGAATGTGTTTTGCCTGGGTGCTGGGGATGAAACTAATGAGGTCTGAGTTCTCATCCATTCCCTCTGGCTGGAATGTAGTTCTGAGTGTGGGTGCAGGAAATCTTGAGCATGGTTCTTGTTTGCATCCTTGGTGACCCTCCAGCAAGAAAGGAGGCCAGGACTCAGTATCAGTTCTAATAAGAACTGCATGGGGGTTCCAGTAACAGGGAGGTGGGTCTTTGAAGAACTGGATTAGGAAGCAGAGCTGGATTTTAGTCCTCTCACCCCCACCTTTGTTTCATGCCATTGCATTAACAGCTTGTCTTGGATGCAGTTAAAATCTTATTTTTGAGCAGGTTCTGGTCCACCACTCACTCACTGTGTGACCTGGCACCACCTACTTGCCCTCTTTGTGCCTCAGATTCCTCACCTGGCTATGCCTCTTCCAACTTCATGATTCAAATCTTCTCTGAGCTTCAAACCTGCCAGTCACTTGAAAGACATCACAATTTTCCTTGCTTCTCAAAAACAAAGGACAAGAACCAATATGCAGTCTCCTCTTCCCAACAATGTGAACCATGGTTTGTCTGTAGGGGGAATTAGCATGATGGTCCCTCCCAGGCTGCAGAGAGGAAGAAATGCAGTAACAAGCTTGAAAGGGATTTGCAAATTAAAATGGGCAGTGCAGAGATATCTACACCAACATCTGTCCCAATCCTCTCCCAGGTACCACAGGCTATATATATATTGTGTCACCTGTTTGCTTGTTTCCCCCACAACACTGTGCTCTTCAGATGTGTCTTCCCTCAACAGTGCCGGTTGTAATGACGAAAGCTTATATTCAGAGAGTATTGGGTGCACCTGGCCTTATGCTAACTAGGGTGTGTGCATGTGTGTGTGATCACATCTCTGTGATCACTCCTCATTCAAAGATGCAAAGACTGAAGCACAGAGTTTACCACCAGCTCTGCCTGTGGTTCTTATTCCTCCCCATGGCTCAGCTCTCAGCTGTGCCCTGTATAGTTGGTGTGTGTATGTGCATGTATGTGTTGGGTTGTCTATGTTGTGTATATGTGTGTTTGGTGTGGGGGAGTGTATTGGTGTGTGCATTTGTGTTTGAGTGTGTGTTGGGATTTGTGTGTTTGGTGTGCATGAGTTGTGTCTATGTGTGTGTGTATGTGTATATTTGGGTATGTTGGTGTGTCTGTGTTTTGGTGTGCTTGGCATGTGGGTATATGGCAGTGTGTCTGTGTATATATGTATATGTGGTATTGGGGTATGTTGGTATATGTGTGTTGGCATGTGTTTGGTGTGTGGGTATCTGTTGGTATGTCTGTGTGTGTATGTATATTGGGGTGTATGTTTGTTGGTATGTTTGGTGTGTTTAGTGTGTTGGTGTGCCTGTGTGTTGTATTGATTTGTGTGTCTGTTTGTGTCTATGTGTGGAGTCAATGAGCTACTGTGTGTAAAGCCTTGGGCCCAGACCATAGTAAGTTCTCCATAAATGTGGGACGTCGTATTTTTTTACCTTATTTTCATTATCAAGATGTAAAATTCAATAAAGTACACAGCTGATAATTGTAGAGCTTGACCAATTTGCATGAGTACACATACATGTAACCACCACCCAGTTCATGATATTGGGCCGACTCCCCAGCAGTTCCCCTCTAGCCTCAACTTCTCCACTCTTCTGATTCTTTTTAAAAATATTTTATTTATTTGTTTTAAGACAGAGGGAGGGAAAAAGAGAGGGGGGGAAACACCAGTGTGTGGTTGCTTCTCACATGTCCCCTACTGGGGACCTGGCCTGCAACCCAGGCATATGCCCTGACTGGGAATCAAACTAGTGACTCTTTGATTTGCACTCAATCCACTGAGCCACACCAGCCAGGGCTTCTTTCATTATTTTTTCACATAAGTTTTCAATTTCTTGCTCTTCCTCTTCTTCTTCCTGCATCCCTATGATTCGGATATTGGTACATTTGGGGATGTCCCAGAGGCTTTTTACACTGTCCTTGTTTTTTTGAATTCTTGTTTCTTCTTGCTGTTCTGGCTGAATGCTTATTTCTTCCTTATATTTCAAATTGTTTATTTGAATCCCAGCTTCCTCCCCTTCACTGTTGGTTTCTGTACATTTTTCTTTATTTCATTTAGTGTAACCTTCATTTCTTCCTTTATGTTGTTGCCACACTCAATGAGTTCTTTGAGCATCCTGATCACCAATGTTTTGAACTCTGCATTTGACAGGTTGCTTATCTCTCTTTCACTTAATTCTTTTCATGGGGTTTTGTTCTATTTTTTCATCTGGGCCCTATTTCTTTGTCACCTCAATTTGGCAGCTTCCCTGTGTTTGTTTCTGTGTATTAGGTAGAGCTGCTTTGACTCCCTGTCTTAGTAGCCTGGCCTATTATAGAAAAGGCACCTGTAAATTGTGTGGAGCAGAGCCTTAGGTAATCACCAGGGTGGGGCAACCCGATTCACTGTTTGTGTTTGTGTGGGTGGGGAGGAGTGCTCAGAGAGATGACAGTGCCACTGCCTGGCTTCTGGAGATTTGCCTGGCACTTGTTCTGTTTCTAGTCACTTCACCCACTCCCCATATGTGACCGACATCCTACCAGATGTTGCCCTGGAGCTAAATCCCAGAGTGAGTGGGTTTGCCCCATTCTAAGACCATGTGGGCCCTTTAAGCAGAGTGTCCTGAAAATCCAATGGTTTCTTCCTCTACCCCAGCCCCCACTGGTTTTCACAGCCAGAAGTTATGGGGATTTATCTTCCCAGTACGGGAACCCTAGGCTGTGTGGTCTGGCCTGGGGATGGGATCACTCATTCCCAATGTTTCCTTCCCAATTTTTATCCCCAACATGTGAATGTGGGACCACCCATTCCTGTTCCACCACTGCCACCACCTCTCTGTGCCACACCACATCTCCTCACCTCTCTGCTTCCCATCTCGGCCTCTCTACCTCTCCTACCCATCTGGATGAATGTGGCTTCTTTAACTCTTTGTTGTCGGACTTCCATACAGTTTGATTTTCTGGTAGTTCTAGGTGTTATTTGTTTTGAGTTTCAGTTGTAATTCTATCTGTGGCTGTGTGAGGAGGCAAAGTGTGTCTACCTATGCCCCCATCTTGACCAGAAGCTAATGTCCTCTTTTGTGAAAATGCCTGTGTAAGTCTTTTGCCCCTCTTTAAAATTGGGATGTTTATCTTTTTCCAATTTATTTTTAAAAGTTCTTTATATATTCTGGATATAAGTTCTTTTTCATAGATGTATCGCAAAATTTTGTCTCAACCTTTTTTATTTAGGTAATTTTTGCCTAAGAAAAAAAGAATCCCCAGGGTTCTTTTCTAGAAGATTTATCTTTTTGCTTTAGTCTATGATCCATTTCAAGTTAATGTTTGTGTGTGGTATGAAGGAGGTTCACTTTTTTCCCCATAGAGACATCCTATTGAGCTAATACTATTTACTAAAAAGGCCACCTTTCCCCACTCAATTGTAGTGCCTCATGATTGTAAATCAGGTGCTTAGTGTGTGCTCGTCTCCTTCTGGACTCTGTATTCTGGTTTATTTGACTATTTTATGCTATACTACATTGTCTTACTGCAGATTTATTTTAAAAAACTCCTGATACCTGATTTTATAAGTCCTCCAGCTTTGTTCTTTTTTAAAAATGATCTTGCCTACAGGCTTGGGGAAAAGTAGGCTTCCAGTTGTTCATTTGGAAAATAAAACAATAATTAAGAAATAATACAAGAATAAACTGTGTTTCATGTACTCACAACTGGAAACCTATTTTTGACCCACCCTATATTTTAGGTCCTTTGAATATTCATATAAATTTTAAAATCAGCATGCCAATTTCTCAAAAGTACCTGCTGGGATATTGATTGGGTCTGCATTAAATATACAAAATGATTTGGGGAGATTCACATCTCAATATTATCGAGTTGGCTAGTTATCCAATGAACATGCATTAGTTCTCAACTTATTTAGGTCTTCTTTAATTTTTCTGCAGTGTTTTGTAATTTTTAGCATGTAGATCTTGCATCTCTTTCATCAGATTTATTCATAAGTACATGATGATTTTTGGTAAAATTTAACTGAAATTTACAATTTTCAGAGCAATCCAATGGGAAGATATTAACCCTTGAAAACATTTATGCACCCAACATAGGAGCACTCAAATGTATGAAGCAAATCTTGATTGGCATAATGGGAAAGATCGATAGTAATATAGTCTCAGTAGGGGAATTTAACACCCCATTGACATCAGTGGGATAGATCTTCCAGTCACAAAATCAGCAATGGAAGAGAGGCCTTAAATAACACATTAAACCAAATGGATTTAACTGATATCTTCAGAGCATTTCACCCCAAAGCAGCAGAATATGCATTCTTTTCAAGTGCACATGGAACATATTCTAGAGTAGACCACATGTTAGGAACACAAAACAAGTCTCAGTGAGTTTAAGAAGATTGAAATCATATCAAGCTTCTTCTCTGACCATAATGGTATGAAACTAGAAATCAATAACAAGAAAATAACTGAAAAACATATGAAGACGTGAAGGCTAAACAACATGTTACTAAAGAATGAATGTGTTCACATTGAGGTCAAGGAAGAAATCTAATGAAAATAAGAACACAACAACCCAAATTCTGTGGGACAAAGCAAAAGCAACCCTAAAAGGAAAATTCATAACATTACAGGCGTACCTCAAGAAACAAGAAAAATCTCAAATAAATAATCTAACCTTACACTTAAAGGTACTAGAAAAAGAACAACAAACAAAGCCCAAAGTTAGGAAGAGAAATAATAAAGATCAGAGCAGAAATAAATAAAATTAAGTCTAATAAAACAATATAAATGATCAATGAAACAAAGAGTTGGTTTTTTGAAAAGATACACAAGATTGACAAACCTTTAACCAGACTTATTGAGAGAAAAAGAGAGAGGCTCCAAAATAAATAAAATCAGAAGTGAAAGAGAATTAATAACTGACACCACAGAAATACAAAAGATTGTAAGAAAATTTTACAGGCAACTGTATGCCAACAAATTAGACAATCTGGATGAAATGGATAATTTCCTAGAAAAATACAATCTTCCCATACTGAATCAGGAAGAATCAGAAAATCTGAATAGACAGATTACAGCTAATGAAATTGAAACAGTAATAAAAAAAATCTCAACACACAAAAAGGGTCTATGTCTTCACAGGTGAATTTTACCAAACATTAAAAAAAATTAACACTTATCCTTCTCAAGCTATCCAAAGCTTCAAGAGAGGAGAAGACTCCCAAGCTCATTTTATGAGGACCGCATTATCCTAATTCCCAAACCAGATAATGACACCATAAAGAAGAAAATTATGGGCCAATATTCCCAATGAACATAGATGCTAAAATTATCAACAAACTATTATCAAATCAGATCAGGCAATACATTAAAAAGATCACACACCACAATCAACTGGGATTTATTCTGGGGATGTAAGATTGGTATAATATCCACAAATCAATAAATGTGATACATCACATAAATGAAGTGAAGGACAAAAAGCACATGATCATATCAATAGATGCAGAAAAAGCCTTTTATAAAACCCAGCACCCATTTATGATAAAAACTCTCAGCAAAGTGAGGATAGAGGGAACATACCTCAATGCAATAAGGCCATGTATGACAAACCCACAATCAACACCATACCCAATGGACAAAAACTACAACCATTTCTTTTAAGAAGAGAAACAAGACAGGGATGTCCACTTTCACTACTCTTACTCAGCATAGTACTGGAAGTCCTAGACACAGCAATCAGACAAGAAGAAGACAAAAAAGGCATCCAAATTGGCAATGAAGAAGTAAAACTGTCATTATTAGCAGATAACATGATACTTATGTAGAGTACCCTATGTAGAGTACTTATGTAGAGAACCCTAAAGACTCCACCAAAAAACTACTAGAACTGATAAATGAATTTAATAAGTAGTAAATAAATATCCAGAAATCAGTTGCATTTTTATACACCAATAATGAACTATCAGAAAGGGAAACTAAGAAAACAATCCCATATAAAATTGCATCAAAAAATACCAAGGAATAAATTTAACCAAGGATGTAAAAGACCTGTACTTGAAAAATTATAAGACACTGAAGAAAGAAACTGATGAAGATAAAAATAAGTGAAGATAAAAATAAGCATGTACTGTGTTCTTGGGTAGGAAGAATTAACATCATTAAAATGTCTGTAGTACCCAAAGCACTCCATGGATTCAATTCTTATCAAGATACTAATGGAGTATTCTACAGAACTAGACCAAATATTCCAAAAATTTATATAAAACTACCAAAGACCCTGAATAACAAAAGCAATCTTGAGAAAGAACAAAGTTGGAGGAATCAGGCTACCTGATATCAAACTACACTACAAGACCATAGTAATCAAAACAGCATGGTATTGGCATAAGAACAGACATATAGATCAAGGAACAGAATAGAGAGCTCAGAAATAAACCTATGCTTCTATGGTCAATTAATATTTGACAAATGAAGCAGTAACATACAATACGGTAAAGACAGTCTATTCAATAAATGGTGTTGGGAAAATTGGACACATACATGTAAAAAAAATGAAACTAGACCACCTTCTTACACCATACATAAGAATGAACTCAAAATGGATTAAAGACTTAAATGTAAGACTCAAAACTCCTAGAAGAAAATATAGGCAGTAAAATCTTGACCATTTCTCATAACAATATTTTTTTCTGATATGTCTCCTCAAACAAGGGAAACAAAAGAGAAAATAATCAAATGGGATCACAGGAAATTAAAAAGTTTTTGCACAGCAAGGAAACCAACAAAGTGAAAAGACAACATATTAACATATCATTAACATATCAACATATCATTAACATATTTGTTAATGATACATCTGAGAAGGGGTTAATATCTAAAATTTATGAAGAACTTACACAACTCAACACCAAAAAAGCAAACAATCCAATTTAAAAATGGGCAAAGTACCTGAACAGACACTTCTCCAAAGAGGGGATGCAGATGGCCAATAGACAAATGAAAAGATGCTCAATGTCACTAATCATCAGAGAAATGCAAATTAAAACTACAATGAGATATCACCTCAGACCTGTCAAATGGCTACCATCAATAAATTAACAAAAAAAAAGTGTTGGCGAGGATGTGGAGAAAAGGGCACCCTTGTGTACTTTTGGTGGGAATGCAGATTGATACAGCCACTGTGGAAAGCAGTATGGAGATACCTTAAAAAATTAAAAATGGAACTGCCTTATAACTGAGTGATTTCACTTCTGGGAATATATCAGAAGAAACAAGAAACACTAATTCAAAAGAATATGTGTGCCCTTATATTCACTGCAGTGTAATTTACAACAGCCAAGATTTGGAAGCAGCCCAGGTGCTCATCAGTAGATGAGTGTATAAAAAAAGCCGTGGTACATTTACACAATGGAATACTACTCAGCTGTGAAAAAGAAAGAAATCTTACCTTTTGCAACAGTATGGATGGACCTGGGAAGTATTATGTTAAGTGAAATAAGCCAGTCAGAGAAAGACAAATATCATATGATCTCACATGTGGAATCCAATGAACAAAATAAACTAACAAACAAAATAAAAACAGACTCATAGATACAGAGAACAGACTGACAACTGTCAGAAGGTAGTGGTGTTTGGGGGTCTGAGTGAAAAAGGCAAGGGGATAAGCAAAAAATCACCCCAAACTCATAGACAGACAACAGTATGGTGATTACCAGAGGGAAAGGGGGTAGGGAGAGGTAGAAAAGGGTAAAGGGGTGTAAATGGTAACAGAAGGAGACTTGACATTGGGAGGTAAACATACAATACAGTATACAAATGATGTATTATAGAATTGAACACTTGAAGCCTATATAATTTTATTAACCAATATTGCCCCAATAAATTCAATAATTTTTTAAAAGATTGTATTTATTTTCAGAGAGAGGGAAAAAGAAGGAGAAAGAGGGAGAAAAACATCAATGTGTAGTTGCCTCTTGTGTGCTCCCTCCTGGGGACCTGGCCCACAACCCAGGCATATGCCCTGGCTGGGAATTGAACCAGTGACCATTTGGTTCACAGATCAGCACTCAGTCCACTGAGCCTCATCAGCCAGGGCTCAATAAATTTTTTTAAAAAACAAAATAAAACTTTTATTTTCTAATCATTGATAGTACGTAGAAATTCAATTGATTCTTAAAATATGTTTTATTGATTATGCTATTACAGTTGTTCCATTTTCCCCCATTTATTCCCCTCTGCCCTGCACACCCCCTCCCACCTGCATTCCCCCCCTTTAGTTTATGTCCATGTATCATACATATAAGTTCTTTGGCTTCCACATTTCTATACTATTCTTAACCTCCCCCTGTGTATCTTCTACCTACTTTTTCCCTCTCTCTCCCCGCCCACTCCCCCGCTGATAACCCTCCATGTGATCTCCATTTCTGTGATTCTGTTCCTGTTCTAGTTGTTTCTGTTTTTATTTTAGGTTTGGTTGTTAATAACTATGAGTTTGTTGTCATTTTACTGTACATATTTTTTATCTTCTTTTTCTTAGGTAAGTCTCTTTTTTATTTTTTTTTATTTTAATAGTTGTTCAAGTACAGTTTTCTGTCTTTTACTCCCTTAGATAAGTCTCTTTAGCATTTCATATAAGGGCTTGGTGATGATGAACTCCTTTAACTTGACCTTATCTGGGAAGCACTTTATCTGCCGTTCCATTCTAAATGAAAGCTTTGCTGGATAGAGCAATCTGGGATGTAGGTCCTTCCTTTCATGACTTGCAATACTTCTTTCCAGCTCCTTCTTGCCTGCTGGGTCTCTTTTGAGAAACCAGCTGACAGTCTGATGGGAACTCCTTTGTAGGTAACTGTCTCCTTTCCTCTTGCTGCTTTTAAGATTCTCTTCTTCTCTTTAATCATGGGTAATGTAATTATGATGTGCCTTGGTGTGTTCCTCCTTGGGTCCAACTTCTTTGGGACTCTCTGAGCTTTCTGGACTTCCTGGATGTCTATTTCCTCTGCCAGACTAGGGAAATTCTCCTTCATTATTTGTTCAAATAAGTTTTCAATTTCTTGCTCTTCTTCTTCTCCTTCTGGCACCCCTATAATTTGGATGTTGGAACATTTAAAGATGTCCTGGAGGTTCCTAAACCTATCCTCATTTCTTTGAATTCTTATTTCTTCATTCTGTTCTAGTTGAATGTTGATTTCTTCCTTTGGGTCCAAACCATTGATTTGAGTCCCAGTTTCTTTCCCATCACTGTTGATTCCCTGTACATTTTCCTTTATTTTACTTAGCATAGCCTTCATTTTTTCATCTAATTTGCAACCAAATTCAACCAATTCTGTGAGCATCCTGATCACCAGTGTTTTGAACTGTGCATCTGATAGATTGGCTAACTCTTCATTGTTTAGTTGTATTTTTTCTGGAGCTTTGATCTGTTCTTTCATTTGGGTCATTTTTTTTTTGTCTTTGCACACCTGTTACATAATAAGGGGTGGAGCCTTAGGCATTTGCCAGGGTGTGGCAATTTACATTGCTGCATTGTGATGCTGTATGTGGGGCAGGGGTTCAAGAGGGAACAATGCTGCTTGCTCCTCTCTCTGCCAGTTTTCAATCACTTGCCCCACTTCCCACAAGCAAATTGGGCCCTTCTGGTGCTGATTCCCGGGTGGGTGGGTTTGTGTAGATTCTAGGACCCTGTGGGTCTCTCCAACGAACTCTCCTGTGAGGCTGGGAGTTTCTCCTGCTGCTTCCTGAACTCCCACAGGTGTTTTCAGTCAGAGGTTTGAGGCTTTATTTCTCCGTGCTGAAACTCTGGGTTTTGAGATCTGTCTGGCTGCCCAGTTGTTCCCCCCGGTTCATTTGCATGTGAATGTGGGACTGCCCTGTCCGCCAGCCTCTGCCTTGCAGGGTCCACCAGCCCCCGCCTTGCCACAAGTCCTCTCCACTCAGCTACCCATCTCCGCCCCTCCTACCAGTATGGATGAATGATTCTTCTTTAACTCCTTGGTTGTCAGACTTCCATACAGTTCAATTTTCTGTCAGTTCTGGTTGTTTTTGGTTTTAAATTTGTTGTTGTCCTTCTTTTGGTTGTGCGAGGAGGAAGAGTGTATCTATATATGTCTCCATCTTGGCTGGGACTCCTCAATTGATTTTTGAATGTTGATTATATCCAGCAAACTTGCTAAATTCATTTATTCATTCTAACAGTTTGTAGAATATTTTGGGCTTTTTCCATGTACAAAATTATCTTCTGAAATAATGACAGTTTGTATGTTTTCTTTCCAATCTTTATGTTTTTAATTTTTATTTCTTGCCTTATTGAAGTGACCAGGCCCAATGCTGAATAGAAAATGATAGTGGTGGACATACCTTTCTTATTTCCATCCTTAAGAGAAAAGGAGTTAATATTTCATCAGTAATGATGATGTTAGTTGTATGTGTGGTGTGTATGTGGCAGATACCCTTTATCAGATTAAGGAAGTTCTCTTCGATATTCTTTTTTTTTCTGAGAGTTTTTATCATGAATGGGTATTGAATTTTAACAAACATTTTTCTGTACCCGTTGATTTTAGCTCACAGTTGCAGATGTGGCTCTAAAAGGCTGGGAGTGGTTCTGACTGGCCTCAGGCCAGAGGTTCCACAGGGAGTTGTGCCCTGGTCGGAGCCAGAGGACACGGCTGCAGGAGGACAGGAGTGCTGAGTCCCCCTGCGGAGACAAGGCGGTGACACTTATGTGATCATCTGTCGTAGGCGCCCTTGTCTGCTCACTATCTGCAAGGACTTGGAGTCTATTTTCTGAATGGAAACCAGTCCCTCTTACATATAACCCTGTGCCAGCCACATGGGATCACGGTGGGACACAGGACACAGGTACTGACTCTCCCGGACCCTCAGGAGTCCCCATGTGTCTTATCATCATGCAGCTGTTAGGAGGAACAGATCTGGCTAGAACCAGTGGGGCCGTGTCTCTCTCCTCCACTGTCACAACATCTCCCTGCCAGGCACCAACGGCCCTTCGGAGTAGTTGGACCATGCAGAAACAGGGAAAGGACAGTGGAAAATACATCAAATGATTCCCGCCCTCACCCATTTCATCCTCTGCCCAGTTGTCTTCTGGATTCTTGGCCTTCCCACTGTGGTCTGGGAAGACTTAGCAACTTTTCTTCCAGACCCCCAGGAAGCCAAGAACAGGAGCTGCCTCAGGCCATTTTTGTCCCTAAGTCTCTTTTCAGAGAATTTCTGGGTAGATGAGAGAGATTGTGGCTTGTGGGCAGTCAGGGAAGAGGGCCTATCGTTTCAGATTTCTGACTTGGCTCAAAAATTCAAATTCTCCAATTCCCACAGTACAAGTTGCAGTCTACTGGGAATAAAAGGCTTTGCCTCCAAAGAATGTCCAGAACATTTGCTGCTTCTGTTGTCTCTGCTCGGCTTCCCTCACTGTTCTCCAAAGCAAGTCTCTGAACCAGCCCAGCTAGTGTGGATGTTAGGAATTTTGGGGTTACAAGTAACAGAAATGGATGACAAACTATCCCAACCCTTAAAAGAGGGGTTTTTACTGGTTCATGGATCTGAAAACTCTAGGGGGAAATGGCTTCAGGTGTGGCTGAATCCAGGTGCTCAAAAAAATGCCAATCAGAAATGTGGCTTCATCTTTGTTTCTGACTTCTCCTGTATGGGGCTTTATTCTGAGGCAAGATCTTCCCTTGCAGGGGCAAAGAAGATCCAGGCATATATCATTGCAGCTTGGTAACTCCACTGGAAAGAACACCCCTTTTCTTTTTCTTTTTTAACTTTTTAAAAATATACTTTATTGATTATGCTTTTATAGTTATCCCATTATCCCCCCTTCATTCCCCTCCACCCTGCACACCCTCTCCCACCCACATTCCCCCCCTTTATTTCATGTCCATGTGTCATAAGTTCTTTAGCTTCTGCATTTCCCATACTATTCTTGCCCTCCCCCTGTCTATTTTCTATCTACCATCTATGCTACTTATTCTCTGTACCTTTTCCCCCTCTCTCCTCCTCCCATTCCCCTGTTGCTAACCCTCCATGTGATCTCCATTTCTGTGGGAGAACACCCCTTCTCAAAAGATGAGGCAAAAATCCCAGGAAAGGCTCTCATTGGCCAGGCTCAAGTCACAAACCCATATTGAGAATCAGGCCCCCAGAAACATATGGTCTGAGAATGTAGGAAGAATAGATCCTGAGATAGAAAAAGGGTGTTGCAACCAGAATTAAGGATGCCAGACAGGCAAAATCATCGGGTGTCACCTGCCCCAGCTATCTCAGTCCACCTTCATACCTTCGTTCAAATGTTTCCCTTTCTGGGATGTTGTTTTCTTTCCCAGGTTTAAGTCTTCCTTCCCTTCAGTCTGCACCTTCCCTGAAAGCCCTCTCCAGCTTTGCAGACCACTCAGACCTGCTTTTTTGAATTCACCCTATGCTGGGTATTCAACCTTTTTGTGTCACTGGACCACACTGGAAGAAGAGTTGTCTTGGGCCACGCATTAAATACACGAACACTAATGAAAGCAAAACAAAAAAAATCTCATAATGTCTTAAGTAAATTTACAATTTTATGTTGGGCCATATTCATAGCCATCCTGGGCCACATGCGGCCCCTGGGCCATGGGTTGGACACCCCTGATACATTTGATTTTATTTTAATTAATATAACCGGATTGTTTTTTTCTGATCACATCAGCATAATACTTGTTCCTCAGGTAAATTAGAAAATACAAAGATGAAATCCCATTACCCACAGGGGCTACTTTGGGGAGGTGGCAGTGTGCGGTGACTGAAGTTTGAATAGAAATTGGACCGGAGAGGAGCAGGCCCAAGACTGTTTCAGCGCAGGGAACCAGCACATGCAAAGACTCAGCGGGGC
Organism: Trachops cirrhosus; assembly: GCA_028533065.1. Classification (NCBI taxonomy): domain Eukaryota; kingdom Metazoa; phylum Chordata; class Mammalia; order Chiroptera; family Phyllostomidae; genus Trachops; species Trachops cirrhosus. Next base: position 33,925,365 of record CM052544.1, read on the forward strand.
TGAGGAAGGGACAGAGGCTCAGGGAGCAGACATGGAGGGAGAGAGGGTCAGGGTAGGACAGGGGGTGGGCAAAGGCTTGGGCGCCATGGTGAGGAGATGGGCTTTTATTTTGTGTAAGACAGGAGGCCACTGGAGGATTTTAATGGGGAGGCAGTGTGATCTGGCAGCGCGCTTTGGGAAAGCTCTCTTGGCTGTGGAGTGGGGAAGGCAGAGTGGCAAGTCTGGAACTTGGGAAGCCACTGCAGGCACCCAGGCTAGAAATGGTGCTGGTTCTGTCCGAGGTGGTGACCATGGAGAGGGAGAGAAGCAGGCGGGTCAGCATGGGGGAGAGGGTTTGAGCGATTTCTAGGCTTCCGGCTTGAGTAGCTGTGAGAATGGGGTTTATATACTGCCGTGGAGAAGACGGAGGGTAGCAGACATTCTCTTTAGATGGATGGGCAAAGTGGGTTTATGCTCACATTTTACGTAAGTTGCATGGAATTGCTTAGTGTTCTTCCCCTCGTCACCACTCAACTGAGCATTTTTCCATATCAATAATATATCTTTATGACATCCTTAGCAATGCCTGCATAATATTTTGTATGATTTTTAAAAATCAATATCCCATGGGTGGACATTTAAGTTGTTTTCATACTGCCCATTTAGTACTGGATTAGCCACCACATTGCTTTGTATCGTAGTTGTTTGTCCTATTATCTCATCTGCAACTTCCCAAGTCCAGGAATCGTGTCCTCGCTCTGCTTCTTCCCTCAGTGTCTTGCATTCTGGCCACTAGATGCCAGTGTTGCATAGTATCCCCTCGTGGTCCCAGCCCACTCCAGTCTCAGTGCTGGGAGCTTGTGGGAAGGGCACCCAACCTCCCAGCTCCGACCTCTAGCGGAAACATGACCAGACAGCCTTCCTCAGAGACCCATGGTGAGCGGACCTCACTCCTTCAGTGCCAACTCCTACCCTTGAAATGGATGTTTCCATGCTTCCCTGCAGGAATGAGGGGGCTGCCCCCTTGGGTTGTGGCCTCTGAAATGTATTCAAATTGCTGATGTTGCCTGAGATGGTTTGAGGCAGTGCCAGGACCTTACCAAAGCTTACTTGATATGTTTTTAGAAAAATAGTGTTTATCCTTTAAATCCATGATTTCACAGCTACCATTATTGTTTAAAATGAGGCTAAGTTAATAGTCTTAAACTTTAATTTAAAATTGTAACTTAAAGAAAAACCATAGCATAGGTAGCACATAGATGAATCATTAACTTCATTGCAAATCATGGTCTTCCAATAAAGCAGGGGTCCCCAGCCCCTGGGCCACAGACTGGTACCACACAGCAGGAGGTGAGCGGTGGGCCAGTGAGGAAGAAGCTTCATCTGTATTTACAGCCACTCCCCATCACTCCCATTTCTGCCTGGGCTCCGCCTCCTGTCGGATCAGCGGTGGCATTAGATTCTCATAGGAGCGCAGACCCTACTGTGAACTAGGTTGTGCGCCCCTTATGAGAATCCAATGCCTGGTGATCTGAGGTGGAGCTGAGATGGTGATGCTAGCGCTGGGGAGCTGCTGCAAATACAAATCATCATTAGCAGAGAGGTTTGATGGCACAGAGACCAAAATAAATCAACTGCTTGCAGACTCATATCAAACCCCTATCAGTGAGTGGCAAGTGACAATTAAGCTGCATCTGGTGGCAGGCTTTACAGTGGTGAGCTGACGTACTTCAGTTGTATAGCTGCATCTTGTGGCAGGCTTTAAGCCAGAATGTGAAAATACCAAGAGTCCTACTTAAATTACAGGCTCATTGCAATAGGTGATTCCCATTCTCCAAGCCCGCTTTGTATAATATGTGGCTACCCAACGAAGCCATAAAACCTTCAAAACTGCTTTGCCACATGGAGACCAAACACCCTGTATTAAAACACAAGCCTTTGGAATTTTTCAAAAGAAAAAAAAAACATGAAGAGCCGAAGCAATCATTGAAGGCCACCACGTCATCAGATGTGTCTGCACTGGGAGCGTCATTCTCAGTGACTGACCGCATTGCTAAAGCTAAGAAGCCCTTTATCCTTGGTGAGGAGTTGATCCTGCCTGCTGCTGAGGACATTTGTCATGAACTCTTAGGAGAGGCTGCAGTTCTAAAGGTGGCATGTGCTTATCTTCTGGCTAGCACCGTAACTAGACGAATTGATGAAATAGCAGAGAAGATTGAAGAACAATTGATAGGATTAATGAGTCACTGTGGCACACAATCCAGGTTGACGAGTCCACTGATGTGGCCACCAAGGCAACAACGCCTGTGTTCATTCGATATACTTTTCAGGGGGATGTGCATGAGGGTGTGTTATGTGCGCTCTTGTTGCCACCACACCACAGCAGCAGAACTATCCAAGTCTTTGAATGATTACGTATCAGGAAACTGAATTGATCATTTTGTGTCGGTATGTGCACGGATGGAGCAGCTGCTGTGACTGGATGGCTTTCCGGTTTCATTCCTTGGGTCAAAGAATTCGCGTCTGAATGTGAGTCTGTGCACTGTGTCATCCATGGGAACATGATGGCTAGCCGAAAACTGTCACCTGAACTTAACAACGTTTTGCAGGATGTGATTAAAATGATCAACCACACTAAAGTACATGCCCTTAACTCACGTCTGTTCGCGCAGCCCTGTGAGGAGGTGGACGCAGAGCACACACGTCTCTTCTCACACAGAGATGTCAGATGGCTTTCTAAAGGGAGATCGCTGGCCAGAGCGTTTGAGTTGTAAGAGCTGCTCCAGAGATCTCTTTTAGAAAAACAGTCACCACCAACAGCATGTTTCAGTGATGCAGAATGGGTCGCAAAACTTGCTCACTGTGTGACATAAGCAACCTGCTCAATGAACTCAATCTGTCACTTCAGGGGAGAATGACAACTGTGTTCAAGTCAGCAGATTAAGTGGCTGCATTCAAAGCCAAACTGGAAATGTGGGGGCGATGAGTGAACACGGGGATTTCTGACATGTTTCAGACATTAGCAGAGATTCTGGAGAGACGGAGCCAGGGCCTTCCTTCTCCCAGCTGGTGCGTGATCCCCTACCTCAGCTTTCAGAAGAGTCTGAGCACTGCTTCCCCACCACAAAGACCCTGGAACTGGAAAGGAATGGACCTGCGACCCATTTGTGAGTAAACCAGGTGAATTGACTTTGTCCTTGCCAGAAGAGGATCAACTGCTTGACATCACAAATGACGGTGGCCCTAAAAGTATGTTTGAGACAACTCCAAATCTCTATACGTTCTGGATTGAAGTCAAGGTACAATGTCCTGAGATTGCCACAAAAGCACTGAAAAGCCTGTTTCCATTCTTAACATTTTATCTTTGTAAAGCAGTGTCTTCTACAGTGACAGCACCAAAATGAGATCACGGAGTAGACTGGACATAAGCAACACACTTCAGGTGTCACTGTCTCCCATCACCCCCAAGTGGGACCATCTAATTTCAGGAAAACAAGCTCAGGGCTCCCACTGATTCTGGATCAGGGCGAGTTGTATGATTGTTTCATTATATATCACAATGTAATGATGATAGAAATAAAGTGTACAGTAAATGTAATGCACTTGAATCATCCTGAAACCATCCACCACCACCGACCCTGGTCCGTGGAAAAATTATCTTCCATGAAACCAGTCCCTGGTGCCAAAAAGGTTGGGGTCCCCTGCAATAATGGATCTGGATGAGAAAGTATGATGGGTTCGTACAATCTTAGAATGACCAAATCTAAACACAGATTTGCATATAAACGTAGACCCCAGAGAACATCGAATCATAGACTCTTGGAGCCCCAGAAGTAGTCTTTGAACCATAATATCTTTGGGTACATTTTCAAGAACATCATGGGAAGACAGTATTTAATAAAATAATCTGTAACTCCTAGAATCCATGGAAACCTGGGATCCTGGCGTCTTGGAATATTAGACTGAGGGGCTCCTAGACTCCTAGGACCCTGGTGCGACAGGTCTGCTTTCCACCCCTTCTTCGGCAGAGGAGGAAATTACAGTCCAGCAAGGGAGACTGGGTGACTTGCAGGAAGCCCTGCTGAGTGGTGGCCCTGGAGGCTTTACCTTTTTACACGCCAGCTTCTTTCTCGTCTTTCCCTGGTGACCTTAGATTTCCCTCTACTGCACGATGCTCAGGGCTTCTGCCTGTGCCCCCTTCCCTCCAAAGCAACCTCGTATTAGTCCTTTCTCTTCTCTGTATCAACACTTACTCATCCTGTGTCCTTCCCAGGAGCTCCTTTTCTGTGCTGGCAAACCTGAGGGGTTAATTAATCCATACTGCCCCATATTAATGAGCAAATGAGTAATTCATGTAAACACACCCCCCTAGGTAAATAACACGTGCCTCCTACAGAATGTTGCAATCTGCAGGGTGGTGCTGATGCTAGCATTTCAGGCAGTATGATCAGTATCTCGAGCGTCTGGCATCTTGGGTGTCCATTCAAGTCACCACGTACGTCGAACCTCAATTTTTGCTCTTCATTCCCACCTAGGAATGAGGAGATTGGATTTAGGATTGCAGAGATTGGACGCCCAGGTTGGATGCTGTTTTGTCCTTCCTAATCTCAGTGTGCAGGTGTCCAGCTGGTGATCAAACTGGAGATCAAGCTTCTAGGGTCCTGAGCATTTACAAATCCTTCCCATCTATCACGAGTCAGGTGTTACCTCCTCTGGGAGTCTTCTAGGATTACTACCCTCCAACCCCACCCCCCACAGAGCTGAACGTCTTCCAAGGGCCTCATATCAGTGCCCCTCATTTGTCTCCCAGCTGTATTCTCCAAAATGTGTTCAGTAATAACCTCTGTGGAATAACTATTCCTCCAATACCCTTATAATGTCTTAGATTTGGTGCCCCAGACTTTGCCAGCCAACTCAAGTGTCCACAGAGGCCAGTTCAAAATGCTGGGACTGCAGAAAACTGGAAAATTTACCAGAGCGGTCACTCCTCCCCTCAGCCAGAGAGGCCATCTGGGAATGAGGGCCTGATGTTGCCAAATCTTCTGTTGTTGTTGTTGTTGTTGTTGTTTTTTCTGGAAATCTGAATTGTTTAAGTAAAGGCTACCAATTTAAAATACTGATAATTATTTTTACATAAAAACTTTCCTTTTCAGGCCAAGTAAAGCACATGGACAGATTTGGCCCTCGAGCCAATACTTTGGGACCCCTGCTTCAGGTGCTTGTTGGGTGTGTTGTGGTTGGTACAGTCCCAGATGACGGCGTAGTTGTGGGCAGCCACGATGGCTGCTTTGCCATTCATTTCTCTATCAGCTGCCTGTTAGAGCATCTTGAACTCTACACTATTCAAGGCTGTGCAAAAGTCAAGTGTGTCATTGTTAAAACATGACTCCCAGATCTTTGGATACTCCTTCCGTCAAAACGCAGGACAGAACATAGACCCTCCTTCCGCTTCACCCACAGTAGAGCAGAAGTGACCCTGCCAGTTTCTGGGACACTGGCTCTGGGAACCCAGCCGGCCTGCCCTGAGGAAACCCAAGCCGCTCGTGAGGAGGCCCTGCAGAGAAGAACCAAGGCCCCACCCTCAGCCCCGGCTGAGCACCCCTCAACAGCCGGCACCGACTTGGCATCTGTGCGTCTCCTTGGGAAAGAATCTTCCAGGCTTCCCCATCAAGCGACCCCAGCAGAGACTACATGGAACAGAGACCAACCTTCCCCTCGAAGCCCTGCCTGAACTGCAGATCAATGAGCAAAATAAATAACTGTTTAAAAGCTGCTAAGTATGCGTGTTGTTTGTTTTGTAGCAATAAATAACTAGAACATGGAGGAAACTGGGTTCAAGTCCTGCTTCCCTTGGTCACTGACTCTAGGATCTCAGGCCCTTTCCCTCCCTGAACCTCAGTTTCTTCACTTAAGAAGGGTTAGGTCTGCCATCAAGTGACAGTATGACTGTGGATGACGCAGTATCTGACGTGCAGCTGTGGGACTGAGAAGTGGCACCACCACCTTGGAAAGCAGTCAGATACCATATAGGGAAGCCATGACGTCAGACCCTGCACCCCGTCATGGCACCCCTTGGGCAACATTTGCACCCGGGACAGCGGAGCTGTGAGGGCAAGCAGCTAGAAACTGCCTACCCGTCCACCAACAGGAAAGGGCCTTAATGAATTGAGGTTTCTTTATAGACTGTCAGTGTGTGGAGTAGAGCTCTGTGGAGTGATGTGGAGCAACCTCACTAACGGATGTTGAATCAAAAAACAAAACAAAACAAAACAAAAAACAAGTTGCCAGTGACTCATACAAAAAGTCCCATTTGTATAAAGTTTGAAAACAAGCAAAAACCAGTCAGAGATGCAGATGTATGTGTGAAAACAAATGTGGGAAGGGTACATTCCAGATGCAGGGAGTGATTACCCTTGGGAGGGAGCGGGGAGAGAAATGCAATCAGGGCGAGGTTGCCGGGGCTCCTTCTGTGTCTCTGATATGATCCTTGAAGAAGGGGAGGAGGAGGAGCAGCAGCGGCATGTTAGAATTTAATAGCGCGGGGTGAAGAATCCATGGGCACTTGGTACATTATTTTCTGTAGAATTAAGTATAATAATGCATGCAAAATGCTTAGTGCGTGCATGGAACTTGGTAAGTGGGCAAGCGCAGTAAGGTATAATGAGAATGACTGCGATGCCTAAGGAACTCCTCCATCCCATAAGCCTTGAATCCTGAAAGTGTCTTGGGTAAAACCACACACTGTTGTTGGGAAAATTCTTAGTGTGTCTCCCAAACTGAGTGCCTGGACCAAAAATAAAAGGGGGATGACAGGAAAGTGGAGAGTTTGACTGGAGAGAGAGAGAGATTTATTAAAAATGATCAAATAAGACCTCTATATTTTTTAATAATTCCATAATAAAATGAGCAGAATTCATAAATGAGAGATTGAGGTCAATGCCGGAGGGTCTTCCGGTTCTCTGAGCCACCTTCGGATGGTGCACCTGTGTCCCCACTCTGTCCAGCACATGTGGGTTCTGTATTACTTCTCCCCATCCTAGAACTGAATAGCTAATACAAGATTCCCACCGTGCTACTGAGAGAGACACACACGCACACACACACAAACTGTGTGTGTGTGTGTGTGTGTGCGTGTGTGTCCCAGGGAGCCTCCCTTCCTTCTGCCCAATTCAAGTTGTGGGGGCCCTCTTTCCTCTGCACATTCCCTCCCGGGGCCATGCAAGAAGCCACTTATGTGACAATATTGATTCAGTGGTGTGAGGAGCCTGGATTCCTGTGTGACCTTGGGTTTCGGATTTCTCATTTGCAAAGTGTGTACAGTGGGACATCCATAATTCTCATTTCCTTCTGAGCTCTGGCAACCTTTTAATCCCTGTGCCCTGGACAGCCACCACCACCAATGAGATAATAGAAATAACAATTGCAGCCACCATGTATTGAGCACCTGAGAGGTGGTTATCTCGTTGAACCCCCACAACAGACTCTGACAGATGAGGTACCCGAAGGTCAGAGAGGCCCTGTAGCTTGACCCAGGCAGCAGAGTGGAGCTGTAGTGGAGCTGGGACTTTCATGGGTGGAGAGAAGAAGACTGCCTTTGCACTGGCCCCCACCCACCCGGCCTGCCAGCCACCCAACCACAGTTCCTCCTACTCAGCCCTCAGGCTCTGGATCCCCACCAACGCCTGAATCCTTCCCTGGGACGCTTTGGCCAGGCAGGGCTTGGGTCTGATGGACTTAGGCTGGGAGCCAGGCCTGGGGAAACGGGACAGACAATGGATGCCCTGAGGTCCCACACATGCCAGACCCCTTGGCACCAGGGCTGTCCACAGTGCCTGGCCTCAGAAAGGGGCAGTGGGTAGAAGAGCATGCACCCTGACTCGAAGTGCTACAAACTTCTGAATGTAAGCTATGGCCAGGGCTGGGTGCCTTCTCAAGCCATTGCCCCTGCTTCAAAACATCAGCAACCGCTCACATCTGCTGCGTGTATACCACCAGCCAGTGCTGCTATGAGAGTCTTATGCATATTAATTAACTTCATCCTCTCAGTGATTCTACCAGGTCTGTCCTATATTTGCCCCCATTAGACAGATGAGCAAGCTGAGATGTAGAGATGTTAGGTAACTTCTCCAGGCCACACGGCCAAGGAACTATCAAGCCAGAATTTTCCATCTCAAAAGTTCTGGCCCAGAGTGTGCACCCTAAATAAAGCCCACAGCACAGCCCGTCCTCATGGTGACTGGGAGGCTGGGCTTTGACCATCTCATGACACAGATGAAGAGGCTGAAGCTGGAGAGGTTGGGTTCAAGGCCCAAGGCTCACTCTTGGTCACGAGTAGCATACGGACCTGAAGCCAAGCCGCTAAGCAGGTGTGGGGGAAGAGCGGGAGGACCTAGAAGACTGTCCCATCCTCCTCACGAGCCCTCCTGTACTGTGGTGCTCCCCACCCCTTCCTACTTGCCCTCCCCACCCGCTCCACGCAGAGTGGAGGAAGCCTGGAGGTGACAGTGAACCTAGGACTAGGTTGAGAAATCTGTTGCCTCCAGGAGTGTCCTGTTTCACCCTCCCTGTTCTTGTCTTATTAGTGGCTTCAAGGCAGAATGGCCCAGAGGAGAGAGGACTCAAATCCTGGCCCCACCACTCCCTGGTTGTGTGACCTTGGGCAAGTTGCTTTGCCTCTCGGAGCGCCAGTTTTCTCCATGAAATAAAACTGACCTTTTGGGGTCATTGGGGCCCAGCAGCTGCCTTATGAGACTGTCAGAGAAATGCCTGCTGAGATGAGACTTTGCCTCATCTCAGCTGAGGCTGAATAGTTGAGAATAATGGGGGGCAAACACCCCCACATTCTAAGATTGGGTGTTAAGACAACATTCTACAAAGCGGTCTATCCTCCACCTAAAGGCTCGGATTGAAGAGGGAGCTTGGAAGAGTAAGGTTGGAGGCTGTAGGTGGGAGGGGACAGGCCCCCACCCCATGCCAGGCCAAGCAATGCTGGCTGCAGGGTCTCCTGGGAACCAGGAGATGGATGGAAATCCCTAGGAGAATGTGACCAGTTCCACCTGGAGTGTGAGGGGCATGGGGCTGGGGTCCAGAGGCTACCAGGATGGGCAGAGAGGAGAGAGGTATTTTGTAGGCAGATGGGCTAAGAAGGGGCTGGGAACATGGCCAGGCTGGGCACGTCCTCAGGGACTTGTCCAAAGAGAATTGCCTATAGTGTGAGGTGACCCAGGTAGAAGTGGATTGTGTGGGGCGTCCTGTAAGGGTAGGTGTCAAGGGGCCTTGGGAGTGCCCATGCCAGCATAGGGGGACACAAGTCACCGCTGACAGTGAGTACCTATGTGGAGGCAGCTGCCACAGAGAGGGCTGGATACCAGGTGACAGCAACACCCCCCGGGGGGGGCGTTCTGCCCCCCTGTGCACTCCCCACCCAGGAGGGACCAGGACTGATCTATGGGACTCACCACTAGGCATCAGCTGGGTGGCAGTGCAATTTGGATGCAAAATCCCAATGTTGATTTAATTTGGACCAGACTGGTCTTCCTAATACCTAAGGCAACACCTCTGATGACCCCTGGAAGTGACCACAAAGACTAGGAGGACAGCTGGGTTTGAGGGGTGGGGCAGCACCTTCCACAGACCTCACCTGCAAGGTGTGAGGACAGAATGGAATTGCTTCAACTTGCCTCCGCCCTCCGAGTGCCCCTTCGGCTCCTTGTCAGCCATCAGTAGTGTCTACTGGGAACAGCAGGCTTCCCTGACATGGGGACGGGGTGCTCTCCGGCTGGGCTCCCCACTGATGTTCTTTCTATAGGGAGCCATGCTTGAAAAATTCACAGCCCACGCATCCCCACAATGGCCTCTCATGAAGTCATGAGAATAAGGGCAACTTCATACCCGTGAGATGGCCTGCCTGTCACCCCACCGCCCACAGACATGGCCCCTGGCTGCACCCACTTTCTGGGTTTGGGAACGCAGGCTGGTGAGGTCCAGTCTCAGGTTACCACAGCTGGAGGCCGGACTACCTTCCTTGCTCTTGTTTGTTTTTAACCGTGGGAAACACATGAATTTCCCACCTTAACCATTTTTAAGTGCACAGTTCAGTGGCATTAAGTACATCTACACTGTTGTGCAACCACCACAATCGTCATCTCCAGAACTCTTTTCCATCTTCCCAAAGTGAAGCCGTGCCCATTAAACGCAGCTCCCCACTCCCCTCCTCTCCCGCCACGGCACCCACCACTCTGCTTACTGGCTCTATGAATTCGACTGCTCTAGTGACCTCATATAAGTGGAATCATGCAGTATGTGTCCTTCTACTTTTTATTATTATTTTTTAATCCTCACCCAAGGATATGTTTATCGATTTTAGAGTTAAAGGAAGGGTGAGAGAGAGAGAAAAAAAACATCGATGTGAGAGAGTAGCATAGATTAGTTGTCTCCCAGTTGCTCCCTGACTAGGGAATCGAACCCATAACCTAAGCATGTGCCCTGACTGGGAATCGAACACACAAACTTTTGGTGTACAGGATGAAGCTCCAACCAAATGAGCCGCCAGGCTAGGGCATGTGTCCTTTTATAATTGCCTTATTTCACTTACGTAATGTTCTCAAGGTTCATGGGTCAGAATTTCCCGTCTTTTTTAGGCTGAACAGTATTCCGTTGTATGTATGGACCACATTATGTTTATCCACCCATCACTAGGAAAAAATGGCAATGAACACTTGGGTTGCTTCCACCTCTTGAATAATGCTGCTCTGAACATGGGTGCACAAATGTCCCTTCAAGACTCTGCTGTTAATTCTTCTGAGTATACACCCACAAGTGGGATTGCTGGGTCATCTGGTAGTTCTATTTTTGATGTTTTGAGAAAGCTTCATCCTGTTTCTGCAGCAGCCGCACCATTTTACATTCCCACCAACAGTGCACAAGGGTTCCACTCTCTCCACCAACACTTAGTATTTTTTTTAAATATTAGCCACCCTGATGGGTGTGGTTTTGGCATGCATTTCCCTTATGATTCGTGATGTTGAGCAAATTTTCATGTACTGCTTGGCCATTTGCATGTCTCCTTTGGAGAACTGTCTATTCAGTCCTTTGCCCAATTTTTAATCTTGTTTAGTTTTTCATTGTTGTTGAATTGTAGAAGTTCTTTATATATTTTGGATATTAAACCCTTGCCATATATGTGATTTGCAAATGATTTCTCCCATTCTGTAGGTTGTCTTCCTTTAGTTTTTAAAATAAACTTTTTATTAAGGTGTAAGCTGCATACAGAAAAAGACGTGGAACGCAAGGGTACAGCTTGGTGAGTTGTCACAAAGTGAACTCACGGGTGTGATTGGAAGTCCTTCCCCTTCATTCCCTTTCCAGGTCCTTCCCCGTCCCTCTTCCCCAGAAGTCACCAGGATCCAGACTTCTAACAATGTAGAATAATTTTGCCTATTTTTAAACTCTATATACACAGAATATCACAGTATGTACTCTTTTTTATTCCTGGTTTCTTTTGCTCGCCACTCTTAGAGATTCATCATTACATGCCACTGTAATTTGGTTTTATTTATTGCCATGTGATATTCCATAAGTGGGTCTTGTACAAATTACCCTTCACCCGTTGGTGGTTGCCCGGGCTTTCCCCCGATGTTGAAGCTGCTGCATCCTGAAGCTATTGCTGACGAGGCATCCCCTGGTGGTGCCCAGTGGAGGCTCAGGTTGGGCCCTGGGAGGGGGGACTATTACGCTCCACACCTGAGATGAGGAAAGGGAGGACGTAGAGAGAGACTGGACTCCCCTACGAGGCCAGAACTGGGGCTCTGCCCACGGCCATCTGACCGGCCTGGCCCGAGGCCTCCCCTGCTCTAGCTCAGGCCTGCTCACACCCTCTCACAATTCCCCCGCCTCCCGCGGCATGTTTGTTGTCTGCCTGCCCTTCCCCAGCAGGATCCAGTGCCCAGCTGTGTTGCCTGCCTGACTCCATCCCCCCATTCTCTCCACCAGCCTGTGTGGCGGGCGGGGGTGTTCCAGGCTGGGAGCCTCTCCCCTCCACACCCCTGGCCCTGGTCCAGCACACGCTGTGGGGATTCTGGCCAAGGTATCCAAGGGGGAGACCCCGTAGCTCTGGCAGGAGGTCCTGCATGTAACAGTGCTGCCAACTCCATGTGGGACCTTGGACAAGTGACTGCACTTCTGTGCCTCGGTTTCCTTTTTTATGCAATGATGTTGTTTAAAGAGTTATGTGAGCTGGTCCCTGAGAAGTGCTTAGTTGAGTGGTTAGGTAAGTGTCCATTGTTGTGGTGGCTGTGATAATTACCCCTGCTTGTTATTGTTGTCAAGGAGACAAAGGGGGCATTGTTTCCTGGCCCTACCGACCACTGGAGCTGGTACCCTCCTTGCCACGTCCACTGTTCTTTTGAGTTTCTAGCTTCCCTTGAGCTTGGTAAAGTATGGCCTCCCCCATGAAATCTTTGTGCCTTGGACACTGCCCCTCTCCCTTCTGGCCCTTTGAGGATCTCTGAGCCAAAGAGGGGATCTTCTTCTGTTCCCCTACAGTCAATTAAATTCAAAGTTTTAAAAGGTGATAGATGTCTACAATATAAAATGTAAAAGTCTCCAGAGAAAAACTGAAAACTCAGGGTTTTTCTCTTTCTGTCATTGCTGGGCCCCTGCTGCCTATCCCCTCCCATGGCTCTGATATTCCCAGTCCCTCGTGTACGTCTCCAGGAATATTATGTCACAGACAGGAATTACACCTGCATTTACGCTTCACAGAAATGGGACTCTCTTCACCTTGCTATTATTATTATTATTATTATTATTATTTTGCTATCATTTTTCATAACAGAAAGAAATCAAATTGAGGAAAGCAGCCCCAAATCATTGCTACTTTAAAGCTTTTTATTTTGAAATAGCTTCAGACTCAAAGAAGTTGCAAAAATAGTACAGAGTTCCCGTGGACCTTTCCCCCAGCTCCCTCCAGTTGCCCCAGCGATAACATCTTACGTAACCCAGTGCATTGTCAGAACAAGGAAATTGACTTCGGTACAAAATTATTAACTCAAAATCAAACCTTATTTGGATCTCACCAGTTTTTACATGCAATAATTGTTTTGTTTTGTTTTCCTGTGCACATTTCTATGAAATCTCATCACATGGATGGATTTGGAACCATCAACATACAGACCTCTTCCAATCACCACAAAGAAACCCCTGTGTATTAGTTTTTATAATCACACCCTTCCCATACCCTACCCCCTAGCAACCACGGATTCGTTCTCCATCACTACCATTATGTCTCTTTGACAGTGTTATATAAATGGAGTCATACACATGTAATCTTTTGAGACGGGCATTTTTAGCTCAGCATGATGCCCTTGAGATAAATTCAATGTGCTGTTTATCAATAATTCATTCTTTTTTATTGCTTCATAGTGTTCCATTTAATTGGACACACCACAGTTTGTTTATCCATTTGTCTGTTAGGGACAGTTGAGTTGGTTTCAGTTTGGGGTGACTACAAATCAAGCTGCTATGAATGTCCATGCACAGGTTTCTGCACAAACCTGCCTTCATTTCTCTAGGACAAATACCCAGAGGCACAATCACTCACTTGTATGGTGAGTGTGTGCTTAACTGGACGAGAAACTGCGCGACCGTTTTCCAGAGTGGCTGTGCCGTTTCACGTCCCCACAACAGTGTTGGAGAGCTCCACTCTGTCTTCTTGTCAGCCCTTGATTTTGTTCGTATTTCTTTTTATTTTAACCATTTTAACAGGTTTGTACTTGTAATACTATTTTGTCAACTTTACTTTGCATTTCCCTGGTGGCTAATGATGTTGAAATCTTTTTTTGTGCTTATTTGACATTTGTATGTCCTTTTTTGTAACCTATCTATTTAAATGTTTCACCCAGTTTCAAATTAATGTTTTTTGTTTTCATACTATTGAGTTTAGAGTGTTCTTTATATATTCTAGATACAAGTCCTCCTTGGGGGTTGCAAATACTACTTTTTCCCAGTCTGTGGCTTGTCTTTTCAGCCCATTAACAGAGTCTTTTGCACAGCGAACATTTTTAATTTTGATGAGGTACAGCTCACCCACTTGTTTTTTATGGATTGTGCCTTTGGTGTCATGTCTAGACATCTTGCCTCTTACTCAATATATCTTGTAGATAGTTCTATATCAGCATGTTCAGAGCTTCCTTATTATGTTTTTGTGGCTGCAAGTATGCCAACTGACAAATAAAGCATAATTGATTTAACCGGTTCCCTGCTGGGGGGCCTAACTGTTTAAACTTGTGCTTCTACAAACAGCGCTGCAATAAATAACCTTGGGCGCACATTGTGCTGGCTCCGTGGCTTCAGCACGCCTGTGGGTAAGCTCCCAGAAGTGCGGCCGCTGGCCGAAGGGTTCCAGCATTCGTAATATCCGCCATATCTTCCCTGGGACCTCCCACCACGACGTCTGAGCGATTACTATTCCTTCCACCTCCTGACACAGGATTTCAGGGGATTATTTTGATTTTTACCAACTTGAGAAGTGATGAGTGATTTCTCCATGTGGTATGAGTTTAGCTTTCTCCTAAAGCGGTCGCTGTGTTTTCTGTCCTGTGAACGTTCGGCTCCTGACCTGTGCATACTTTCCTCCTAGGCTCGTGGCCTGATTGACGAGAAGGAGCCCACCCTTCACTTTCTGAATGGGGTGGGCTTTGGGACCAGAGACACCCTCCCAGGCCAGCACTTACTCGCTGATAGGGCCGAGACCTGACCCGCTACTGTGACTCTCTTCTCCTGTGTTGGCTCAGTGTGCCCACCTATGAAAGGGGGATGAGAATAGCACCTACACGTAGGACTATTGGGAGAAATTCTTGAGTAAATATGCACAAAAGCACTTAGAACAGTGCCTGGCTCCGAGTGAGGGATATAGAAGTGAGAGCTCTGTAGTTAATAGTACTGTACTGCAGCACAGATGAAGACCTGGAGATGTGATACTGGGTGAAATGTGTGGGGAGCAGAAGCTGCTGGGCATTTCTGGGGTAAAATGTGGAGAGTGGAGGGGAGAAGTTGGTGCTGAGAAGTGGGAGGGACCAGGTCAGGGAGCCCCTTGGCCTTGGGTCCCCATGGAGTGGCCTGTAGCAGCAGAACCAGCTGGCCAGGTAGGCCAATGGCAAGAACAGTGGGACTGTGAGCTCATTGCTAGGGCAGGAAAGCCGATGGATGTAGGAGCCCAGGCCCCAGGAACTCGCACGTGTGGGGTTGCCAGATCACCTTCTCAGCCTGGATCGGGTAGGGAGGGCCCAGCTTTGCCCCGGGAGTGGCCCCTGGAAGTGCCACAGTCACTAACTGAGCATCTGCTGTGCACCCCGGTGCCCTCACCCCCATGGTGCTCAGCAGAGATCCTGTAAGGGGTGGGTAATTATCCACATTTTGGGGGGAAGCAGAGGGTCAGAGAGGGAAAGCAACTCACCCCAGTTCACACAGCAGAATGGGTCTTGAACCCAGGACTCCCAGACTCTCCTCCAAGCCACCTGTCACCCCAGAGTAAGCTTTAGGCCAAACCTTCCCACTGCCACTGCACCACTGGAGACATCTTGAGAGACTTTCACTGAAAATATTTGCTATTGGATTTTTTAAAACTATAGAACCAATAATTGCTCTTGATAAAATATTAAAACAGTACCAAAGTACTAAAGTGGAAAATAAGTTTCCCACCTCTCTGGCCCCCAGAGCAGACACTGTCGGTGCCTGGCCCAGCTGCCCTCAGTGATGCCGGCCCTCCCCTGGCTTCTGTGGGCCTTGCTTCTAGCACCTGCTCCTGCCACGTTTCCCAAAGGGTGGTCCTTGGGCTACTGGAGATGTTTTGCCCATGACTGAGAGAGCCTAGAATGACCTCCACCCTGATGCCAGGTGGTCTATAGCCAGTGAATGGGTGACCCAGGAGTCAGAGCAAACTCTGAGGTGTGCTTTACCCTGGACCTCCCTGCAGAATCAGCCTGAGGCTACTGTTTTGCCTGGTTAACCATGACTTCTTTCTCATCCTTCCTTGCCCTGCTTCCCCTGCTCCCCACCAACATCCCCCTGCCCCACCCTGCACTGCCCTAACAAGTCACTCAGACATGAATCCTGGTCCCAGGGTTGGCCCTTGTGAAAAACAACCACAGCAAATTACAAAAATGGCCCCGCTTCTTTACCCTTTCCAAGGTCCATGCCCTTGGCAGCCCCCACCCACCTAGATGCCAAGCTTGGCCAGGTGACTTACTTTGGCCAAAGGGACATTAGCAATTGAGCTGCAAGGCAGGTCTGGAAGCATTTGGCACCAACAAGCTTGCTTGCTCTTGTGCCTCTGTCATTGCCATGATGATGTGTCTAGCCTCATGGGATAGAGGATGAGACAAATGGCACCAAGCTCAGCCAGTCCAGTTGTCCTAGCTGAGGCCATCCTACATCAGCCACTAGCCATCCAGCCCCGTACATCTGAGCAAGCCCAGCCAAGATCAGCAGAGCAGACTAGACCTTGACCTAGAGTAGCCATTCCGAGGCTAGTGAGCAACCAGTGCTTATTACTGTGTTCTACTGGCAGTTTTAGGTTTGCTTATTATACAGCATATTGTGGCAATAGGTAACTGATATAGCAACCTTACTCTACTCCCTCAGGTATCTTTTTGTTACTGGTTTTTGCACATGTGAAAGAATAGCTTTGATACTGTCCTTGGTGCTGATCAATCTTCCACTTGATGCCCTCTTAGCCATCCTCCCCTTGGAGCAAACGGTCCCCTTTTATTCTTTTTAACATCTGCATAATCGCCATCTCTGGGGCCATACCAGCTTTTGCCCAATCCTTTATTGCTGGGCATTTGGGTCCTTATTGTATTTTCAGTATAATCAGTGCCTCTGCATTGAGGTCCTTGTGCATCCATCTCTGAGTAGGTATATAAGGACCTCTGGGATCCTCACCATGAACTTGATCACATATCCTTATTTCAATGTTTGATAGATACCACTTACTTCAAAAGGTCAGACTTTCAAAACTCCCCAGCTACCCTCCAATATTGAGTCTATTAAAGAAAAAGGGCAAAAAAAGCCTTATGGTTTAGGGAAGAATGAGGGTTTCTGAGTGGTTTACAGCATCTATCTATCCATCCACTCATTCATTCATCCAATAAATATTTATTGAGTATCTGCTATGTGCCTGGTGTTATTCTGAGCCCTAGGGAAGGACAAAAATCCCTTCCTTAATTAAGCTTATATTATATGAGAATTAATAGATCACAACACTCACACAAAGGAAAACGTTTAGGACATTTGAAGGTGATAATGCTGCAGAGAAAAATAGGCAGAGGAAAGGACAGAGACCATTGAAATACAGGTAAAAGAAAGGTCTGTAATCTTTAAAAGTATGGCAAGGGAAATACATTAGTTTGTTGTGGTTGCTATAACCAAGTACCACAGACTGAGTTGTTTAAACAACAGAAATTTATTTTCTTACAGTTCTGGAGGCTAGAAGTCCAAGATCAAGGTGTTGTCAAAGTTGGCTTCTGCTGAGGCCTCTCTCTGCAGCTTGCAGATGGCCACCTTCTCCCTGTATCCTTTCGCCTGTCTTCCCCTGTGTATGTCTATGTCCTAATCTGCTTGTATGAGGACATCAGTCATACTGGAATAGGGCCACCCTAGAGACCTCATTTTAACTTAATCACCTCTGTAAAGTTTCTATCTTTAGTTACAGTCACATTCTGGGATCCCGGGGATTAGGACTTCACCACGAATTTTTGTTTTGGGGGAACACAATTCAGCCCATAACAGGGAGGCATCAGTGAGCTTGAAGGTGAGGCCCATGGATACCTTTAGAAGCATTCCAGACATAAGCAAAGATTACGAGGTAAGAGCATGCCTGCTAGGTTTGAGAAACAGCAAGGAGGTCAGAGCAGAGTGAAATGAGTGAGGTGGGGAGAGTCAAAGGTAGGGTCCAGGAAGTCCCAGGCAACGACTGTGCCTGGACTTGTAGAGGCAGGCAGGAGCCACAGAAGGGCTCTGAGCAGAGGAGGTGTGTGCTCCGCATTGTGCTTTAACAGAGCCCCTCTGGCTGCCGTTGGGAGGGGGAACTGAATGGAGGGTGCTGTTGTCACCAGCACTGCTCACCATGTGTTTTCAGTTCTGCAGCAAAACACTGCTCTTCACTGGCCCCATGAGAGCCAGGCATGGCATAGGACTGCTTTGGTTGACGGAGTGCGAGCAGAGTCCTGTCATGGCTTCTGGGGAATGCTTACAAGCATACTCCAGGCCATGCTCTCTCTTTCCCCTGCCATGGTGACTGTCAGTGTGGCAGAGTCAAGTCCTAGACTGGCTGCCCCAAAATCTGGGTCCTGGACCATAGTCAGAGGGACATGTAGCAGGAAAAAGAAACAAACCTGTGTGGTGTACCGGTGGAATGTGAGGATTATGTGTTACCACAGCACAACCTAGCCTGCCCTAACTAGCAGAGAAAGGAGACATGATGGGGTTGTGGTGATGGAGACACTGGTTTATCCATGTGGGAGATGATGGGGCTCTGGGCGTGGTGGTTGCAGAGGGAATGGTAAAGACATGATTGGTCTCTGCACATATTTTGAAGGTGGAGTCAATAGGATTTGCTACAGATTGAATGTGGATGAGTGCAAGATCTGTGTCCTGAGAAGCAGAAAAAAAATGGAGGAGCTATCAGCTAAAGTAGCACGACCAAGGAGAGCCAGATGTGCGTAGAGAGGGTAGCAGGCCCTGCGAAGCTGGAGAGGTCCATTTAACTCAGTCCCTGGGGAGGTACTGACTGGGCAGAGGGTTATGCACCGAAACCACGAGCTGCCGGAGCCAGCACGGCACACCCCTGCTTTGTCGGTGGGGCCCTGGGATCCCCTCCCACCTCTGAACACCAGGCCTCTAAGGAACAGGAGTTGGTGCAAGCCACTGGAAAATCTTGGGTTTATGTGAGAGAAAATGAACTCAAACTGCTTTCTGCTGTAAAAAAGAATGTATTGAGTCCTATAACTGAAAAAAAAAATCCAAGGATAGTTTGGATTTCAAGTACAGCTGGCTTCAGGTGATTAACAAAATGTCACCTGGCGTCTGTTGCTCCCTCTCTCATTCTTCTTTCCTAGGTAATGGCTTTGCCGAAAGCTCTCCCCCAGGATGCAAACCTAGCACCTGCAGCTTCGGGAACATCCCACCTTTGTGCAACCCGCAGGGAAATTAATGGCCCTGTCCCTGAGAGCTCGCCCAGGGCCTCTGCCAGTGCCTATAACACCTGGGTGAGAAATAGAAAAAAAAATAGGTAGGCACAATTCTGTACCAGGCAAGGGGCTTGGTAAAGGGGCAGAATAAAACCTGGACTCTGCCTTCCATGCACCTCAGGTTAGTGCACTTGCCCAGTGCACAACGTGGGTAAGTCTTTGTAGCGTCTCTGGACCCAACAAATGACCTGGGAAGGCTCTCATTGGCCAGGCTTAGGTCACATGCCCAGTCCTGAACCAATCACTGTGGCTTAGAGGGGCGGTATATTGACTGGCTAGACCTGAACCTCAGGACCCCTTGAAACTGGGAGTGAAGTGTGCCTTGAAATCACAGTGGCCCAAAAGAGGGACTAATTCCTGGGAGGAAAATGGAGGTGTTGTGAATGAGCAGAAGTCAGAAAACGAGGTGCCAGGTGCTAGGCAGCCAGAACCAACGGAGGACCCCTAGCCTTTGAGGAGATGAGGCCAGAGTTCTGGGCAGAGATGTTGCAGCAGCTCTGCCTTCCCGAGGAGTGGGGTGGCAAAGGAGCAGGAACAGCTCAGAGAATGTTTCTTGGCTGAAGCAGAGAGAGTCAGGGTTTGTAGGAGCTGCCTGGAGCCCAGGTAAGCCATCTCCGATTTCTGTACCCGAGCCCCCTAGTTCCCTACCTCAATCCTCACCCCATCTCTTCCCACTCCTGACTCTGGTTTCCTGAATAATTGCTTTTGTCTCACTGGATTCAGTGGGTCCCTCCTAGAATCCCAGGCCCTTGCCTCCTGTATGCCCGTACCCCACCTCTACCCAGCCTTAGCCACATTTAGGTGGTTGAGCTGGGAGAAAAGCAGACAGAGGGAGAGCCTGTCTCCTAGGCCCTGAGAGCTGTGCTGGGTCAGGGTGCCCAGAATAGGTCTGCAGGGACCAGAGGGCGATGGGGAAGGGCAGCTCTGGGACAGGAGGGCCTTCTTTCCTGTCAGAGCTGTTCCAAGTGGGCTGGCTGCCTGGGAGGGAATGTGCGGGTGTGGGAAGGTGCTGTAGATGTACTTGGGAGAAGTCAGAGTTTGATCTCTCTGGGGCTCACTGGGTCTCTGGGAGGCTTGGGAATCTGCATTTAAGCCAGTGCCTCGGGGAATTCCCATGGGAACCACTGGCCCTAGAGCATCTGGGTGTTTGCCCAACTCAGGTTCCTGGCACAGGAAACTGTGCCCCAAACAAGGATCAGTCAAAGTTACCCAACCGCTCTTGGCCCTCCCCTTAAGGTGGGGCTCCCGGAGTCACACTGGGAAAGGAAGGCTGGGCTGCTCACCTGCCCCGGGCCCCTGTGCCTGGCTGTGCTGGGCCTGGCTGTGCTGCTGTCTGCCATCGAGACACTGGGCTTTGTGCTCAGGCAGCTGTTGGCAGCCAGATGTGAACACTGGGTCTCAGAGGGCTGATGTCATTTGCCTGGGGCCTCACAGCTACTCAGTGGTGAAGCCAGGATTTGAACCCACATCTGCCAACCTCAAAGCCTCTGTGGCTGTAACCAAAGGAAACATGTGGCATTCGTTAGGCTCACATCTGGCCCATAGTGGCTTGTTTTTGTGTCCTTTTATAACAAACAATGAAAAAAAACCCAATCACTGACATTTATGGAGTGTCAGTTGCTGAGAGCCAGGCCCTTCCACCATGACATCATTTAATCCCCTCAATCGCCCTCAAAGGCCTGACCATTTTCATCCCTGTTTGTGGAGAAAACTAGGCAAAGTGAGAGGGTAGACTTTTCTTTCTTTTCTTTGCCAGCTTAGCATTCTTCACCCCTTTTTATGGAAGGACACCCCAATTTCCCTTTGGGGGACCTCCCTCCCTCAGTGTTGGCAGTCTGGCCAAGACTCCTCTGACTGAGGTGTAGGCACAGGACCCAGGCTTGGGCGCTCTCTCCTGGGACTCCTTCGAATCCTGAGGCACATCTTCACCTTGAAGACTCTGCCTGCTGCCCTTGCTCCAGGCCCCTCCTCTGAGTGTTGCTGATTCTGAGACTCTAAGAGTGACCGCCCATCCTTCCAATAAATAAGGCCCCGTATCTTTGGGTGCAGTTAGCTGAGCCCGCTTCTGTTGCCGGCAAGCTGGAGTTCTAGCCATGCGAGGGAGTTCCTAAAGTTCACACAGGTGATGCGGGACTCAAACCCAGACGGCCTGATGCCAGAGTCCAGCTTAGCCGCTGCCTGGGGCCCGTGGACATTACCCACAGTGGTTGTAAAATTTGCATTCTTTCCCACGATACAGCCGCACTGTTTTTGTAAACGGGTAACTTCTTAAACTACTCAGATGATTTTCATTGTCCTCAATCTTCAGGGCTTCACCAACTCCATAGACCAGATCCTGGTACCCCAAGAGGTGTATGTACACCTAGTTTGAGAAAGGTGTTTGGCTCCTTGCTACAACCCCAGGCCTTTGCTCAGAAATCCCCTCCCCGCACCCCACCCTCACTGCTCTGGGGTCGTTGGCAGGGCCTGGGCCCTGGGACCCTCTTCAGGGACTGGGTAGATGGGGGTCCAGCATGACAGTGATTTTTAGGACCCAGTAAATCAACTTGCCTAAGTCTTCCCCGGCTTCGGGTGTTTTCACCCAACCCCACATTTTTGTCATATCCACATTCTTCCTGTGCGATCATTTTCTTAACATTTTGTGTTAAATTGCCACATGTCCATTCTTTTCTTGAAAAGACTTCATTCATATCACTGCTGGAAAGGGCACTGTGCATAAATAGAATACAGCAATGCCCAGAAAACCACGTACATCACAGTCCAACCAGACATTGCCGTCTGCCCTGAGCGCCAGGTCAGCCGGGTCTCTGCCAGGGAGTTCCACGGGGGTTAATTAGGTGTTGAAGATGCCTGGCCCCACGCTGATCACTTCTCTGTGAGTGAGCTGATGTTATTTCAGGCCAAGTTGTGTGCACGTGCTTCACATTTTTGGAAACACTGGTCCTCACTGTACAGTTGAAAACAGAGAGGGAAAGGGTCTGGTCCACAGCCACACAGCACATCAAGGAAGAGAGACTGGAACAAGGGCTATCCCACCCACATTCCAGCTCTCTCTGTAGCACTTAGAGCACTTCAGATGCTCCCAGGCAACTCCTGATCATCTGGAACCACATTTTTAATCCCCAGCAGCCACTCCCCCTCCATCTGTTAGGTCCGGGCCCTCCTCCTCACCCCCCACTGCACCCGAAGTGCCAGTTGGTGTGGGCTCTGCAAATGCAAACTCATTTAAATGTCAGCTGGAGCAACACCCAGCTAGAAAGGCAAACAGGTGACAAAAATAGATGTGACAATCACAGTATCCTAGACTGTCAGCAGGCGCTTCCAGTCCCTCTTAACCATTCACGGGGGTAAGTAGCCCTGGAAGAATCAAGATAACTACAGACTCCTCCCCAAGGAAATCTCACACACACAAATAATTTTGCATGTCATTTTGGAGGGGACACAGGGCCATCCCACCTCAACATCTCCAGTTTTTTAAACCCACCTCCTGGACTGGGGTTCCGAGAAAGAGTTTGTTTGCAGAAAGCAACTCGATTCTAAGAATTTGCAAACAACTCGTCTTGGTGATTTTTTCCGGCAGCTCTGAGTTAATGAGCGCTGAAGAAAAGCGCAAGTCCACCCCAGAAGCAGCGGTGCAAGGTCCACCATTCACAAACAGAAACCTCACCCCTGACTTATCTCTTTGGGATGGTAAGCCTTGGGGTTTATCTGAAAGGCGGGGGCACTTCTGTCGAGTCAGTAAACCTCTTTAAACACTTTGAAGCGGATCCAAGGTGAAGTGTGGGCAGGGGAGGCGACACCAGGTCTCCAGGCCTCCACAGGCATGGCCCCTACTGGCTGCCAGCACAGTCCCAGGACACCATCTGCACAGAACACAAAAGCAGCCACACCCTCTGGCTTATGCAACCCCAGAGGCCTGGCCAAGGTCCTGAGTGGCCTTAATGTGTGTGCCTTGCCCTTGCCATCTCCCTTCCCCTGACTTCACACAAGGAGAGTGGATCCCTGGGATCAGGACCAGCCCATAACTGCTCTCCTTCTTGTTCTAGGACCTTGTAAGCATAAGGTCTTGGCACGGCCCCATCTGAAATCTGTTCTCATGGTGGCTTTGTTTCATAGCAAGGATTTGGGGAAAAGGTGTCCTACCCTGAAAGGAAATGGTAGGGTTAGAAGTTGAATGATAGGACTGGAGAGAGAGGCCCCTGGGAGAGGAAGGATGGATGATTGATGGGAAGGAAATAGGAAATTGTTGAAAAGTAGCCTGCAAGGAGAGGAGCAGAAGGACTGATGGAGTCTGGCTGTGGGACTAGCAGTGTGAAGGGGCCGATAGAGGGTGTCACGTGGCTGGGAAGGAGCAGTTTCCCCCTGCCATGAAAGACAATTAGAAAGTTCAAGGCTCAGGGAGCTGATGGAGCAGGTGGGGCTGAGAAGCCAGCTGCTGTGTTCAGCTGGGCTGAGAGGCAGGCACATGGTGCCCGCTGATTCCCTGCCACAGCCATCTTGCCCTCCCGGGCTTTCTGTGCTGCACATGCTGTAGAATGCACCCCAAGCACAGCACCTGAGGAGGACAAATGGTCCATACTCAGTTGCCCCAGTTTCCTCATCCATACAGTGGAGACTGTCACTTCCAGTGTTGCTGGGAGTCAGAGATGGGTTGGGGGTGTGGAGGGTCTGTCCAGGGTCAGGGAGTGGCACACATGCTTTCTCCCTGGGGCATCCTGCAGACCCAGTAGATAACCTCCTGGAGGTTACACTCAGATGCGTGCGGCATTTGAAAACGAGGGTGCAGTGTGGGCTGGTGGTTGCACATTCAGTCCCCGGGCCATTCCTTTCATCACTGAGAGGCAGAATAGCGTAGGGGCCGTGAGCACAGACTTCGGAGCCATGTCTGGATCCAAAGTGTGGTTCTCCAACTTACCAAATGTGAACCTCTGAATCTCAATTTCTTCATCTATGAAGGGCTTAATAAGTGACAAGATATACCATTAGCAAATAGCATACCTGCTGTTTTCTTATCCTGCATCAATGTCAGACATTGCTAATCAATCAAGATACCTGTTTTCTTCTTCTGTCCCAGGGAAAACACTGCGAATTGATCAAGATATTCTTTCTTCCTGAGCCTCAGAAGCTTTCTGTGCATCCAGAGCTCCAGGCAACCATTCCCAATAGATAAGATTTGGTATTTGAGAGGAAATCATTTTGCCATCTTTGTTATAATGCTTGCAGAGCACAATTCCTGGCACAAAACTGATTGTGTATAAATGTCAGTTACCATTCAGTCTCTGCTCAGCACAGGGATCCTTATCCATTATCCCCCACTTCTGCTGACTCACCTCCAGTAACAGGGAGCTCACTACTTCCTCAAGCTGGCCATTTTGTTGCTTCACAGTTCTGATGATTAGGAAGTTCTCAAATCTCCCTCCCTGTATTTCCCTTATCCCTCAGTCTATAATTCTATGCAAAGTACTCCCTTCTCTCCTGGGTTAGCTGCCATTACGGATTGAAGTGATTTATTTTTAGGCGACAAATTTGAACCACTGGATGGGTAAAACCTTCTCTCAGCTTGCATGTATTTGATCCCAGACTAGCTAAGCAGCTTCGGCATTTGACGGACGTGTTGGGGGGAGTATGTGAGCGTGGATGTGTGTGCATGGATGTGTCTGTGCTAGAATGCGTGGGCAAGGGACAGAGAGGAAAGAGAGTGTAAGAGTGCATTCTAAAGCCTTATAATACACCAGGCCAATGTCACTCCTTATGTAAGCCTAATAGCATCTCTAAGGATTGGGACTGCATTCAGGGCCCCGTCATTAGCTGATTAAAGCTGATTATTCCAAGGGGAGGGACAGTAAAGAGGGACATAAAGTTACATAACCCTTCATTTGTTTGGATTTAATCCACACTTCTAAATTTAGGAGCTGGGAGACTGCAAAGATGAGCCCCTGGCATTTGGAGGTGGCGCTGGCCACACGGGGATCATGGGGCTGCTGAGCGCCGGAGCCTGGTGGTGCCCACAGTGGAGGTGAGGATTCTTGCAGGGGGACAGTTCAGGGGCCTCCTCTCACGGTGCCAGGGGGACTTATGTGGGCAGCCAGTGCTGCCCAGCAGAGTTCAGACCCCAGAGCAGGTGACAATGCAATGGGGGTGGGGGCAGTGGTGGCACTAAGTGTGGACAGCATGGTGACGATGAGGTGAACTGGAACCCGGCATCCTGATGGACTGGGCAGTTTTAGGAAAACCTGGGCAGCCGCAGTTACCCCTGGGGCACAGCGTGTGTCTGTGTGTGGTCTGCTGTGGCCACTTCCAAATGGATCTCCATTCTCCAGGGACCCACAGCTTTCTTCTACCTATTTGATGCAGGGGCATGGAAGATCCCTGCAGACACTCAGGTTGTGTGCTGCCCAAGGCCACCATATCTGAGGGGGCACCTCACAGCGAGGATAGCACAGATTCGTATGTGTGACGATCATTTTTTCAAGATGGCCTCAAAGGAGGCTCTAACAGAACTGTTATTATAACACTTTTCTGGAAGCTGGAAGTCAAGTGTCTTGAGCAAAGGAAGTCTTTTCCCGATTTTCCCAAAGAAGCTTTACGGGCCAGCAGCACCTTCCTCCAACCTCCATGGGTGCCAGCTGCACCCAACGCTGAGTTTGAGTCACAGTGGTCCTGTTCAGGGAGGAGCTGCTGAAAACTGAGGAGACAGAGCAGCTCCCGAGCTGTGACTAGTCTATGCAAGGTCTCAGAAACATTTCCCAGGCCATTGCAGAGAGGTGGTAACACTCGGTAATAGCACACGCGATAAAGTGCAGATAAGAAGCACTTCATTAACTGTAAAGAATCCACACCCATTTTAGGAAGTGCTATGAAGTTGTGTCACAGGAGAACAGGAGCCAGACTTGGCCTCCACCACTTTCGAGCTCTGCAACCTGGGATGAATCACTTCACCTTTCCGGGCTTCCGCTGATCAGCTGTTGCATGGAAATCAGGTGGCCCACTGCCAGGCAAGAATCAAATGGGGAAATGGCTGTGAAAGGCCTGGCCCCGGAGCCTGGCTCAGGCCAGAGTGGGTGCTCTGCAAATGCTTGATTTCTCTCTCAACACTACTTCAAGAAGTGTCCAGGCCATTGGAACACTAGAATGTGGGATTTTCTTTGAAATTCTATGTACTTAGGAAAAAATTCATGTCCAATATCCTGGCTAAAAATACCCTTTATGTCTGACTCCCTGCCCACCAGTCTAAGCCTGTCCCCTGCCACACTCCCCAAGCTCACTCTACTCCTTGCTGTTCCCTGAAGAACAGGCCAGGCCTGTGGCCACCTCGGGACCATTGCCCTTGCTGTTCCTCTCCCTGGAATGTGCTCCCCACCCCGTTCTATGACTGGCACCTTCTCATTGGTCAGGTCTCAGCACAAATGTCACTTCCTCATTGTAGTCTCTGGCACTTCCTACCACCTCACCCTGTCTTAATTTTCTATATTGCCCTTCATTGCTTTCTTGTCTTTTATCTCTTTGCTCACTTGTTTATTTCCTATCTTCACCACAAAACTAAGCTGCACAAGAACAGGGATTTTTTTGTCTTGCTCACCACTGTACCCCAAAGCCCAGGTGTCTAGTAAATGTTTGTTGAGGCATGAACAATGTTCGTTAGGAGAATGAATGGCAAGGTCATCTTCTGCCAAGCTCACCAAGTGCCTCTGTCCACCTCCCCCTGCCTCGTCCCTTGCTCTTTCTTCCTGCCTCTTCCTGGGATGACTTCTCTCTTTGTCCACATTTCTCTCCTCTTTCATTAAATGACTTCCTAGGCTCTTTCTGGATTCCCTTGCTGGAGCAGAGAGCTTAAAACATCTTGTTCTTTCTGCTTTCAAGGTCAGAGGGATTTTCTCATCTTTCAGAATCTGCCTGTCATCTTGGGTCTCCTTCCCTTTGATGAAGGTGAGGGGAGAGGGCACATGGAGCCAGTGTGGGAGACACAGGCGAGAAGAGGTGTAGGGAATAAAGAGCCTGCTGCCTCCAGAGGTGTTGAAGTCCTCATCCCTGAGGCCCCGAGTGGAGGCTGAGTAACTATTTCTTTGAGATGTTCCCAGCTCCACCCTCCGGGGAGAGCCTCAGTCCCAGCTGCTGCTGCAGACAAGTTTACTTCTCTTTTTATAACCAGGCTTTTACAAATCTGCTCTGCAATGGCTTCAGTGAATTGGTTTGGCTTATGCCAACTGTTAAGGGGACTAAAGAATTTGAATGGCATTAACTTTACAAGTCTCTTGCAAGTCATGCAAGTCAGCAAATGTTTAATAAGTACCTACTATGTATCAGAAATGGTTCTAGGTTCTTTTCATATACTAATTTACTCACCAGGCAGGCAGTATTATTATCATTACCCTATTTTACAGATAAGGAAGCTGTGACCCAGAGTTGGATTTTCTGCAGATTTCAGTGTCTTAGCCTGTTTGGGTTGCTATAACAAAATACCACAGACTGAGTGGCTTATAAACAACTGGAACTTACTGCTCTCAGTTCTGGAGGCTTGAAGTTCAAGATCAGGGTACCGGCATGGTCACGGGAAGGTCCTCTTCCTGGCCTCAGACTTCTTATGTCCCCAGCTGGTGGAAGAGGCTAGGGAACTCTCTAGAGCCTCTTTTATAAGAGCACTACTCCCATTCATGACCTAATCACCTCCCAAAGGTCCTACCTCCTGATAACCATCATCTTTGGGGACGAGGATTCAACATATGAATTTGGGCGGGATGGTGGGGGACACACACATTCAGACCATAGCACTCAGAAAACAAGGTCTTAGGATTTCTTCTGTGCACAGCCTCCTTCCTTATAGCCAGGTGGAGCCCAGCCCATCCATCTGTCATGTGCGCAAAATTCTCAAAAGCAATATATTTCACCCGCAAGCAACTAAGAGGATCCAGTTGAGGGGAAGTTAAGTTGTGGATACTTTGGTTTGAATTTACTGATATAAATGCATGTGGTTTCAAGTCAGCTACCTTGGTGTAGAAGACGGCTGCCCTACAGCTCACTGTGCCCACTCACCCGGACCGTGATTCAGAGATGCTGGTTCAGAGTTCATCTCACCATATGAATACGCTTTACGTCACCCAGCACAGAAAGTGTGCAGATGGCGAAGGAAAGTCGTGTCTGAAATGTAAGGAGCTGGAAGCTATTCTGCAGAAAGTTCTTCCTACCAATCGGACACATGAAATTGTAAATGGGGGATTTGCTTCTTGTTGCTGTCATTGACCCCTAGTCCGAACTGAGTTCTATTCTGTGGGAGGAGACTGAATAGTGCAGAATACACCATAAAAACACAACACGTTTTCTTTCTTCTTTGGGGAAGATCGTGCAAAATGCAAGATCAAATTTCTATGTTTGTAGGGCATAAACTTACAGCTGTACTAAAAACAACAAAAGTCTCTACAACAGATCATATATGAAAACTTAACAATGGTGCTGAAATGTGTGTGTTTATATAAAACATTTCCAAGTACATCTTGTGAAACTGAAACTTCCTGAACAATCCGTAGTAGTAAAAGCTTTATTCAACAGGCCATGCTAAAGGAAAAACAATGATCTTTTAATTACCTGTAAACAAAATGAGAGAATCGTTATCATAGGAAGGTGATCAGTGAATGTTGGGGGAAGGGATTATAAAGGAATGTGAGACAGTTGATTAATAAAAAAATATTGTGTTGTTTTTCTGCTTTATGATGTTGGTGGCATTTGTCAGCTTTCTAAAAGTTCTAATTTTCTATGACTCCTTTTCTCATTCTAAATCTTACCTTTTGGGCCTAATTTTCTATTCTTTTCCGTAAGGGAGCCCAAAACTGTACAGGGGTGTCCAACCGGCGTTCCTCCAGCCACATGCAGCCCAGGATGGCTGGGAATGCGGCCCCACACAAAATCGTAAATTTACTTAAAACATTATGAGATTTTTTGTGATTACGTGTCGCAGTGTATTTAATGTGTGGCTCAAGACAACTCGTCTTCCAGTGTGGTGCACCAGTGTGGCACAGAGATGCCAAAAGGTAGGACACCCCTGCTACAGGCTTTGGGCTCCACCTTTATAAATGTTTCTATGGCACCTACCAGGATAGGGTGGCTCCCTCATGCAAATGCAAATTCATACAATCCCCGTGCTCTTCTTTTTCTGCCCTTTTAACAAAATGTGGCTTACAGTCGTCACACTGGCAGCGGCAGCTGTGCCAGCTGTGCAGCAAGATAAGGGCGGGGGTGAGGATGGTGACCGGACACTCGGGGAGCAGCAGAGGTGCGGAGAAGCAGCTGGGTTTGGGCTCAGTGCTAGACAGAGAGCCAGCGGGAGCTACTGACGACGCGGCGGGGAGCAAAGGAAAGGAAGACATCGAGGACGATTGCAGCTGCCATTCTGATGATTGCAGCTGCCATTCTGATCTTCCTCGGCGGCTGCGGCTTGGGGAGTCAGAATTCTGGGAGGGCTGCTGTGGGCTGAAGGGGGACGCGCCTCCCTCCAGCGGGCGGGACGGTATTAGCAGCCTCCGCGCCCCACAGGGCCGACGCCCCGGAAGCCCCCGAGGCCGAGCGCCAGCGGCCTGCAGCAGCCTGCCCGGCCTACCGCGCGCAGGCGGCCTTCTGCAGCCCGACACGTGCGGCTTTTCCCGTGGGCGCCCCACGTGCAGCCCCGCGTGCGCCGCAGCCTCTGCCGCCCTGGCCTGGGGCCCGCTTCTGGGGCTGCTGCCAGCTCCGAAGAGGAGCAGACGCCTGCGGATAGGGGAGGGGCGAGGTGGGGGGCGATGTGAACCGGGCTGGAGGAGTAGGGAGCGGGTCCTCATCCCCCCTCTGCTGTCCAGCCCGCTCTGTGACCTGTGCCAATTGCTTCGTTTCCCCGAATCTCCCCTTCCCGTTGAGGCGTGTGAATGTGTCCTTCCCGGAGAAACCTGTGCTGGCTTGTTGAGCTTTTCCAGGGCTGAGATGACAACAACAGTGATAATAAAACAGTAAAAACAACCGTGGCAAACATTTACTGAGTGCTCGCCCTGTGCCAGAAACTCTTACTCATATAATCCCCCAGCAACCTCATGATGTCAGCCCTTTTATGGCCCCCGTTTTACAAATGAGGGAATTAAAGCAGAGGGAGATGCTCATATGACAGTTGTAATTACTGCTAATCACCATAAAATAATGGCTACTATCAACTGTAGTGAGACTGATGAGGCTGTGGCTTAAGGAGGGCTTCCTGTGTGCAAGCAACTGGTACACAGGATCATTCTAAAGCCTGCATCTCTCTGGGGAGGGTTTTTATATCATCCCCATTTTACAGGTGAAGACTGAATCTCAGAAATAAAGTCATTTGCCTATAAAGACAGCTGGTCAAGGGGCAGAGTCAGGACTCAAACCTACGTATGACTACCTGAACAAACTCTCAGCCACGATCGCGACCAGCCACTCCTGAGGGGGTCTTTTGCCTGTGACCCCCATTTCCTCCCCTTGACCCTGTCCCTAAGTTGGGTAGGGTGGTAATGGTCTCTGCCCACAGGGTGCTCACTCCTGCTTCACTGATTCATCGGGCAGTGACTGCTGCACCCCAGGGCACTCAGCTGGGCCCAGTAGACGCTGGATGGAAAGCGGTCCTTGGCACCCACTTACCACGCACTAGCCTGAGTCTGCTTCCTGCCTCTGGGCTCAGGTGAAGGACCCCAGAAAAACCACTTCTGGTACATTTTCTCCTCTTGTGGATTTTGGGCTGGCCAGCTTTCCAGAAGATGCCTGTCTTTCTTTCCTGCCAGGTGCCTGGTGGTCTTGCCATCTCCCCTGGACCTACCGGCCCTGCCTCTGGTGAACTCTGGAGGCCTGGACTAAAAGGCTCCTAGGGAGGCCTGGTGCACTTCTGAGGGGTGGTCACCTTGCCCACTGGTCCAGAAGTCTCCCAGTCTTGGCCTCAGTGCATTCCCAAAACCCCTGCTTCGCTCCCCTGCCCTGCAGGCCCTGACCTAGAGAGCCTCTGGGGCTTGTCAGAAGCCTGTATCATCAGAATCTGATGGGGCAGATAGGGTGGGGGCCAGGAAAGGTCATGTTCAACCGAGAGGCTGAGGCTGCTGTGTGCCACCAGGAAGGAGGTGGGTGTGGGTCTCCTGGCTTCCCCACTCCTGAAGAGGGCTGCGAGGCCCTGGAGTGTGGCCCGGCCTCGCGTGCCTGATGTCAGTTATGTGGTTTTCTCTGACCCACCGAGCTGGGCTGCTGGGACATGAATTGAAGATCAGCCTCGGCTGAGGCCCTCAGCAACTGCTGGCCTGGGGACTTGCTGGCTGGAGTCCTCTGCATGTGGATGTCTTCCTCCCACCACACTGCCCCCCCCCAAACATCCATGGCCTTGACCTGAGAGACCTTTATCCTTGCTGAGGATATGAGGTGGTGGTGTCTTTTTTGCATGTGAGGGGTTGTGCCACGAATCCCTGAATGTGGAGGAGGCCGTGTGGTTGATGAGAGAGCCTGGGCCAGCCAAGAAAGGCACCTGAATATTTACCTGCACCAGCCCTGTTCCAGGCACGCAGCTGGCCGGGTGCAGAAACACCTGGAACTCAAACTCAGGCCTTTGCCTCCGGCCACAGTGTTCTCCCTGCACTGTCCCACACAAGGGAAACATCTCTCCGGCCTCAGAGGCTCCCTCCTGTATACTGTACATATGTGTCCTCCCCTGGTGGGCTTCACTTGTTCTTTGTTTTTCTTTCTTTCTTTTTTTTATAGCAGTATTAGGTTCACAGCAAAATCGAGAGGAAGGCCCAGAAATCTCACACATATGCCCCGCCCCCACACATGCATGGTCTCTCCCACCAGAGCTATGCACGTGCCACTTTACAATCTCTGACAAAGTAGTTTTACTGCCCTAAAAATCCCCTCTGCTCCACCTGTGTTTTTAAAAACTCTACTACATTTTGAGAATGGAGATGTTCTTTTACTGGGGTTTTTGCCAATTTAAAAATCATGCATAGAAGTCTCTTGTTAAGGGCCCCTCCCGTTCCTAGGATAACCGCTGCTAGCAGTGCTGGTGTGTGTCTCCTTCTCTTCGTTTTAGCTCTTCATTTCATGTCTTTGTAAACACACGCCACCCTGTGATTGTGGGGGTCAGTTACATGAGAAGTCACGAGAGCCAGTACCAGGAGCTGGCATTGGCTGAGTGCCTACTGTGTGCCTGAACTTTAATTCTCACAGTGCCTCTGTGAGGCAGTCATGATTCGTACCTCTGCCTCACAGCTGGGAAGACTGAGTCTCAGAGGTCCCAGGGATAGTAGTAAGTGTCAGAGCTGGGATTTGAGCCCAAGTCTCTCTGACTCGGCTAAGAGCTCCACACTTGGAAAAGCAGAAAGCATGTTTGTGTGTGAGGAATTCCACCCTTGCCTCACATCCCTGGGGATGGAGACTCTGAGCCTGCATGGGAAGGGTCTGAGGAAACAGCTTGTCTGGTGGCTGGGCCCCCAAAGGTGGAGAGAGAGGCCTTAGCAGCCTGCTGTGGGGCTCCTTCTCTTCTCAGGCATGGTTCCTAGAGGACCCAGGAACCTGGGGGAGGAAATGATTGTCCCACCTCCCAAGTCCATATCCACAGGACGTGTCGGCAGAAAGGATACACCCACTCAGAGGAATGTACACCCGCACACGCACACCCTTGTCCTCGCGACATCCCAGCTCCCTCTGGTCTATTATCCCAGCTGAGCCTCACATCAGAGCCGCCTCCTCTTGTTGCCTAGGCCGTGCACTGCACAATCGCAAGGGGCACGCGCCACATGGACCGCGATGTGAATGGCACAGCCTGGAGTTGTCTAACATAGTGGCACTGGTCCCTGCTCACAGGGACCTGGGGGTGAGCCAGGGAGACTTGGCCCATTTTAGAGCTGGTGGAAACTGATGCTCAGAGACAGCCAGGGACTGACTTCTGCACGGGTCACGGAGTGAGTCAGTGGTTGGAACAAAATCTGTGTCATCTTTTACCTCCCTTCCCCCAGCATTTCAAAAAGAATTTTTTCTTCCTAAAACTTTGGTTTACTTTAAAGACAAATCATAGTCAAACTTCTGTCTTTCTATTTATTTATTTATTCATTCATTTATTTATTTTTTCAGAGTTTCAGATAATTTGTTTATGAGGCAAATTGTGTTACGGAATAGTCACAGGCATGGATCTGCTTGAGGTCGATGCCTGGGTGTCTTGCTGGCTGTGCATCCTACACCTCCGTCTTGGCCGGAAGTCTCTTTTATTTATTTTTGAAGAGGAGCCATTTTCACATGATACAAAATCTTAAGAGTACACAAGAGAACAAGGAGAAAGTTGCTTCCTCTCCACCTCCACCCACCAGGCAGCCACTGCTGCTGTATTGTGAACCCTTCCAGAGATGGTCGTACTCTTTACACAAAAGTGGGCGCATCTGATGCTAGTCACACCTCGCCGATTTCACTTTATACGCCCTGCAGTATATCCAAACACTTCAGGCTGTCTGATTCTTTGCTTTGCTGTGAACAGCATTCTATTGTGTGGAGGCCTTGGAAGTCACCGGGGTTCACTGTGGCTGCCTCTGATCTCTCACTAGAGAAACAGCGAGCACCGGATGGACTCCCTTGCACGTGTTTCATTTCACAAGTCTGGAAGAAGCACCTGGACTATAAATTCTTTATTTTTTTAATTGAAATATTTCATTTTTGAAACAAAACTAAAGTATCGTGAAAGGACATACAGGATGAAGCAAAAAGTAGATTTACAGTTGTGATATAGGAAACAGTTTATTCTCTTATAAACAGTTTATAATAAATAAATATTATTATTTATTAATTATTGTATTGTTTTTCCATATGAACAGATGTAAACCTACTTTTGCCCCACCTATATAATAAAGTAAAAGAGAGGGTCCAACCTGCCATCCATATAGATTCCACTTTCTGGAAGTGATCACCGTTCCATATTTTTTTTAAGTTTTTTAAAGATTTTATCACAGTACCTGATACTAAACTATATTACAAGGCCACTGTAATCAAAACAGCTTGGTACCGGCGTAGAAACAGGAACATCGACCAATGGAATAGAACAGAGAGCCCAGAAATAAACCCAAATCTCTATGGTCAATTAATATTTGACAAAGGGGGAAGCAACATAAAATGGAGTAAAAATAGCCTCTTCAACAAATGGTGTTGGGAGAACTGGACAGCTACGTGCAAAAAAATTAAACTCAAACACCAACTTACACCATACACAAAAAGAAATTCAAGGTGGATAAAAGACTTAAATATAAACTGTGACACCATTAAAGTCCTAGAGGAGAACATAGGCAGGAAAATCTCAGA
>CM052544.1:33960387-34127040 GCA_028533065.1 Trachops cirrhosus
ACAATTATTAACAACCACACCTGAAACAAAAACAAGAAGAACTAAGCAAACAACTAGAACAGGAACGGAACCACAGAAATGGAGAACACATGGAGGGTTAGCCACAGGGGAGTGGGAGGAGGAGAGTGGGGGAAAGATACAAAGAATAAGTAGCAATGAAGGTAGATAGAAAATAGACAGAGGGAGGGCAAGAATAGTATGGGAAATGTAGAAGCAAAGAACTTATGACACATGGACTGAAGAAAAGGGGGGGAATGTGGGTGGGAGAGGGTGTGCAGGGTGGAGGGGAATGAAGGGGGGATAATAGGACAACTGTAATAGCATAATCAATAAAATATATATAAAAAAACTTGAGGCATAAAAATATGCCTTAACGGAAAAGAAAACAAAAAGATTTTATTTATTTTTAGACAGAGAGGGAGAGAGGGAGAGAAACATCAATATGTGGTTGCCTCTCATGTGCCCCCCACCGGGGACCTGGCTCTCAACCCAGGCATGTGCCACGACTGGGAATCAAACCTGCGACCCTTTAGTTCACAGGCTGGTACTCAATCCACTGAGCCACACCAGCCAAGGCTCTTAGTGTTTTATTTTAACCAGCATGTTTCCAGCATCCAGTCTGGGCCAAGCACTGTGTTAAATGCAATGCAAGCATCATCTTGTTTCATCTGGATTATGTTGATTATGCTATTACAGTTGTCCAGATTTTCCCTCCTTTGTCCCCACCCAGCACTCCCTACTCCCTCAGGCAATCCTCCCACCATTGTTTCTGTCCCTGGGTCATGTGTATAAGTTCTCTAACTACTCCATTTCCTTTACTGTGCTTTACATCCCCATGGCTATTCTGTAACTACCTATTTGTGCTTCTTAATCTCCTCACCTCTTCACCCATTCCCCCACACCCCCTCTCATCTGGCCACCGTCATTGATGAGTGTTCTCAAAAAGGTCTTATCCCTGTTGTATAGACAAGGAAACTAAGGTCCAGAGCAGCTGAAGTGGCCTGCCTAATGCCACACAGCCAGACAGCAAAGGGCCGTCTCTCACCCTGAGCTCTCCCTCCCTCCCTCCCTACCTGAGGCTGGGGCTGTGTGCTGAGCACTAGTGCGAGCAGGGCAGTAATGGAGGGCCTCTGAGGGCGGGGGGAGGGACCCTGAGTAATGTGAAGACGCGAGCTAAGCAATGAGGGGAAGAACATTTATGACAGAGGGAAGAGCAAAGCCTGGGCCTCAGTTTCCTTATCTGTCAGATGTGTATTTGTGTGTACGAGTGTGTGTGTGTAAATGAGGGGTGTTGCCTCCTGTTTCTGCTTGCACCCTAAAGCACCCTGCATTTTTCTGAATTTCCCTTCAGAATCAGAGAGCAAATGGTAAGCACCTCTAAATTCTGTGTCCTAGATGCTTGGGGCCTCCTCACCCCTAGCCCCTTCAGGCTGCTGGCTGCAATCAGCCTGCAACCTGACAGGAAATAAACAAACAGACCAGCCGAGATGAGTGTGCTGGGGCGGGGAGGACTGGAATGAGCAAGGGCTTCCCCTTTAGAACGGGGCGCCGTCTCCACTGCGCCGTCCTGTCCTCTAAATCTGGTCAGTCTACTCACTTGTATCTTTTGCAAGGCCCTTGTAGCAATTTGAGTGTGTGATTCTGGGGTGGTACGGTGTGTTTGTTTCACAAGGTGAGGACCCATTACTCAGTTCCTGTTCCACCTAACACACCTTCGACAACCATGTTACATCTTTATTTGCTGCTTTTTTTCTCGCTTTCCTCTTCCCTGGTTTCTCATTCCATTGTCTTCTGTTCTTTTCCTCTACCCTCTCCTCAGTCCTCAACAATTCCCTCCTACCCCTACTTATTTCTCATGTCTAAATATACTTTGACATAAGAAGTCTTTCAGGGGGTCAGGGAGGACCTTGGAAAGGTGGTCACACTTTGAAACCAGAAAAGTCGATGTTCGTGCTGCCTGCCACCTACCAGCTCCAATGAGCAGAGACTGGGATTGAACCTTCATGGGCGCTTTATTCAGACGGTCGGCGGTCTGGGAAGACGGTGAGTTTGTACCCTAACAGATGGTCTTAAATTCCATTTTAAACTGACCCTTTTGAAAAGGAGAAGAAGAGTGCAGGTAAGGGGATTGGAATTCAGGGGGAAAAGTTAATCAGATAAAAAGCTGCTGCATTCTTTCATCTGTGTCCTGGGCCGTGGTCTTTATCTGTGCGGGGGGTCAGTGGGCGTCGCACCCTGGAGCACAATGGCTCAGATACCATCTTGGCGGCTCCAAGTCCGCAGTCCTCCCGAGGCACAAAGATGGAACCACCTGTGGTCTGCTGGACTCAGGGTGAGTCACATCTTCAGTTCCTGGAAGAATTGCTTTTTACATACATTGATTACTAAGCTTATTAGCTATTACCTGAATCTAAAATTTTTCCAACATTTGAGTCCCCTGTCAACTTGAGCAGGGCTTTGAGGCAGTGAACAGGAATTTGTCCGGTAGAGAGGGAAGAAGTAGCAGGAGACCAGCGAGCTTCAGTGTAAAGACTGGATTCATACAGGCAAAGTTGGAATCCTAGCTTCTCCACTCGTCAGCTCTGTGATCCAGGGCAAATTATATCACATCAGCAAGCCTCCATTACTGCATCGCCATAAAGGGCCTCAGTTACTGCTTCAGTATAGAGGGAATTTCTCTAGCACCTGCTAAAGGGCTGAGCTCAGCCTTCAGTGAGAACATTTCTGGTGCTCGATTTACAGAAGGCACGCTATAGATATTTGTTGAGTGAATGAATAGATATTCCGGGCAGAGGGGTGGCATAAAGAAAAGCCTGGCAATGAGACCAAGCGCAGCATGTTTGGGGAATTGTCTTCGTGCCAGAGCCCGCGATAGAGCCTCATCTTACC
This sequence comes from Trachops cirrhosus, assembly GCA_028533065.1. NCBI lineage: Eukaryota > Metazoa > Chordata > Mammalia > Chiroptera > Phyllostomidae > Trachops > Trachops cirrhosus. Next base: position 33,963,277 of record CM052544.1, read on the forward strand.
GGCTCCTGAGAGCCAATAGCTAGCTCACATCTCTTTCCGACTCTGCATTCAGTGATGTTACCTCAGTGGCTTGGAATCCACCGCCATCGATGTCTCTGCACCATGGAAATTGGCAAACACTACAGGTCAGAAGGTCTTTTTTTCCCTCCAGTGAGCCGCTTTACCAGCACACCGCCCCCTGTAGCTGGGAAGGTGGGTGGGTTAGGTTTCAAGGGGCCTTAGCCGGCAGGGCCTGGAGATGTTCTGCTCACTCTGTTTACCGCAGGACTTCGGAAAGACGATTTGAACCCACCTGACCTGAATAAGATATGTTTTTTTTAGAACTAAACAAAAGGCCAGAATTTTGAGTTCCTAAAAAAATCCCAAACATGTCACCATATTATATTTACATCATTCTAAAAATAATCAGCTCAATTTTTTGAAGACCATTCATTTTATTGAATTAGCAACACTTGAATTAGAAAATCACTTAATTTCTCCAGCTGAAAAATCAGGGGATTTTTCATTGGGAGAAATGGGGTGCGAGGGGCCCTGTGTGAGGGGGTGGCAGCAGCCCCTTCACACGCGATCTTGTAGGAAAGAATGTCTGTTGGCCTTTATCCTGATGGCAATGGGAAGTTGTTGGAGGGTTTGAAGCAAACGAACAATATGATCGGATTGTGGTCTTGGAAAAGATGGCTTCCACTCCTTTGTGAAGAGCCTGGGGCTGGGGGCAGGGGAGTGGGCAACATAGATGCAAGTAGACCAGGTAAGAGATAACAGGGTATGGAAGAGAATGTTCCTAGAGAGACAAGACCACATGTTCCCTGTCCTCCTGGATACTCAGCTGAACTACATTTCCTAGGCCCCTCTACAGTTAGGAGGGAAGAGATGTAAGCCACTTCTAGGCCTAGGTGTAAAAACCTCCCATGTGACCCCCAGGTTATTTCCCTAACACCCCTCACCCCAAGGATCCAATGTAGGTCTCCAAGGCCTAAGGGATGGCAGAGCGACTAGCTGGAAGGATCCTGCGTGGATGAATGGCTGTATGAAGCATCCCACTATCTGTTTCCCTGCATTGGACTCCTGAGAGGAACAGAGCTCTATAGTGTTGAGCCATGAGATCTGGGGCTGCTCATTGTAGCAGCCAACCTGACTAGTGTAGGGAGGCTGGTGGAAGCAGAGACTGGTACACAGATCTGAGAGCACTTCACAGGTAAAATCATGGGACTTGTGATAGACTGGACATGGAATGAGGGGCGAGGAAGCATTGTGGGCCGTGCCCAAGTTTCTTACTGAATGCTTTTTACTGTGCCTTTTACTGTGGGGAGACCCTCAGGAGGTTGATCTTGAGCTTGGTGTGTTTTGAGACATGTGTGGGGCTATCAACAGGCTCTTCTCTTGTCCTGTGCAACCCCAGGCAGTCTGGCAGCTCGTCTTGGGAGCACATCCTGGTGGTGAAGACCACCTGCCATTCATAGGGGAGAGAATATAAGGAGCTTCTGTCTGTGGAGCCATCATCCTGCCCTTGGCCAGAGACTACCTGTGCGGCCAGGGGAAATACTGACGGCTTCTGTCCCAGTCCAGCACACATTCCACCATGTCCAGACTATGGATTCCAAGCTGTAGAAAGGCTAATGTTAAAACCACTACTTATTGAGCACCTACTATGTCCCAGACCCCATGCCAAGCACTAGACTACATGACTTTATTTAATCTTTATCAACAGAGTTGAGAACAACTAGTGGCCCCATTTGACAGGTGGTGAAGCTGAGGCTCACAAAGGTCATACAAGCCAAGCCTTTAACCCTGGTCGGAATTCCGGAGTCCATCATCCCAGACATGGAGCCAACCCTGCCCTGAGCCCTGAGATTGACAGTCTCCCAGAGCCAAATGTGGCCCAGCCTCCTGGGTTCTCCTAGTGAAGGCCCCTTCAGTCCCTCATAGTTCTTGTTCCTCTGAGCTGGGCAGTGGCTGTTTCTGGCATGTCCTGGAACCCTCTTCTTTTATCTTCAGGAGACCTAAGGCTAGGACCATATCTTATTTCCCTCCCCCAGAGGGGCTGTCACTCTGCCAGGTCTTGGGGCCTAGATTACTGGTCCAACCACTTTTGGCATAGTAAAGAGATTACATGACCCTAAGTTCCTAGGCTAGTTTGGAAACCCATTTCAACCAGCTTAGTCCAAAAGTAGGGTTTAAGGCATCACAGAATCCAAGGGACAGTTGAACTAAAACCTAAAATCAGGTACCGAGATGCTACTACAACCTCTGCATCTTTCATCTCTGCTTCTTGAGGACTGTCACAAGGCAGACCCAGCCTCTCTTCTCATTTAAAATAGTCCCAATTTTGTTCAGCAACATGCTCAACTAAATACTCTTTCCCAACTTCCTTTGCTGCAGCCATGAAACATAGTTTTGGTCAGTGAGATGTAAGCAGGTATCTGCTGTGAGTACTGGAAAGGTTTTTGTTCTTTTTGATAAAAGACATCAGCACAGCTGGCCTAACCCTTCTCCCCTTCATCCTTTCTTGAATGCAGATATGATGGCTGGAGCAAGGGCAGCTATCTTATAGCCATGAGAAAAAGGAAAGACAATGACAGAATTCTAGCTGACCCTACTGGGTGGCTAAACCAATGCCCATGGTCACTTCCCTCTAGACTTTTTATCATATGAGAAAAATATAACTTTATTTATTAAGCCATTGATGGCCAGATTGGTTTTTATTTGCAGGTGAAACTATCCTAATGGAGACCATTGCTGTCACTTTCACTATGGCTGCCTAAATGGACACATAATTACCCCTGGCCCCTGAGTTTCATATTTTACAGCATCTGAACTCAACCTTCTGACTCCCAGGTTCAAAATAACATTCCTGGATTGGGACCCATTGGCCTCATTTAGATTGCTTCTGCCTGGCCCAGTCACCACTGGCAGGAGGGCAGGCTATGATTGGTCCATTTGGCGCCAACCCCTAGACCAATGAGCATCGGCCAGTACATGAATAGAAGGCGTGCCATTAGAACAGGACAGTAAGAAGGCCTCTGTGTAGCCTGATCTATCAGTGTCTGTTTCAGTCACCCAGCCAAAGGCACTGATTGGCTCATCTCTAGTCACCCCCTCCAGTTTTTGTTTATTCCATCGAGTTTATCATTCATTCACTGTGTGCGTGCTGAGTGGTATCACAGTAGGGCAGGATTTGAACTGGGTCTGTGATCTGGCCCATTTCCGCTGCTCGTCCCCAAGGGCAGCCTAGCTCCAAATAACCACTGGACCCAGTTTACAGACTTGAGGTCAGACCTGGACTCTGCCTCGTACTGGCCGGTGACCGACCGTGTCCCACTGCAGTGCAGTTTCATCTACAGCAGGTCTGGGCTTCCTGCTGCTCTGCGTCCTCTCTTGGCTTCGAAGTCAGCAGACTGGATTCTATTCCCTCCACCCCTCCACCCATCCCTGACTGTGTGACCTCAGGGCAGCTGTCTCACTTCTCTGCGCCCAATTCCTTGTCTGTAAACCAAGGGGATAATCCTGACCTTCTTGGTTGTTGGGGGTAAGAAGATTCATGAGATAACTCTGGGCCACACAGGAGGTGCTCAATAAATACTAAAAATAAAAATTTAATGGCCCTGAGGGAATGTATGACAAGTCATAGGCAGTTTCCTGAGGCCAGCCACCCAGGAGGAGCTTGGGCAGTGGGTGGGATCCAGCCCAGAGATTCTACTGGAGTACGACAAGCAAAGGATCTCCGAGACCCCTGCGTTAGGCCTGCGTAAGCTCATGAGACTGGTTGGTAGATGTGGGTCAGTGGTACATGCCAGTACCTAGGGGAAAGGCAGCAGAAAGCTGTCCCTGTCCATCTGAGGGCTGGCAGCCACTAGGGCCACATCTACGTAGGAGAGAGAAACCAAGGACAACACATGGGACCTGTCAATGACAGCTGCTGGGCATGGAAGGGAGGCTGACCTTTTCTTTGTCTCTCCCTGCCTTTCCCTGGAGCTGGGCAGGGCTGGGTGGGTGGACAGCAGCGCCGATTCAGGTGTTTAGGTGCTTCCTGCACAATTTTAACGTGCTTCCTCAGTGGCAGGCTCCCGCACATGGCAGGCATGCACCACCACCTTCCAGGGCCAGGCCTAGGCCAGGGCTTCAGAGAAGGGCTCGCCCTGCCTTTGGCACCTGCACTGACTCATGGGGGATAAAGAGTCCAGGCCAGATCAGAACAGCTCCTTCATCTGTACCTGCTAAGCATCAGGCAGTGCGACACACACATTCATGTACTTGTCATCATTACTCACCAAGACCCCACCCAGGAAAGAGAGGGCCCGTTATTATCCCCATTTTACAGAAAAGGAAACTGAGGCTCAGAGAGATGAGCTAGCTTGCCCAGGGTCACGTAGTCAGGAAGTGGAGGCCGGGATTCCAGACCAAGTCTTTCCAACCCCAAAGAGTGGTCTCTTTCTCCTGCACAACAGTCTTTAGGGCAGCAAGCCAAAAGTCAAAATAGCTCCATGGTGTCATGGGAGGCAGCGAGCTGGGCACCAGAGAGCTGCGCCTGGTTCCCCGAAGTCCTCACAGCCAGGCCTGGCTGTCTGCTTGAACCACCTTTCCTTCCTCTCCCCAGCTGAGCTCTCCCTCTAGCTCCAGGCCTCCGTTTAAATGCCGCCTCCTCTGGGAAGCCCTCCCATATTTCCCGCAGTTGGGACTCCTCCTTTCAGCTTCCCCTCCCCTCTTTGCTTGAACATGTTGTCTGCCTCAGAGGACAAGACTATTTCTATCACATCCCCCACAACATCTTCAGGTGTTGGTAGCAAGGTGCCTGGTGCATAGTAGGTCTTCAATAAACATATGTGGAATATATGGAATAAATGGGTTTTACTAGATCCCCTCCCCAGAGAGCACGGACCCTTTCCTAGGTGGTAGGTGCTACATTGTTGGACCAAGAGGAACAGGAGTCCCAGGGTCTGCTTCTCAGGAGCCTGTCCCCACCCCCCAGGGTTAGATGTGTCCCCAGAGCCCAGCCCATTGAATTTTTTCCTGCAGACTCACCCTGTGATTCATTCTTAGCCCCTGGAATGCCTGTGTCTACCCAGAGGCCACAAGCCCCGGTGCTAAGTTTAGTGACTGCAAAATGTCCCCGTGAAATTCCAGGCAGAGCCAGGGGGCTGGTGGCACATTCCACAGAGCTTCCTTGGGCCCTCCCACTCAGTGCCAGGGCCTGAAGGGGAACCAAGCGTCCTTTCAGTAAACAGCCTGGGAGGGCTGGGTTCCCATCTCAGGGCCTTGTCTGGCAGCCACAAAGCTCAAGGACAAAGGTTTTCTTTAACGTCAGAGGAGCTGGGCATGGAGGAGGGGGAGCCCGGAGGAGCCTTTGAATGATATACTATAGTGGAGAGCAGCCTTGTTGAGGTTCCAGGCAAACTCCCCTCCCTGGGAACCCTATCCACCTGTTGGACAGTCCACGCCTAGAATAAAACTCTCCTGCTGAGGGGCGGGGCCTGCGTCCCTGTGCCTCCCTAGGAGATGGAAGGGTCCCAGCTCTACCCTTCGGGCCTCAGAACCCCCTGTCTCCTGCGCTTTGTAAGGCAGCACCCCCAGCCTCCCCCTGCTCTGTAGGCCCCTTCACATTTTCCCTGTCTGCTCTGCCCCTCTCCCACAGATGAGCCAAAGACCCCCCAGACAGGACTGAACATAGGAGACGTTGTGAGACTACCGGGGAAGACACCTTCCTCTTTCTGAACAGGGCGTAGCTGTGTATGCACCCTGAAGGCGGTGATGGGGATCTCGGGTTGTCTCAAATTGTTGGTTTGGGTCAAGTCTGTGGCCCATGAAGACTGTTAGATCTTGTTCACACAAACATGCTCCCCAGGAAGGCCTCCTCCAGCCTGCACTGGGGCTGTTGGTTTCATCCAGCTCCTCCTTCACCTGAGTCTTTCCAAACAGGAGAAATCCCAACCCCTCCTTAGGTGCCAGAAACCCCAGCCTCCTGCTGCTGAGTCTCCGTGGTCACCCCAGCACTGAGCAAAATGCCTCCACAGAGGAGGCACTGAGCTGGAAGGTCTTCATAAAATGGGAACTAAATACATATGTGGATTGTAACAGTTTAAAGTATAATTTAAAAGAATAAGGTATTCAGTGAAATCAGCGGGGAAATGAAAATGCTTTTAACAAACAGAAAAATGGATATCAGACAAAAAAGAGTCTTAACTGCTACTTCACCCCACCATCTACACAAAAATCAATTGGAAATGGTAATTAATAACAATAGTAATAATGGCAGGAAGAAACTTTGCGAGGTGATGGACGTTTCTATGGCCTTGATGGTGGTGATGGTTTCATGGGTGTATACTCGTCCTCAAACTCATTGAGTTCTGTACATTGAATGTGTAGAGCATTCTGCGTGTCAAAAGAAATCCATTTAAGACGGATCATAGGCATAAATGTCAAACGCAGAACCAAGAGGACACAGAGATGTCTTTGCTACATTAGGGAGGCAATGGTTTCTTGGTCAGGACACAAAAAGTACTAACCTTAAAAGAAGAATATGAAAAAATAGGACTTCATCCAAATTCAAATTTCCTGCTCATTAAAAAGACACCGTTAACAAAATTAGTAGGCGAGACAAAGACTGGGAGAAAATACTCACTGTGTGTGCGTGTGACAGAGGACACAGTCCCAGAACATACAGAGAACTGCGGACCCACAGTGAGAAGATGAACAGCCCAGTGGAAAAAAAGCCGGAAGACTGGAGCAGACAGTACAAAGAGGGTGCTAGTGGCCAGCACCCACGTGAAATGGCGCTCAGCACCAAGGAGATACAAAATATTAGAATAAAAATTACAGCCAGATACTACTTTATACCTGCCAGAATGGCTGAAAATTTTAAGAACACACAACACCAAGTGCCATGAGGATGTGGGACAAACTGGAATCTCATACTCTGCTGGAGGAAAATGAACAATGTGCAGATACTTTGGAGAGCAGCGGGGACAGCTAAGGAAATTCCAAAGTTACCTTAAATTAAGCATATAAACATATGTTTATACCAAGACTTGATTGAAAATGTTCACAACAGCTTTCTTCATGTTAGCCCGAGCTGGAAACAGCCCAGATGTCTGTCACCAGGGGAGTGGACACATGAACTGTGGAACATCCTCACAGTGGAATAAGACTTAGCAATCAAAACACGTCAGTGGCCGATAACAGCGTGGGTGACTCTCCGAAAGGACATGCTGAGGGGACGAAGCCAGACCCCAAAGAGCACATCCTGTACAGATCCGTCGTGTGAAACTCTAGGACAGGCAGAGCTTGCCCGTGGTGAGAGAAATCAGAACAGCGGCCGTCTCTGGGGACGAGGAACGTCTGGGAAGGAGTTCAGGGCAAGGGCCTGGGGTGCTGGAAACGGTCCATGTCTTGCCAAATGACAATGACGAGGGTGAATACAAATGTAAAAATGCATCCATGAGACCAGTTGAGATTTGTGTAAGTTATGTTATACTAATTATATTTGCCTTCAGCAAGTGTATCTTTAAAAAATTCGAAAACAATTCATACTATTCCTAATAACCTAAAATAATAATAACATAGCAAATCATGGGTTTTTACTGCCCAGCTTAAGAAACAGAGCACGGCCACTGTGTTAAGACCTTCCCGTTTTCCTCCCTCCTTTAGAGGTCAGCACGAGCTGGAATTTTGTGCTGACTATTCCTTTGATTTTCCTCCTAAGTGCACCACCTCTGCCCATTTCCTTCAATAGTTTATTGTTTACTGTGTCTGTTTGGCCACCATACATAAACGGAACTATTCTGCCTGTGTTCTTCTGAGACTTGCTTTTTCTCGCTCATATGGTGTCTCCGATGTCCACTCATGTGCGTGGCTGTGACTTGTTTGTCATCCTCCCTGCATAGTATTCCCGCGCGGAGCTGAAGTACAACTGATTGTCCTCCTGTTGACGGACATCGTGTTACTTCTAGGTGAGGGCACATGGTGCTTGCGCATACCCTCGTGTGCAAACAGGTACAATTTCCTCTAGAGTGTAAACCCAGGACAGGAATTGCTGGGTTACAACAACTTTGCTAGACTTCCTAGAGAGTTTCCAAAGTGAACCTGGATGATTCTGCAATTTACCTTGCCACAGCAGAGGATGAAAATTCCACATCGTCACCACACCTCAGAGTTATTGGGCTTTGACATGCTTGAAAACAAAAATAGGAATCACAAACTCAGATGCCTTGGAGGCTGTTAAAGTAACCAGTGACTGCACTGGGGGAACTGTAGGGATGTGTGGAGGCTGCGACAAACTGTCTGAATCAGGGGCCTCGGCTGTGCTCCCTGACCATGACTGGGAGGAAGTGCAGACCCAGGGCTGCTAGAGTCCTGGAGTGTTCCAAAGAAGCCAGAATCCAGATTTTTATTTGAGCCATAACATCTGATTTTGGAGTGTCAGCAACTTTTTCAGATTTGTTTAAAACACTGTATTATACCAAGTACATTTGTGGGCCAAGCCCAAACTCTCCTAGTGAATTTATTTCATTAAAATTCAATGCAATTGCATTTATAGCTATTGGAAGTTACTGGAACTTTGGCGAGTGACTGACTGAACTCTCCATGGCTCACGCTAATGTACTCTGCAGTGTCGTGCCCCTCTGGTGGGAGTCAGCATTCTTCCTCCGGCCTGATTACTCGGAAGGCTTAGCTTTCCCCTCAGAGGGATAAGGGGGATGAGGCGCTACTCTCATTGGCTGTGCCGTTAAATCTTACTCATTTCAAGCTACTGGAGAAAATCACTCCCTTCTTCATCCCTGCAGCCCTTCCTGTAACTTGTTCTCCACTCAGCAGTCAGATGCAATCTTTCAAAATAGAAATCAGATGACGTCACTTCCTTTGCTGGCACCCTTCATTTGATCCCCATTGTGCTCAGAGACAATCCGGACTCTTGACCAAGAAGGGCCCTTCATTGCACCCTTGCCGTCCACTCTGCTTCCCTTCCACCCCATCCAGCTCCCACTCAGTCTCCACTCAGGATGTTTGCACATGCTCTTCTGTCTGCCTGGATCTCCCCTCCCTCTGATCTTTCCATGACTGGTTTCTTCTTAGCCTCCAGGTCACCTTCCCAGAAAGGCCTCCTCAGACCACTTACCTACACAGCAAGTCACTCGACCTTGAGCTCTCGCAGCCCTTGTGGAAGTTGTTCTTTGCACACACCGTCCACAACCAGCTCATACATGTGTGTACATTTTGCTGACTACCTTCCTACCACCGGGTCAGATCCCTGAGGGAAAGACCTGTCACCACCACGTCCCCAGCCCCTGGTGTGGGGCCTGGAATGTAAGTAGCTTTTGAAAGAACGGATGTGTGTGAAGCCCCTCCCATGAGCAGGAGCCTGTGCTGGGGGCTGTCCTGGAGTGAGACAGTGACTAGCTGCGGCCCGGGCTTCAGAGAGACAGGACCACGGAGAAGAGGCCGAATCACCTGTGGTGCATGGCAGGAAATGCCCACGGGCAGGGCGGCAGTCGAGCGGTCCTGACATGGCTGGGTTGGCTGTTTGCAGCTGACATCTCTTTCCACTGTGCGCCCTGACAGTTGTTAAGTATTTTAACATTCTTCCCTGGATAAAGCTAGAGGTGAGATCAATGGCTGGCAGGGCAGAAGGCGATGAGCACTGGATGCTGGGTCAGAATCCAGCCGTGTGGCCTTAGGAAGTCTCAGTGTGGACAAGGGACGGACACCCCGACTCTCAGAGCTCCATGTGAAAAGCTCTGAACACCAACCGGCATCTCTTGCTAGGTGATGCAAGGCCAGGAGGTTTGAGTGGAGTCTGGGGTCACGGTGGGGTGAGGGGTAGGGGGTTGCCTTCCTGGCAGATAGAGTGAGGTAGAGCCAGGTAAGCAGGTGGGGAGGAGGGCAAGGGGCTAAGACTCAGGAAAAAGTCAGGGCACCTAGGCTTCACGCAGGCCTTGTGGTATTCTATCTGCCCTCTGGCCCTACAGGGATTTAATTAAAATGCTGTCCTCTAGATACTAGAGGGTTCTACTCAGAACGTGAGCTGCTGTCACTCCTATGGGCTTTCCTGGGGGAGACAAGGGGTGCCCATTTTGCAGACAAGGGGTGCCCACTTTGCAGTCTAAGTGACCTCTGGGGACCACCTCTGGGGGCTGTGTGAGGGAACATGCCAGAGAAGGCTGTAAAGGGACAATATTTATCCCAAGGGACCTGCTATATCCCAAGCCACAAGGTAACCAGACTCAGAGAGGTTAAGTGAGTTACCCCGAGTCACACAGCAACAGCCAGAGAGACTTAAACCCAGTTCTTCTGACAGCAGGCCCCGGGATCATGATACAAAGGCACTGTGTGGTCCTTTACACATGCAGGCGTCAGCACATCTAGCCCTTGTGACAGCCTGTGAGACAGCTCGAGTAGTTATCCTGATTGTTCAGGAGAGAAGTCTGAGGGTCAGAGAGGCTCAGAGCAAGGTGGTGAGTGGCTGACTCAGAGCGATAACAACACGTGCAGCGATAGTAGTGGTAGTAGTACCGATAGCTAGCACTTAAACAGTGGCTACTCTGTGCCTGGCACCGCCCTAAGTGCTTCGAATGCCTTAACCTATTTAATTCTCACAACTGCTCTTCGAAATATCCGCTAGTTTTCTCCCCGTTCTGGAATCTGAGGAAGAGGGACGTTTGGGTCTGCCTGGCTCCTGAGCTTGCACTGCAATGTGCCAGCTGCACGACGTGGGTCCACGTGCTCGGAGGCAGCCAGCTTATACTCGTCTGCTGCCTCAGAGGATGCCACAGAGGCCCCGGGAGAGGTGGCAGGCCTCCCATCTGAGGGGATGCTGTGGGACGGAGCCCTGGACAGCCTGGGCCCCTTGCTCTCCATGCTGTGCAAGGGGAAGTGTCCACATTACATAACCAGTCTGAACCCCCACTGGTAGCTTTTGCAGTCTAGGTGGGTAAATGGGTACCAACCAGCGTGCAGAAGGAGGGTTTGGCCCAGGATGCATTGGGGTTCTGGCTTCTCCAGCAGGACTGAGCCCTGCATTCTGGGGACTCCACAGGGCCCGGTCCTGCCCTGCCCTGCCCTTGCCCTTCGAAGGCAGTGACCTCCCCTGAGCCAGGGCAGGCACAGCAAGGAGCTGCCTGGCAGCCAACAAAGCGGAAAACATGGCTCTAATCAGTCTAATAGGTGCGCTCTGGGCAGTGTGCGTCTGGCGCAGCTCCAAAACAGTGCAGGCTCCTGTCCCCCGCCGGGGCCCAGCTGGGTCTGGCTGCCTGGTGAGAAGCCTGGTGCCTGCCAGGCTAGAGTCTGCCGTGGACCCCTTTCTACCTTTTTTCTTCTCTTAGACATTTATTGAGCACCTAGTGTTTGCCAAGCACAGTCTGCCTTGGGTCCTAACTCATGGTGTTCATCTCTTAGTTCCACCTCTGAAAGTTCCTCGGGTGAGGGCTGCCTCTGCTCCTCCCACCCACTGTGTGAGAGAAATGGGCTCTGACAGCCCTGGGTTCGAATCCAAGACTGCCCCTGGCTCACTCTGTAACCTCAGGCCGTTGCTTCCCTGTAACATGGGTTGACGGCTCAGCCCATTCAGGGTGTGGCTGTGACAGCCCCTCTCTAGGTAAACTGAAGTCCCACCTCCTCCAGGAAGCCCACCCAGGCTTCTGGATCCCAAATCCCAGATGACTTCTCCCTGCTGGTCTCTGGCCTGACCCTATTGTGTACTGGGAAGCATCAGAATGAAAGGCGAGAAGTGATGACCGAGGTCAACCCTGCCCTTCACACAGTGCCCAGGGGACCTGAGACCTCTCTGGGAAGTGGCCTGAGATACCTCAGTGAGCCAATGGCAGAGTCAGTGCTAGAACTAGGGCCTCAGGGCTCCCTCTCCAGTGCTTTTCTCTAGACAGAGCCTTCTTGAGGCAGCTGAGCTAATGATGAAGAACATGCTTCGCAAGTGAGCTTGAATCCCAACTGTACCACTTACCAGTGTGGGGCGTGGGGGGTGGGGGCTTGGGGCAGGTCCTTTCTTCTTGCTGAGCCTCAGTCTCTGTATCTGTAAAAGGGATGATAATTATATTGTCATTATAGTATTTCTTGCAGCAGGCCCTGGGTAAAGTGGGGGTTTGATATTCCCTTGCTCCCTCTGGGCCTTGTCTGGGCTAGTGTGGGAGAGAGGGTGGGGAAGAGCGTGGGCCCTGGAGCCAGACTGTCCTGGTTCAAAGCTGGGCTTTGTTCCTTCCCAACCGTGTGACTTCGGGCAAGTTACTTAACCCCGCTGTGCCTCAGTGCTCCATGTGCTAAAACAAAGTTACTATAGAAACTTTCCTTGTTGAGGATGAAATAGGTTAATATTTGTGAAGTACTTGCAACAGGATCTGGTAAAATAAAACACAAATGCCTGTCTTGATGTCTTCCTTCCTACAGAGCCCATGGGGCCGTCACAGAACCCACAGGATGGCCCGTCCAGAACATCCACGCCCGGGCCAGCCCCTCAGCCCTCTCTGTCTGGGGGGAAGGTGACCTCTGGGCGGGACAGTGGGCGTCCTGAGCAGTGGTCACTGGGTGAACAAAGAAAAGATCGGAGTGCTCATGCACACTCATGACGCTTTTAGAAATTTCATTTTGCGTACGCATTTTATAATCTACGTAATATGTTAGTTCAGTAACATGTCTATACTTTATAAATAAATATCCATCTTTGGGGGCTGTGTGCTCATTCAAGCGTGGTGACCATTTGACCTAAAATAATACCAATCATAAGGAAACATTTTGGTGCGGGGGGGCAGCTCAGTGCTGAGCATTGCGTTAATAGCCCCACCCCCACCCTGACTCCTGGCCCACTCGGGCCTGTGCAAGCTGCACCCCCCACGCTGTTCCATTACCTTCTCCTCTCAGTTCCCCTTTGCCCTCTTTCCCCACACGGACAGCCCTTCTCCAGGGGGAAATGGCTACTACTTTGTGTGCAACTTGCAAGAGGAGTATGCTTCTGTTCTTCAGTAAGATCATCCTGGGTAAGACTTTCATGCAGAAAAGGTCAAAACCAACACATGAAGGGCTTTATGAATTTTCACAACCTGAACATACTGTGTCCTACCAGGTCAGGAAAAAGAACATAATGGGTGTTCCATAAGCCCCAGGTGTCCTTCCTAGGGGGCCACCCTCCTGACTTCTGACACCGTAGAGTTGATTTAGCTGTCCCTGAACTTTATGCAGATGGGGACATGCACTGTGTGCCTCTCTGCATCAGACTTCTGTTGCTCAGTAGCACGTCTGTGGGGTTCACCCACGCTGGAGCAGATTGCATCGGTTCTCTTTGTCTGGAATGCCCTCGTGTGTAACGACCACAGTTGTTCTGTGCCCATTCTCGCCGGACGTGTGGGTGTCTCCAGCTGGGAGCTGTCACAAACAGTGCTGTGCATTCCTGAACAAAATTTTTGATGGTCACAGTACACGTCTCTGTTGAGTAAATAGCTGCGGGCAGGATTATCGGGTCCTGGTGTGCGTGTTCACTCGGCCTCGGGAGATTCTGCCAGAGCTTTCCAAAACACCTGCACCTGCACCATTTGGCACTCCCATCGGTGTTGTAGGAGAGTTCCGGCCGCTCCACATCCTTGCCAGCTTGGAGTCTGTCTTTCTCATCATGGCCATAATAACGGATGTACCTGGATTTGTGATTTTTGTAAGTGATGCTGCCTCACAGTTTTCTTTTTATTTCTTACTTCCCCCCTCCCACAAGCTTCCCCTGCATCCCTCTGAATAGCTGGAAGCAACAGCTCCTATTTGCTAAACACTTAGTGTATGCCAGACCCAAGAGCTTCATTCTACATCTACCTCATTTATTTTTTTCTAGCACCTGATGAGGGAAGTACCATTTTACAGGTGAGGAAACCGAGGCACAAAGATGGACATACCCCTCCCCAGGCCCAGCTGACCATTTTGGTTGGCAGAAAGGGGGTCAAAGTGAAAAACTCCGGCGTGACTTAGGGGTGTTCTGACCCGATTCCTCCTTTGCCTGAAGTACCCAGGATTGGGCTGAGGGAATGGAGTCTGAGGGGCCACAGAAGTGTGCGTTTTCACAGAAGGAGGCAGGTTCGGGCCTGCAGTCAGTGCCCTGATTCTGGGAAGATCCTGGTTCTTCCCAGGCCTCGGTCTTCCCAGCTGTAACACGGCAGTGTCCAGCACAGGGCACAGATAGATGTGTCTGCCACATTAAGTGACGCAACTTTGCATCGAGTTCCTACCGCGTGCCAGGTGGTCTTCAATTGTTACCACACTTATTTCTCACAAAATTCCTTCAGGCCATGTGTGGAAATCTCCCTGTCATAGCCAAGGACCCTGAGACCCAGAGAGGGGGACACACTTGAGCATCATCACACTGTGCACAGCAAACCCGGGGCTGGGATGCTCGTGGCTCACCGAGGTGCCCAGTCTCCTCAAGGACCCTGTCGTTCAGGCTGAGCTTTACAGAAGCTATAGATTGCTTAGGTGTTGGAATGTATTTTTAAATTGTTCAAGAAAGAGGATTGCTCTTCCCCCCACTCCAAAGTCAGAGGGAGCAAAATGTTAATGGCAGAATTACGACATGGCCCGGGAATTCTACTCCTAGACACACGCGCAGAAGAAACGAAAACGTGTGCGCAGAGAACCTGCACCCGAGTGTTCACGGCAGGGTCGTCACAACGGCTGAAAATCGGTGAAAGGCCGATGCCTGCCCACCGATGACTGTGCACACAGAATGCAGACCACCCACGTCAGGAATGTTAGTCAGCAATGAAAGGGAGTGTGGTATGGTACTGACCCTTCCCAGCACAGATTGACCTTGAACACGTTATGCTAAGTGAAAGAAGCCAGTCACAGACGGCCACAGATTGTATGATTCCATGTATGCAAAATATGCGGAACTGGTAAATTCCCAGAGACAAAACATAGATCCCTGGCTGACTAGGGCTGGGGTCAGAGAGAGGTAGCAATAGGGTGCAGGGTTTCTTTTTGGAGTGATGAAAATGTTCTAAAATTAGTTTGTGGTGAGGTTGCAGAACTCTCTGCTAAGAAATGCTGAATCGCACATTTTAGAGGGATGAATTCCGTGGCATGTGATTATGTCTCAATAAATTTGTTTTTAAAAAATGGAAAGGAAGTGGCTGAACATGAAGTTTGGTGGACAGGACGCCCTCTGAGGGCTTTCTGCAAGTGTGGCACCACCTCACCCCACAGCCAGCCCCTTCCGTTTGCCAACCGTTTTGAGCGCATAACAAAAGGTCATCAGAATGCACTTGGCATTCAGGCCTCGCTCACTGTGCCCTTGTTTGCAGGGAAAATTCTTGGCTGTCTTCCCTGTTGTTTTTTTAGGTCCCAAATCATCTCTCTAGTTCATTCATTCTTTTGTTTATTCATCAAGCATTTATTGAGCACCTACAGTATACCAGTCTGTGTTAATTGTGAGACAAATACAATCCAATTCCCGCCCTCAAGGAGCAACCGTTTTGTTAGGGGAAACAGACCTAGAAAGGGCAAAGCCTGATCGGATATGACACATCTGGTTGTGCACCTGACGACTATTCACTGAGTAGTTACTGCACGCCAGACCTGTGTCTGCGGCCAGGGGAGTCGTGGTGTGAGAGAGGCAGCATGGCCTGACATGGGTGCACAGACCACAGCAGCGCTGCGAGGTCCAGGTCCTGGCTCTGCTGCTGACCAGCTGTGTGAGTGAGCCTCTCTGTGAAATGAGGATGAAGTGGAGTCTACATTATAGAGCTATTGTGAACATTCAATGATCCAATATATGTGATTTAGTAAATTAATTTTAATTTTAATTTAACTGGCCGTCCCGTGCTTGGAGCAGTGCCTGGTCCCTACTGTGGACCCGGGAAGCCTCGGCTGTGGCGCAGTCATTACACTGGCGCTAGATATGATCAGTCTGGGGGAAGCGATGAGGCTGGGCTTCCAGCCTGAGGGAGACTCCAGGCTAGTCAGGTGATGACTGGGCAAATGGCATGACTGACATGCAGAGGGAGCAGCTTGGGCTGAAGCCTGGGGCAGAGTGACCAAGGGGCTAGAAGAATGCATAGAAGAGATAGTGGCAAGGACGAGGGATGGGGTGGGTTCTGTGGACGGTTGGGGTTCCTGGTTCTCTGCACTGGCCCTGTGTCTGCTTTGGGCTGGGGTTGGGGGACAGGGGGAGGTGGCCTCTCCTTTCAGGTTCCAAGCAAACTCACAGTGTTGAACTCAGGGGAGGCCTCCTGAGCCAGCCCAGGGAGAAAGGGTCAGTGTCCACGGGGAGAGAGGGTCTAGGGACAGAGCTGGACGTCAGCTGCTAAGACTCCAGGCAGGCGGGAGGGAAACGCATAGGATTCATGCGTTTCCCTCACTCTGTCATCACTGCCTTCTGAAATGGGCATGTCATTGTCCCCATTTTACAAATGACAAAACTAAGACTCTGGGAAAGGAAGCACTTGGCCAAGGTCACCCAGCCATTTTTCCTGAACCCCACCTCTTTAGCCCCCAAACCAGGGAAGAGGGCAGTGGTGGTTTTGGAGGCTGGAGCCTTGAGTTAGGGTTAGGGTTAATCAAGCCTGTGTTAGACTGCGGCGAGGCTTCCCGTGAGCCCCAGACAGGCCCTCTGCCTCCTGGGACCGCAGTTTCCTTCTCTGCAAGATGGAAGCAGCAACACTGAACTCACCTCCCCGATGGCCTGAGATGCATTCGAAAGTGCCAAGCACCATCCAAGTGTCCAGGACAGACACGTTCTGCCTGCATGACCTCAGGCAAAGCCTTCTGCTTTCCAGGCTTCGTGTCATAGATGGTGAAATGTGATTTCTAAGTCCCTCTCATCTTGAGCTTCCTGAAAATGCTCACCTGGACTTGAGCTCTGGGAGTTCTTAGATAGTTGCAGGGTTACTAACTGGAGGTGGAGCATGCAGGCTGACTGGAGTACAGCTGCCAGATTTTGCAAATAATAATACAAGATATGCCCTGGCCGGGTGGCTTGGTTGGTTGGAGTGTTGTCCCAGGTGCCAAAAGGTTGTGGGTTCGATTTCTGATCTGGATACCTACCTAGGCTGTGGGTTTGATCCCAGGTTGGGGTGCATGGGGGAGGCAACAGACCAATGTTTCTCTCTTACATTGATGTTTTCTCTCTATCCCTTCCTCTCTCTAAAATTAATAAAAACATATCCTTGTATTAGATAAAAATAAAAAAATTAAGGTTACCCACTTAAATTTGAATTTCAAACAAATAACAAATACTTTTGTGACATAACTGTGTCCCATGCAATATTTGCAACCTATTTATACTTTAAAAATGTACTTGTTTATCTGAAATTTTAGTGTAACTGGATGCCCTGTGTTAGATCCAGCAGCCCTAGCCAAGGGAGGTTGAATGCCTGCCTGTATGGCCCTGGCCTGGGTCTCTCCTCACCCAAAAAACATGGGCCCAGGAAGCCAGCAGCTTGGTGGGTGGGAGGGGGGAGTCAGAGGGAAAACATACCTCTCCCTCCAGCCTCCTCCCTGCTTCTGCCCTTGCTTTGAAACTCACCCATGCCCTTGGCCGAGCACTGGCTCCATCAGTGCTGAGGCTGAGAGCGGTGTGACGTAAGACCAGCCTTTATCTGATGGGCAAGCTCCAAAAGGCCATTTGGGTGTTTGAGGCCAGGGTGCTGGTGGGTGGGACGGGGAGCCCCCTGGTCTTGGCAGGCTCTGGACCCCAAATTATCTGGGCCAGCCCCCTGATACCTGACACTCCCCCACTATGACTGGAACCCAAAGAGTATCCTGGGTTTGAGGACTGCCCACCTCCCAGGAGGCGCTATGCCCTGGACTTAGTCTGCCACTTGACTGGGATCTCTGAGCACACCATAGGAAAGAGGCCCTTCTCCCTTTGGGCCTTGTTTCCCCCCTACCTTAAAACAGGATTAATTACTCTGATGGCTCGCACTGGGGAGAGCATTTTTGAAGCTCTCCCGCATAGGCCTGGAGTGTAGTGGTCTCTTTCCTACATCCACTTCCCTCTGTCCAGCCACACGGCCCAGGGCCCCTTTCAAAAGGCAGGAGTCAATTATTGCTGAAGGGACTAAGATATATGCCTTATCCATTCTTCTGCTGATCGCTCTCTCTCTCTGTCCCCGCTCCCCCTCTGTCTCTCTCTCTCAACTTGTCATGTTGGTTTGTATCTGCTATTCAATGTCATATTTCTTTGGGTGTGGGGACACTCATGGGGGACCCACAGCAGCAGCGAGGCCTCGGCCCACAACTCAGCACTCACGAACCCACTCAGTCCCGGGTCCCGCTCCCACAGGCTGCCTGGCCAATGCAGTGCTCCAGAAGGAGGTGGTGGACTGAACCAGGCATCTCCCCTTCCCTGGCCTGCCACCCCCACCCGCAGTGAAAGGCAGCCACAAGGGTAGTGTACCTTTCAGGCTGAGGCAGTATTCCTCTGTACTAGGTACCTTGATCCCTCTGCCGGATTAGCCCACAAAATGCCTTCTGGTGCTGCCAGTTTGGAGTGAGGAAACCTACTGCCTTGCCTGTCTCTGAGACGCTGCAGGCTTCAACTCTGGCCCTGTCTGTGCCCAGGCCCCTGGTAGTCAGGGCCTGGGGTGCAAGGGGGGAAGGGTCACGGGAGGGACCTTTAATGTCACAGAGAACTGGCAGGAGGCGGGACCACACGGCAGCCTTGGCCCAAGTCCCCGGCGCATGCTCCATTGTCCCATCGGATCTCAGCAACACACAACCAAAGATAAAATTATGAATTTCCAGGCAGCAACCGGGAGCTTTAAAGCCCAAGCGCAGGGCTGGCTCTTCTGAGTGACTGCTCTGGTCTCACCGGGGAAGGCTGCCGTCCAGCTCCCTCCTGCTGCCTGGCCTTTGCACAGGCTGCTCCCTCTGCTTGGAATGCTCCCTGCCCCCCCCCCGCCCCCTTTCCCCATTCCCGCACACACGCCCGCCGTGGCTCAGGCTTCGCTTCCCTGGGAAGCCTGCATTGTTCACTCCCCCAGACTAGAGGCCTGTGATAGCAGAAGTCAGGATTTTGCTAGTCAGCCTCTGAGCTCCCAGAGCCCACCACACAGTAGGGCTCAGTCAGTGTGGAATGAGTTATTAGCTCAATGAATGGCTGGAAGGAGGGAAGGGGAGGGGAGGATGTGTACTGCAGGTGGTGGGGACAGCAAGGCGAAGCCCTGGAAGTGACAGGCCTGGTGTGTTTGTCATCATGGCGTCCTGAACCAGAGGGCTGGTGCAGTGGAGGCCGCAATGTCAAGCTGGGGTCAGACAGTCAAGGGTCTCAAATGCCAGGCTCAGGATTCAGACTGTGTCCTGGACAGGACAGGGTTCTCTGACAGGAGTGGAGCAGGGAACTGTGGCCACAGCAGTGCCACAGGCAGACTGGAAAGGGTGATACAACTGGAGGCAGGGAACCCGGGGGAGGCTGGTACAGTTTTCCAGACCAGGAGCCGTGAGGGCGGAAGGAAAGTGGAGCGGTTTAGCCTCTGCCTCCTGTGCTGGGTCCCCCACAGCCTAATCCTTTCTCTGGCACAGGTTCCAATGAGGTGCTTAAATGTCACGTGGCAGCCGATCCCCACGCAATGGGATTACTGCACTCTCCTGCACTTCTTGGGCCCCGAGAAGGGCAACGGCACACGCCAAACTACAGCCACCTCTGAACCCTATCGCCGCCATGGGGCTTTTCTCACCTGACCCGGGGTCCAGATTTAGCTCTGAGTCCGAAACACCACTCCGAACACTAGAACACTAGAGATCTTGCTGGCCACTGGAAAAGGGCGTGTGGAGAGAGACGAACAGGTGTTACCAAGAAGAGTAGGTGACAACTCCAGGAGCATCTGAGGGGCAGAGTCCTGTTTGAAGGGTCACTCTTAGAACAGAGAGAAGGGCCAACTGAAGGGCCAAGTGTGCCCGGGGAGGGCAGTGGGTGATGGCTCGGTGATCACTGAGTTTATCCAAGCGGCTTGCTGGAGTGGGGAGAGACCCTGGCCAAGGGAGAGATACTGGGCGGCACTGGAGTCCATGGGCCAAGCCGCCCTGGGGTCAACAAGGGCCACAGCTAATGACACTGTCCTCCCCGAGCCGTGGGCACCCAAGAGGAAAGGGGGGTAACCTGCCAGATCCTGGAGGAAGAACTCGGTGGCCAGTACATCGAGGCTATGAAAGAGAACTCTTTAAACTCGCTGGGCAGTTTACAAGCACGTGCTTTAGAACTGCCAGGCAGCTCCAGAAGAGAGAGCCAATCAGATGTCATTTCTGCCCTCCAGGAGCTTCCAGTCTGGTGGAGGAGAAAGGCCCTGGGGAATTAATTTTGAGGCAAAGGAGGTCATTCTCTTCAGAGAGAAGTACACATTGCTGGGGGGCCAGAGGTGGGGGGGCCTGGGGCTGGGAGACGCCCAGGGTGGTCTGAGCTCTGCCCTGAGCAAGGTGAGTCCTCCTGGGCCTCCGTTTCCTCGCTCAGATTTGACTAGAGCAGGGGTTCTCAGCCTTGATGGACCATAAAATCCCCCTGGGGGCTTATTAGTACACTGGCCCCCACTCCCAGAGTCTGATTCCGTAGGTCTGAGGAGAGGCCGGGAGGCGCATTTCTAACAAGTTCCAGGTGCTGCTGATGGTGGTCCGGGAACCCTGCTTTGAGGACCAGTAGACTTACATAAGGGTTTCCAAACCTTATTTCAACCACTAACCTGTCCTCAGGAAACTCCACAAGGAGCTCTAAAAGAGAAGCAGGGGTGCGGTGGAGAGCACTGAGTTCAAGGGTTAACTACCATCCCCCACTGAGTTCCAGTGCTAACTACCACTGCCTCCTTCATTCCACCAGCAGGAAGGACGCAGCCCTTGGTGAGTTAGCACCGCATCCCTCAGTGGGGTCAGATGTGGTTTGCCACTGACAAGGTGACCCTTGTCACCTGGGTAAGCCGGCCGTGTGCCGTCTCTGGACCTCCGTTTCCTCCTCTGTGAAATGGGTTGTGGGGAGTACGCAGGTGTGAAGCTGCTACCATGGGGAGAGCAGTCAGCATTTCCGTTCTTGGGACTTCTCCCCGCATCCTCTGGGCAGCCGCACTGGCCTGTGGCGCTTGCAGCCAAGATTCCAGCTGGATTCGGCCCCCAACGCCCTAAACCACAGGCATGTGGCCGCCCCCACTGGGGAGGTGCAGACCAGGGTTAACCCGGCGCCCAGCACCCCCTGGCCTGTGGCTTCGAGGGAGGCTGGAGAATATTTCCAATTACAAAATCTCCCAGAGCAGTGACTGTTTGGGGTTTGCTTATCTCTCTGCCCACCCCTTAGAAAGCCCCTTAGGCAGGGGCTGAATCACAGGGTGTTGTTCTGTGTTTTGTTCCTGAATTTTTCTCCAAGAAAGAGCCCACTGTGTTGGCAATGCCTGGAGGCTGGCAGGGTGGGAGGGTCAGCGCCATCACCCCCCTGCCAGGGCGGGTTGCTGGGAACAGAGAGAGTTCCAGGGCTTAGATTTCTTCTCCCAGTATCTCCTCCCTCCAGGGAGCAGCTACCAAGATGTCATGGTGGTTCCTGATGTCCAAGTCCTGGATTTGTCCTTCATGGCCCCTGGGATGCCTTTCTCTTTCCTCTTCCAGTGAGGAAGCCAAGGTGACTAGCTCCCCAAGCCCAGCAGGGCCGCTACAAGCCTACGCAGCCACGTCTGCCACTCACACCCTTTTGTTCCCCCCTCCCAGCCTTTGCGGGGCTGGGCCCCCATCTGCCTTGCCCTTCTTCCACTCCAGAGTGGCCAGCAGTCCCTGTTTTCCCAGGACTGAGGTTCCTGGGATAGAGGACCTTCGGTGCTCAGGCTGAGAATGTCTCAGACAAATAGGGTGAGTTGGGTAGGGCACAGACAGAGAATGGAATAGAAATTCGGTATCCAGCCAGTCTCCAACCCTTAATGCAGTTTTGGAGAAGCCGCTCTGCTCTCCAAGCCCAGTTTCCCCAGTCATAAGACCAGCCTTATGAACTATCCTTCGAGGGCCATCCATAATGGCAGGTGGGATCATTACTGGGTTTAGCCAGTAGCTCACAGCAGATGGAAGGGCCCAGAATCCTGTAGTCCAGTGCCCTGCTCTCCCCACATGTTCGGGTGTGAGATTCTGAGCCCAGCAGAGAGATGTCCCCCACCTAGGGAGTGGAGGTACAGCAGGGCGGGGCTGAGCAGCAAAGGCCTCTTTGAGGAGCTGACCTTCAGGCTAAGACACAAAGAAGGGGAGAGACCAAAATCTGGGGGAAGAGCATTCCAGGCAGAAGGGACAACCAGGGCAAAGGCCTTGGAGTGAGATCTAGCGGATGTGTCCTGGGCCGATGGGGCAATGGTGGGAGACAAGGTGAGCAAGCCCTGCATGAGCCAGGCCATGCAGCTGGGTAAGGTCCACGGAGGTCATGTGAGCCACATGGGGTCGCAGGGCAATCGCGGGAGTACAGAGTGGAGGGGGAGCCATGTGAAGCTGGAAGTGGGCCCTCTGGGCCTGAACCCAGCAGAGGATGCTGTAGTTTGGTGCCCATGAAGCTGGGGATGCCAGGGGCCAAGGTGTGATTCCCCCAATGCCCACTGAGCTAGAGCAGAGCACCCAGATGTGACCCCATGCAGCCTAAGCAGGGAACAGATTCCAGACCCCTGAAACAGCAGGACCAAAGTCGTCAGAAAGGCCAGCTGCACTTTGTGTCCAGGGGACTGGCTTCCAGGTGTTTCCGGGTAACACTTGGTGTGTCAGCAAGGTAATGAGAGCAAAGGTCACTACCTCTGGAGACTCTGCTGTCCCTGGAGAAGACATATGGCCCTAAACTTACCACCTACCACCCACTGGACTCATTCATTCACTGAAAAATCTTTAATGGGGGCCAGGCTCTGAGTGAGGTCCTATCTACAGCCACAGAGCCTCATCAAGACCCGTATTAAAATGTATACATAATGTGACATTTTTTGAAAGAGGGACTTGGCCCCAGGAAAATGTCCGCAGAGGTGAGGACATTTGAGCCAAGGCTGCAGGAGGTCTGTTGGAGAAGAAGAAAAGACATTCCAGGCTTTGAGTGTGACTAATACAGAGATACAGAGCAGTGAACTCACATGGCTTTTAGTGGCAGGGGACAGGGCTGCTTGTTGAGCGTGATTGCATCACAGGGCGCAGGGAGCTGTGGAGCAATCGGAGGAGACGGGGAGATGCATGGGGCTGGGGGACCTGATGCCGTAGGCCCTGGGGTTCATCTCACTGGCTCCTGACTCCGGACATCGCTGAGCTGGCTTCCGTACCCCGAGACCCTCACGCCCTTCAGCAGCTTTGCTGCTTCTGCCTCCTGCCCTGGCCCTCCCAGGAGCTCCATAAATCAACTCTGCTCATCTCTGAGTTATTTTTTCACCGTGGGGATGTAACCTTGCACATGGTTGGCCTGGAGCGACCCTTTTGCTGGAAGGAGACATCGAGGCCTGTACTGCTCAGAGCTCCACGAGCCTTTCCGGCCCAGCAAATCCGGGAAGGGCAGCTGGGGCTGGGAGCCTTCATCCCTACTCGTGGGCCATTAAACATGGCTGGGCCCGTGGAGGGGCTCCGTGCCCGCGGACGGCGTCCAGAGAACAAGATGGGGCTCATCCTCCTCCCCAGCATATGGTTCAGATGAGGAACAAATACCCTGAGGACCCTCTCATTGACACAAAGGTTTGCCTCTGATGTCTTCACATTTTCTTATTAAGCTACTTGCTTTCCTTTCCTAGTTCAGTCAGCTCTTATCCTGGCTAAAATCACCAGGATATTAATACCCTCGATGTATGAGCTGAAAAAGAAGATGGTAGCTGGTAACCTAAGTGTTAACCGAAAACTAAGGTGTTTAGCTGAAAACAAAGATGTTAGTTGCCAAAAAACACCCATGATCACCAAGGTATATCTTTCAGATCTTGGCTTAAAGTTAGGCTTGACTAATAACTACAGGGTTAGGCGATAACTGAGACGTTGGCTGAAACATTCAGCAGTTAACAGATAACTACGGTTGATAACTATGATGTTAATTCAAAAGTAAGATTTCTATAACTCAGTAATTAAATGGCTATCCAACTATTGAAGCAGAAACTCAAAGAGGTGTTTGTGCACACACATTCCTCTCAGGATTACTCACAATAGCTGGAACGTGTCCATCGACAAAAAAAAAAGAGGATAAACAAAATGTGGTATATTCATACAATGGAATATTATTCAGGCTTAAAAAGGAAGGGAATTCTGAAACATGCTACAGCATGGGTGAACCCTGAGACCTTTATGCCAGAGCGAAGCCATGTCCACCTGAGAGTGAGGTCCCTAGTGCCTGGCGCATAGTAAGTGCTGAATAAACGTGAGTTCTCCTGCCTTACAGATCCCTCCACCGAGTCTCCCTTCCTCCTCATTCATGCCTGCCAACCCCATCTTTCTGGGTCAAACACCGACCATGAATTTTCCCCACTTTGGCTTAACAAAGGCAAGTTAGAGCTGACCACAAAACAGAACAAAATACCTGAAGGAAAAAGAAAAAACTGGAAACCAACAAGCCCCGCCCCATTCCATATGCCTCTGAGCAACGCATGAGGTGGGCAGCGGGGGCTACAGAGAGCCTCGCTCTGACCAGCAGGCGTTGAGAGGGCTGGGGGCCAGCCCACGGCTTTCAAGCTGCCAGACCTACCTGTGAAGCCAGGCTCCACCTTTCAGTGGCTTTGGAAAGTCACTTTGCTGTTCTGTGCCTCGGTTTCCCCATCTGTGAAATGGCAGAGAGGTAGTATCAGTGCCTGTCTGTCTGATGACCCTCTTGTTTGCTTGTCAAACATTCTACTGAAGTTGGAGCTTCTATTGTATTTATTTATTTTTAGAGAGAGGGCAAGGGAAGGAGGACGAGAGGGTGAGAAACATTGATGTGAGAGAGAAACATGGATCAGCTGCCTCTCATATGCGCCCTGACCGGGAACCAAACCTGAAACCCAGGCATGTGCCCTGACTGGGAATCAAACCAGTGACCTTTTGCTTTGTGGGATGACACCCAACCTACTAAGCCACACCAGCAGGCGAGGGCTGAAGGTAGAGCATCTAACACGGTGTGGGGCAGAGTGGAGCTTTTCAAGAGGCAGCTGCCAGTGTTCTTCTATTGTAGGAGGAAACGCGGGGGGAATGAACTTGGCCGGGGACTGCAAGCACCCCATTCTGCACCACTTCTTCACACAAGGGCTGTGAACACAGTCAAAAGAGTAGGGCGCCCTCGCTTTGCCCCCGGAAAGCCTGTCCAGAGCCCTGCATGCAGTAAGTCCTTCATTAATCACACATTTAAGCCCTAACCCAGCGGTCTTAACTTTTTTGTGTAATTGTCTTTTTGTTTTAGTCTTCTTTCTTCAATGAATTCCTACAAAGCAGCCCAAGGTCCTGAGTCTGGTTGGCTTGGTCCTCCTTCCTCTGCCTCCAGCCACCCGTGGACATCCCCATGAACCACAGTGTGTAAAATCCCTGCTCAAACTCAGGGATGATGACACCTATCTGCATTTATAGTGCACCTGCTGTGTACTCTGCACTGTCTGAACCAGCTCTCTCCATCCCCTGTACTTCTCAATCACAGTCCTAAAATCAACATTTCCTCACCCCATTTTCCAGGAGAGAAGACGAAGCCTAGAAACATTCTAGTTTGTAAGGTCCCCCCAGCTTGTAAGTGGTGGACAGCGATTTACAGTGAAGCCAGCCTCTCAGTCTGTGCTCCCTCTACTGACCCACGTGAGGCATAGAGAAACTGAGGCCTGGAGCTGGGGGAGTAGTGACTCCCCAAGGCCATGCTGCTGAGTCTGGGTCAAGGCAAGTGTGATTTTAGTGACTTCCAGGCTGAGGAGCTGTGCTGGGACAGGACAATGCTTGTGGGTCCCCAGGGTGGGGAGAGTTTGCTGCACCAGGTTTTGTAACTGCTCCAGACTCTGCTGTGCAACAGATTAACATCCAGAGCAGCTGAAACCATATCCAAGTTTAGGGTGTTGCCATTGCCTCACGCAAGCCCCAGCTGGGGACCTGGCCCGCAACCCAGGCACGTGCCGACTGGGAATCGAACTGGAGACCTTTCAGTTTGCAGGACGATGCCCAACTCACTAAGCCACACCAATTGGGGCATTAGGTATGTTCTTAACTGTCATCTTCTTCATCCTGCACAAATGCCCAATTAGTAGAAGGGGAAACTGAGGCTCCAAGAGGGGAGGTAACTTGCCACTTCTCCCTGACACTAAGACTCACTCCCCAATGCCCTGGAAACCTATAGTAGGAGAGGTAGTATAAGGGAGGGGAGGGGCATAATTTATAACCTTGGGGATAGCTACTGAGAATCCTCTCACTTCCCCCCACCAAACAGAATGTGGGCTCTACCGTACATAATATATGTTTATTGAATGCATGGGGGAATGGATGCAGGTCAGACTCAGGAGTGGTGCTTCACAGTGTTTATTCAGTGAATGAATCGATGTGTGAATGGATGATTCTCAGTAGGGCATATGAAGAGGCTTCCAGCCACTGTGCCTTAGAGGGGAAGCCGGGAGCAGTCTGCTCCCCTGCCCTCACTTATCTTCTCTTCCCACCTTCCCACCCCTCCAGGGGAACCACCTGCCCAGCTCAGTTTCTTATTTGGAAGTAATCATCTCTGCTTCCCTCTGTCTCCTGCCTCCCAAAGCTAGTTCCATGATTCATTCCTTCAAAGAGACCTTTTTCTCACCCTGGCTGGTATGGCTCAGTGGGTTGAGCACCACTTTCGAACCTAAAGGTCGCCAGTTTGATTCCCAGTCAGGGCACATGCCTGGGTTGCAGACCAGGTCCTAGCTGGGATGTGGGGGGGAATGCGAGAGGCAACTAATCAATGTTTCTCTCCCTCTCTTTCTCCCTCCCTTCCCCTCTTAAAAAAAGAAAGCATTAATGGGCTGCCTTGGTTCCTTTCTAGGGGACAAGTTTGTACTTTGAAAGGGGTAGTCCTGAGAAAATGAAATCTGAGAACTGGTGTGGTCTGGCAGTGCCCAGGATTGGGGCTCAGCCTAGGGTTGGAGTTAGGGCTCAGGGTCAGGAGGCCATGGGTCATCGAGGAATCAAGTTAGTGCTCAATTTCTGACCAGAACCAGAGCTTTCTTAGCCAGAGTGAGGGCTGAGATCTCAGTGTATGACTCGGGCTAGGATTCAGCTGGGTTAAGGTTTAGGCTCAGACAAGGACAGAGAACAAACCGAGGACACAGTCATGATCCAGGCTTAGTTCATTTCGTGAATCATCCTTATGGATCAGTTGATGGTTAAGGTCAGGGCTCTACCTAAGACCAGGATCAGGCCTGTGCCTGTGGCCTGAACTGGAACTCAGTCTGCAACTGGAGTCAAGACACAGGTTATGACCAGGATCAGGGCTCAGCCTGGAAGTGAGAGGAGGGCTCAGCCTGTTCCAGGGTAAAAAGCTGGCCTGTGAATAGAGTCAGGACTTAGTCTGTTTCTGAGATCAGAGGTGAGTCTGTGGATAGAACTAGGGCCGAGTTTGGGAACAAGTTCTGGCCTTGGGATTAGGGCCCCAGCCTGGAACCAGGGCCAGAGCTCAGCCTGTGACCAGGGTTAGGGCCCAGGTTATGATCGGGATCAGGACTCAACTTATATCTGAGGCTGTTACAGCCAGGCTGTGACTGGGATGAGGAGTCCGTCTGAGACCATGGTTAGGGCTCAGCCGGCATCAGCTTCTGTGTGCAGAAGCTCCTGGGTGGATTCCTGATGAAAAGAGTGAACACAGCTTCCAGAACCGCTTAGCTCCCTCCAAACACTTGGACCCTGCTGGAGACAACGGAATTTTCCTTCTGTTGCTTAAAAACCTAGCTTTTTATGTGTGGGCACTGTCCTGATACTCCCACGCCACCAGGGGAGCTGCCTCAGTGCCTCTACCCAGACCCATGTCTCCCACCTTCTTGCCAGGGAGCCTCCTGGCTCCAGGGTTATTAAGGAGGAATCTGTGGGAAGGAGCGTGTAAACAGAATCCGTCACACGGGGCTGGGGCAGGCGCCGGTCCCTCCTGTGGCTTCTCTGGCAGCAGCACTGAGTGGGTGATGTTGACAGGAGACTTCATGAAATCCAGAGGGAGGTGCCCTGGCAGGGCCCACCTGGATGGCAGCCCAAGACGGTAATTAAGTTAATTCCGGTGTGTGTCCCAACAAGCGCAGAAGCAAGACCAGGGCCAGGGCCCATTCATGCAGGGCTCCACGAGTCTGTCATAATGACAGGGAAAAATAAGTTTTGGAACTTACGTAACCCCACTGCTTGGGCCCCCAGGGTTAGGCCCAAATTGCTTTTCTTTCCCAGGAAGTACACATATCGCAAAACAGTACCTGCATATCAGAGTCACCTCTGTGGGCCATAGGGCATGGAAGAACACAGGCCAAGAACTTGGTTCTTGTCCCCATTTCTCAGAGGAGGCCAAATGAGGCTCAGGGAGCAAAAACATCCTGTTCAAAGTCATGTACTCTGGATACAGGACGACCAAATCCCAGTTTTCCAGCCTCGAATCTCTCCAGTGCTCTTTGGGCAACCAGAGGAAAGGGAGATTCATTCTGCCTGAGAGGGAGGAAAGGAAGACTCTCAAGTGGGGCCCTGTAAAGGAGAGATAGGGGTGGCCAGGCCGAGGAGGGGAAGAGCATACCAGGCAGAGGAAACAGCACGTACAGAGGCACTGTGGCTGGAAAGAGCACAGCATGATGGGAGGAAGCAGCCCAACCATGGGGCTGAGTGCAGGTGCAAGGGTGGGGTGGCGAAGAGCCCCGTACGCCAGGGGAGACATAGATAAGTCTCCCACCACTGATCTCATTTCACCCTCACAATGGACCTGTGAGCTAGAGGCTTTCACCGTTCTCATCTGATGGATGAGTAAACTGAGGCTCAGGAAATTTGAGACATCTGCCTAAAGCAACACAGACAGAAAGTGGCACAGCTGGGATTGGGAACCCGCATCTGCAGGGCTCAAAGCTGTTTCCTTAAACACGCTTATATGCTGCTGTAGCCTTCCCCCGCTGCTTTCTGGGCCAGAGTGGGGTACCACCAGGACCTCCAGGAAGAGGGGAGGGGAGGGGGACCACTTGCTCAGGAATAGGGCAGCAGCGGTGAGCCTATTTCTGACCCCAGGCTTCTGCACAGCTGTCTCCAAGGCTAAGGAAGCAGAGGGGCTTGGGGGCGGGGTAAGACCCGTGGGGGCAGAGGAGGGAGAATTACAGGGATGCCAGTTCCAGCTGAACTTGGGGCTTCTTGGACAGGAGAGGAGCACTCCATCCTGGGAGGTATGAAGGCAGGGGAGAGACAGGAGAAGGTGTTCCTGGACTGGGTCTCTCCTGAGATGAAAATGCACATCTGTGTTCTGAGGAGTGCCCACTTCTGCAAAAAGCCATTTTTGGCCTTTGGCAATTGAGAGGTGTCTTTGAATAAAGTTTCTAGGAGAGGCAAAGCCTACCTGAGGGATGTTTCTAGCACCTTGAAAACAGCCTCCAAACAGAACTTGAAGTAAAAGTCCTTAGTGTGCAGAGATCTCTCTGTGGAGTCTTGTCTCTTGCCTGAGTAGGAGGCAACAGAGGCAGTAGCACAGAGAGGGGGAGCAACTGACCAGGCCTCACACAGTATGGTTCCGGCGGGCCTCCTGGAGAAGGGATGCGGCCAGGCTCCACCCTCAGGGCCAGGCCCTCCCATGTGGGTCAGAGAGTCCTTGACCTCACCCTCAACCAGGAATGAGAGTTTGTTTTCGGCTGAATATTTCCCCAACCGCAGATGAGATGGGACAGGACTGCACATTCCAGATTTTTGGCAGCTTGGGAAACTTCTGTGGGTTCTGCCTGGTCACTTTGCCTCCTCCTGGTGGCCTGCTGCCCACCCCTAAGGCCCTGGGGTCTGGCTGCCAGCTTGGATGAGAACCCTGCTTGTGGCCACGGATGCTGGCAACGCCCCATCACCGCCCTCCCCTTGGCCCATGCTCCAGACTCCCCTGTTCCCCCCCTGGGATCTCACCTCCACAGACGTTAACCTGGGTCGTGGGAATTCCACCAACACCGCGAGGACAGGCGTCTCAGCGGAGGGACAGCGTGTGCTGCAGCCCAGAGGCATGACAACAGTGTGGGCTCCTTGGAGAAGGGCCCAAGCACTCTGTGGCTGAAGCACAAAACTCCTGCCCCGAAAGGGGTGGGCAATGAGACAGCAGGGTAGATTCGGGCCGGCCTGCCAAGGGCCTGGAGCACTGA
Organism: Trachops cirrhosus; assembly: GCA_028533065.1. Lineage (NCBI taxonomy): Eukaryota > Metazoa > Chordata > Mammalia > Chiroptera > Phyllostomidae > Trachops > Trachops cirrhosus. The sequence goes on from CM052544.1 coordinate 33,993,450, forward strand.
GGACTCGTGTTTTATCTTGGAGCAGTAGGGAGCCGTGGAAGTTGGGCAGGGCAGTGCCAGGGTCAGAAATGTATCCCAGAAAGGGAGGGGGTAGCGGGCAATGCACAGCGGATTGGATAGGTAAGAGTGTGAGGACCAGGAGATCAGGGAGGGAGCTGGAGTGAGGACCTAGCACAAGCGGGGTGCCGAGGAAGGGACCAGCCAAGCATCTCCAAAAGACAAAAAGACAGGCCAGGTAATTGACTGGCAACTGTGGATCTGACAGATACAGATATTAGGGTCCCCATTTTACAGGAGAGAAAACTGAGACTTAGAAGAAAGTGACTTGCTCAAGATCATTTGTGTAGGTACTGATGTACCTGGCACCATGGACTCCAAGTCCAAGGCCTTTGCTCTCTCCTGCAGCCCGTTGGCAGAATTCAATGCCTTTGACACCTGAGGCTGGGATTTCTGAGGTGGTTCACGCCTCCCAGTGAGGGCCTAGTCAGAGGCCCATGTCTCTGCCCACAACCCTCCCGAGGACCCTGCTCCCTCCATCCCTGCAGTAAGCCCCATTCCTCCGTACAATCTCTATCTCCCTTTCCACTCCTGGGTGGGGCCCATTTTGGGAAGTTCAGGGGTCAACCTCCCTTCCTGCTTTCACCCAGCCTAAGTCCCTCCTGCCTCTGCAGCCCTGCCACTGCCCCAGTCCAGGCCCCGTCACGGCTCACCTGCACAGTCGCGCAGCTTTCTCCCCGTCACACTGGCTCCTGTGCACTCTGCCATCTTTGTGATGCCAAACTGTTTGATGTCCCCAAATAGAGCAAACACTTTCACCTGGCCATGACTTTGTATTTGCCATTCTCTCTGCCCCGTTCCCTCTTCCTGGTAAATTGCTATTCACCCCTTGACACCCAGCTGAAAACCACTTCCTCACGGCTGCCCTCCCAGACTGCTGCAGACGGAATCCGTCTCTCTTCTCCACACGCTGGGAGGTTGCTTGCTTGTCTGCCCCACAACCTGGGAGGGCCTTGGGGGCAAAGGACCTGTCTTGTCTCTGCGTCCCCAGCACTCAGAACAAGGCCAGGCACACAGCAGATACTCAATAACTGCTGAGGAGAAAGAGAGATGAATGCACAAACCAGCAAGTGAGCCAAGGAATGGCTAACGCTCACACCTTAGAAGCACAGATGGTCGAAGGCAGGTTTTGAAGCCAGACAGACCAAGATTAAATTCCAGCTTTGCCACGTGCAGGCTGGGTGGCCATGGGGCTTCAGCCCCCAGAACCTCCATTTCTGCCTCTGTAGAGTGTTGGCAGTCATTCTTGGTGCCCGGCCTGAAGGGCTAGTTTGGTAACTCACTGATAACGGATGCAGCACGGTGAAGTATTTGAGTGTGGGCTCTGTGAAGCCAGCTGGCCTGGGTTCAAACCTTGCCTCTGCCACTTTCCAGCTGTGTGTTTGGCCAAGTTACTTGACTTCTCTGTGCCTCAGTTCCCCCACCTGTAAAATGGAGAACAATAGTGCTGACCTCATAGGGGGCTTTTAAGGATCAAATGAGGAAATGCATGTGACGTGCTTACAACAGAATGTGGCAAGTGGGAAGCACCAGACATACTTGTATTTCATGAAGTGTGCAACACCAGGGGTGTGCTTGCACAGGGCGAGTGTCCTGGCCTCCCACCTCCTCTCTCTTCATCCTGTGGCCCAGGGAGGATGTGGCAGCAGGGACATGTCAGGGTGAGAGAGGGTTCCGATCAGCTGTCACGGTCATGGCCCCTCTGGGAGGACACCCCAGGGGCCACTGTGCTCCCACACAGATGCTGAATTACAGGCCTACTTCACCGATAATGGCGTTCGTTTCAGAACCTTCTGTGCAGGAGGGCGATGTAAAGCAGGTCGAGTTGCAAGAGGACTTCCGCCGAGTGAATTTAGACCTGAGCTCCGCTCCAGAAGTGTCTTTCAACACTCTCCTTTGACGCCCGATCAGAGCGCTCCTGTTTGCTTGGCAAGATTCACATTGCTACAAGCGTGATTATTTTCTTTGCTATTCTTTTTTGAGTGCTAAGTACAAGGTGATTCGGCCAAACTGTATAATTTAATTCCTTTAGCCTGGTGATGAGAATGTCATTCCCAGTGGGAGGAGGAGGAGAAAGGCTCAGAGAGACTGCCAAATAAGCTTCCTGTCCCCCAGCGTGGAAGTGGTTACACACAGAACCCTCCGCATCGGGCCCCAAAGCAGCGCTCTTAACACTGCTTCTCAGCACTGGCCACACGTCGGGGTCAGCTGAGAAGCTTGGAAAATGTTGATTCTGGGCTGGGCCTGGGTCCTGGGTTTTATAAAGCTCCGCAGGAGATCTAGCAGGCGGCCAGGTTGGCAGGACAAGTCCATGGGACAGAAGGGCACACCTAGGGAAGAGATGTCCCATGAGAGAGATGTAATCCATGCAGCTCTAACCTCCACACACACACACAAGGATGGAGTGAGCATCGGTGACTTGCTGAGCCAGCTCTCCCCCAGGGACAATTTAATCACTGGACCAGACCCCCGCCAAATGTAGGCTTGGAACGTTCAGAAGGCTGCAGCTCCTCAAGAAGTCAGCAAGGAGGCAGCAAGTCTTAAGGCAGCATTTCTTCCAGGAGCCCCTCATGACTGCGGACGGTCACCTGCCTGAAAGCCCCCGTCTGGCCTGGCTCATTTCTTCACACGAAATCTTGGGAGTCCAGTTTGTCTGGACTTTGACTCGGGCCTATTCATTTTGACGTTCCGATGAAGTGTCTCTGAGCCCACATCCTCCCTCCAAAAGCTCCTCTCAGGTTTACAGACGCCAGCTCTGTTTGCTCCTCCGCCCTCCCAGAGCCGGGCAGATTCCACAGCCTGAAAGATTCGGGGCTCTGATCCCGGTTCCTCCGCTTCCAAACTCAGTGGCTTTGGGCTAGCTATCTAATGTCTCTGAGTTTCAGTTTCCCCATCTGTAAAATGGGCGCCTCGTCATACTCACACAAAGGCCGCCAAGATTCAGTGAGAGACTGGTATACAGGAGGCACTCAGTAGTGACTGTTAGTTTTACCTTGATTGTAATAAGCGAGGGATAGCGAGCAGCGCAGAGTCTCACAGCCTACACTGCAGGCTTTGGGGTTTACACCCTATGTGGCCCACAGCTCTGGCCCCAAGTCGTCGTCCTCCTGTCAGAGACGGACTGCAGGTGGCCATCCTAGGGGTCAGAGGCTGGCACAGCTACGGATGCGCTCCCCAGCTCCCCTCCACCCAGATCAGCTGGAGCCATGCAGACCATTTTTAAAACACTGTGATCACCTGGTTATAAACCTCATGGCCCCCTGATCCCTCTGTCTCAGTCAGCTTCCTGGAGGCTTTTGTAACCTGGCCACAGCCAGGCTCTCCACCACCCCCGGCCTCCGCTACATGTTCTACCCACCCTGCACCTCTGGAGCTGCCTGAATGTGCCCAGTTCCCTCTTGCCTCCGAACCTTTGCACAAGCTATTCCTCCTGGAATGCCCCTTCCCTATCTCCTCTGCCAACCGGCTCCTATTCAGCCTTCAGCTCAAGGGCCTGGGGCCATGGATCTTTCCAGGGGGGTCTCTGCAGATCACATGGACTTCCTCACAGTGTGGTAGTTGGATTTCAAGAGTGATGATCTCAAAAGAACCAGATGGAAGATGCATTGCCTTTGCAACCTAGCACTGGAAGTCACAGTGCATCCTTCTGTCATTGTCACTGGCCCACCCAGACTCAAAGGGAGAGAACATATGGACCTCACCTCTCAAAGAGAGGAGTGTCCAAGTCACACCATAAGATGAGCCTGTGCAATGGGAGATGCAGCCACTCTTGGAAAACAAAATGCCATCGACGGGAAGATCAGTGTAAGAGCTGCACAAGCACAATGCCTGGGGACACTCGGTACAGGAGCCGCAGTCTGGGGCCCTCGCTGTCCCTCAGCTACTGCCTTGGTGGACAGCGTGGCCTGACTCAGTAGGAAAACTCAGCAATGTTAGTCCCCTCTGCAAAGTACATGAAGCATCAGGGGAAGATTTCTGTCTGTACTTGGAAATTTCACAACTGAACAGGTTTTAAATTTTAAAGCTTGAAATGTTAGCAATCTTGAAAATTCCCCAGTGGCACTGAAAAAGTAAGATGGGCCACAAATTGTTTCAAAGAGATTTGGGGCAGGAAAAGCAGGGACATTTTCCAAGTACACCCAACCTGCTAAGGATCAGGCCTCCCAGAGTTTATTGGGAGAAAAGGATCTGTCTGGCATGCATCCTTCCGACCACGGGAAAGGCCTGGAATGTTCTGGGGAGATGTTCTGATGGGGTCCACCAGAGGCCACAGGACAGAAATGCAGGCTGGGGCTGGGGGTGAGGGTGCTGGGGTGGGGAGAACCACCCCAGATTTTCCCTCTTCCTTTTTAAAACCTGGGCCCTGCTTCCCTTGCACTCTTATCAGTTGTCCCCAAATGACTGACATTTCCAGATTGTGAGGAGCCCTACAGACCCCATGGGTTAGCCACTGACACCCTATTTTGGCCGTTGCATCTGAGGGGACCCCCACTTACCCTCAGGCCTCCGATCGTACCACGTGGATCTCCTGGACCTCCAGCGTGGACCCCTGCTCTGTCTCTTCAGCCAGGAAAGGCAAAGCTGTGTGACCTCAGCACATCCCCCCTCCGCTGTGAGCCGCTCGTAGAGACCCCTGAGCTGCTAGTCTCATGGACACCATGGAGTGCTTGGCGACCAGCTGTGATGGGCGCGGATGCACTCATTGTTAATAACGATGGCACCACCTTCCAAGTTAGAGCAGGGCGTGGACAGAGAAAGGGGCTCTCAACCAGAAGGCACGAGCTCTTTCACTTCCGAGTGTCAATGAACCTTTCACTGAGCATTTATTGAGCACTTACTGTATGCCAGAGCTCAGACAACTCTGTGGATGCGGTGCACAGAGGGATGTGGCCCCTGCCCTTGAAGGCTCACTATCTGAACTGTTCCAGAAATGGGGGATGTCTAAGCAGAGACTGAAAGACACGAAGAAGCATTAGCCAGGCCGAGGGGGAGGGGCTGCTTTCCTGACAGAGGGGAAGTGTGAGGGCCCTGGGGTCAGAGACCACAGCGGCTTCTGGGGCACAGAGTGTGAGCACAGAGGCAGAGCTGGAGGGGGAGGAGATAATAAGAAAAATAAAATACACAACATGTGAGGAGCTAGAAAGTGCTGAAGAGAAAACTAAAGCGGTGAAGAGACTGAGATTGTGTTGAAGGGTGGGGGTGGGCTGGCCATTTTAAATAGGGGAAGACCACCCTGAGGGAGGACTTTTACGTGGAGGCCAAAGGAGGGAGAGTTGTGTGACTGTCTGAGGGAAGGACATTCCATGGGGGAGGGCGGGGAGCAAGTGCAAAGGGCCTGAGGCAGAGGCCTGAGATTAGAGCCAGGAGGCCAGTGCGGCTGGGGCAGAGGGACAAGGGGAAGACAATGGAGGGTGAGGTCTCAGGATCAGACTGTACAGGTTTTGTGGGCCGCTGTGAGGGCTTTGGCTTTTCCCCAGTTGGGGTGGGAGCCATGCCCGGGAGGGAGGGTGCTGCTGAGCAAAGAGGAATGAGGGTCGACTTAGGGTTTGACAAGATCCTCTGGGATTCGTGAGAAGAGGCGGAAAGGGCAAGGGAGAAAGCAAGAGAGATGATGGTGGCCGCACTGCGGGTAGCAGTGCTGTGGGAAGAAGTGAGCGGTTTCTGGGTGTGTTTTGAAAGCAGAGCCAATAGAAACTGGAGAAAGAGAGAGAGAGAGGAGTGAGGAGGAGAGAAGAGGGCAGGGGAGGAAAGAGAATGGCAAATTCATGGCACACACACCTCTCCGTTCTCTGCTAGGCCCATGACACACCACTGACTGAGGCCCCGCTCCCTGGGTTCCCAGACTGCTGCTCAGAGTCCTCCTCAGCCCAAACCTGTAAGCCGTCACTCCCATTCACCAAGATCAAATACTGGATGAGGTTAGAAAGCGGTCTAAGCTCACACACCGATGGGAACCATCATTTGTGGGTGCTACCCTGTGCCTGGCACTACTGACTACTTGCTTTTGTTTTATTGATTTGTTACAATTTTTAATTACTTAATTTCCAGCTTTATTGCTAGTTGTTTTTCAAATTCTCTCATATCAGTACTCACAACACAAACTGTGGGGTTGGCATGAGCATCCCCACTTCACAGACGAGGAAACTGAGGCATGAGAGGTCTAGAGACTTGCCCAGAATTTTCCAGTCGGGAATGTCAGCACCAGGATTCAAACACAGCGCTTATTTATTCCAACTCCCCACAGGAGGCCCTGCTCTCCCCTGGAGACTCCGCTCCCCACCCAGCTCAGGTCTCACCCATCACACCTGCACCTCCCGGCCCTGCCAGGGCTCACGTTCCAGCAGGTTGGTAGAGGCAGGTGTGAGCAGAGCACACCTGGAGGCTGAGAACCCCGCCCACCGACCTCTAGGCTATCACCAGGCGAGGTGGCGTGGAGAGGGTACATGCTCCAACTTTGGGAGCCTGGCCCAGGCTGGGGGATGGCCCCGCCCAGCTGGGGGGCTGCCCGCTGAGCCTGGCCAAGGGCATCAGTCTTTTCAGTCTGTTGCACCTGACATTGAGAGCCAAGAGTTACTAACGAAAAGGTACAACTGAGGACAGCAATACCAAGGTGGTAGGGCTGGCCGTTGTCGTCTGGGCCACACTTCCCTCCACTGGGGCATCTTCTCTGTAATTAGAGTTGACGTGTCTGTCTGTCCTGATGTACTGTGTGGGTCTCCAAGAGCCTGTTGTGACCTAGGAGGACAAAGAGGCTCATGATTCCTCAGGGCGCTCCAAAGCGAGACTGCCTGAGCTCAGACCTCGGCTCTGCCACTTACCTGCTGTGGGCCTTGGGTCGGTTACTTTACCTGTCTGGGCCTCTTTCCAGGAATAAAGGAAATAGTAATAGCACCCACCTCATAGATTTTTGTGAGTACTGTGAGTGTTCATACGTGTGAAATATTTAGCACAGTAGGTGCTCAGGAAGGTTAACTGTCATCATCGTTATCATTATTCTTCCCTGAGTCTTCGAGGTCCACATGGACCTGAGCAGGTGCCTAGTGCAGCTATGGGAAAACACAGTGGCAGCCTGAGGTGGTACTGGGGGCGGGGGCATGAGGGAGCAGGGTATGAGCCCATGGGAGCTAACACATTGCTGTGTGACCCTGGGCAATTCCAGTGCCCTCTCTGGACCTCCCCCGCCCCCTTGTTCATGTGCAGGCATGACCGAAGGCCCTCCCAGCTCTGCAGCTGTGTGACTAGGCTCTTTTGGGGAAGAAGTGCCTGCTCTGTGCCCAGCCCAGGGCCAGGTGCTTGGTGATGCCTTGATTTGGAGGCGGCTTGGGATCCCTGGGCCTCTCAGTCTCTTAGAGGAGTAACTGGGTCTTACTGGTTATTTGGTTTGCCCTGTGCATTCCTACCCCCTCCCTGCTGCCCCCCGCCCTGCCCCCCAGCAGGCTGTAAGTTTCAGATGAGCTGTGCTCTCTCTTGGTGCTGTGTAAGCCTCTGTACCACACAAGCTCTTCCTCCTCCTCCACACGCGGGTTGGGCTCCACCTCTTCCAGGAAGCCTTCTTTGACACAGGCTGAGTTAGCTGCCTTTGCAGGCCTCCGCAGGGCCCCCTCATGAGACGGCTGGCTTTGGGGTGTGTCTCCCTACCACATAAGTGCTGTTGGAGATGAGCAGTTGCTGTGTCCCTGGCACCGCAGAGTGCCAGCCGCGGCAGGCACAGGAAGTCCTTAATGAATGACGAATGGAGGAGTGAAGGAAGGAATGTATGGCAGCCACCTACGACTCTAGGAATCTTCCACGCGGGCTGCCTAAAGGGATGGGAAGTGCTGAGAAAAGCACAGAGTGCGAGGAGCCACGCAGATTAGGATCCCGTTCCTGGCTCTGCTCTGACGGAGGCGACAGGGCTCAGCGCAGGGCTGGGCGTCCTGTAACCCTCTGCCGTGTGCCGTTCTGTCCTGCCAGCAAACGGAGGCAGGTCTCTGGCTCTGAACTCTCCCAGGTAACAACGGCATCTAAAGAAAATTATAAAACTGTTTTGTCTTTATTCTATTCGTTTTTCTGGTACCATCTGTTTATAGTAGCCAATTCTCCGACGTGATGTGGATTTTCCTTTCTACCTATGCTGATCTGAGCAATAGTGTCAGCAGAGGGGGTAAGCCCCTGGAGTCCAGGGGTCAAGTGGTCCAGGTCCAAATTCCAGCTCCGCCTCTTCATAGTCGCGTGTTCTCAGGCAGTTCCCCTACCTGTACAATGCGGGGATAGCGCTGGGACGCCTGTCCGGCCTGAGGGCTGTTATGGGGGTTGGTTTAGACCTGAACAGTGGCATAGGTTACCTTCTGTTATGAAGATGTTTTAGAAAGTGGGTTGACACAGAGCAGGCGTGTTAAATAAACAGGGTGACTGGCAGACATCATGGCTTGGGGAACGCTGGCCTGGGCCACCGCTCCACCCCGCTCCGCGAAGCCTGCTGCTACCTGCCTGCCTCCTGGTAAGTCCCGGGAGTATAGCCTTAATCTCTGAGCTGGTAAACATGTGCTCAGGTTTCTCAGCTTTGTCCTGTTACTTGGAGGGCTTCTCAGGCCCTGTCTCTCCTCCCACCAGCACCGCCCACCACCCTGATTCCAAAAGCCCTGGGTTCCAGGTTCAAGTCTGTCCCTGACCTGTGCCTTAGTTTCCTCATCTATGAAACGGGCAGGGGTACCTGCCTCTTACCCACAAACTGGGCATAATGCTCTTCTCACCTGGTAAGCTGTGACGAGAAACAGAGCCACTGTTAGCACAGGCATTGTCATTACTGTTGCTCACTGGCTGGCTCAAACCCTCGGCCGCAGGGCCCCAGGAGATTCCACTGTGCCCTGCGGCTCCCCTGCTCGCTCCCACCTCTCCCCTCTTCCCTAGCTGGGACCCTCGCTCAGGACGCCCGCCCATTCTTAACTGGCCACCCCACTTCCCCACCACTCTGAACATCCCACAGGACAGGAACCAAGGGCTTTACCTGCCACCTGTAGGTTAGCTGGACAAAGGAAGAATAGCAAAGGCCACTCAGACCTTGGTTACTAACTGGGTGGTCTCAGGAAGCTCACTGGACTCTCCATGCCTCAGTTTCTTCGTCTGTAAAATTGACAGTAGCTTCCTCATAAGGTGATCACGGTGATTTCATAAGCCGTGTGCCTGGCACGTGGTCAGCCTCCCATGGCTGGGCCCACTGGAATCATCATTGTTTTGAGGCTCAGACAGGGAGGAAATCCTGCCTTCTATAGGGTGGCATCTGGCACTGCACTTGGTCTTAGCACATACGGAGAAATTTGCCTCATCCCACACTTTCTACACACAGCTACCCCGGCAGGGTGGCCGGCACCTCATCTGCCTCACCCCAGGGCCCGTTCATTCCACCTCCACAACAGCCAGCCCCTGGCTTCCCGACCCCATATCCGACCAGCCCCACCCCCGCTCCAAGCCTTCTATGGTGCCTCGCTGCCCTCACCCCCTCCCGGTGCTCTCCTGCTGCCCCTGCTGGTGCCCCTGACGTGTGATTCCCTACTTACGCCTCACGCTTTCCCAGCTGGGCCTCCAGCCCAGAGGCCTCTTGGGCCAGGCCCGCTCTGTCACCTGCTGAAATCTTACTCATACTTCAAGGCCTGCAGCTTGCCACCTTCCAGCGCAGAGCTGGGGCCTAGGGTCAGCCAGGCCTGCATTCGAATCACGACTTCCACCCCTTCATCTGCTGCTTGATCTGGGCCAGGTCACCTTTCACCTCAGAGCCTCAGTTTTCCTATCCGGGAAACAGGACTGCATTGGAGATTGAAGATAATATAACTCGTCAGAGGTTCCGAGGCTCTTGGCACCCAGCCAAGCATTTATCAGCATGATTTTGTTTTCTCTCCCCAGCTGCGCTGTGACGTGGGGAACAGCTAACATTTATGGGCAATGACTCTGTGCCAAGCACTTTATGTGTATTCACTCATTTAATCCTCACAACAATGCCCTAGGAGAGGGGCTGGTGTCACCCATAACAAATGACAGAGCCGGGCAGTCTGGTTCTGGAACATGGGTGTGTAGCCGCATGGTGATGTGATCTCTACATACAGCCTTTTCAGATGAGAACACTGAGTGGGACCCAGGGAGGAAAAGTGGCATGTCCCGGTCTCCACAGCGAGGGCACCGCACGCAGAACAGAGTCCAAGTTTGGACCATGCCAAGCCCCATCCTCACTGCCCTCTCCTGCGCCCAGGGTAAGGCCTGGCCCATGGCAGAGCCTCTGCAGAGGGGCCGAGCGGGGCTCCCACCGACTCAGGGGAGATCACTGCCCCAGGGAATCTGCAGGTTCCCCTCGGGGCCCCTGAGCATCTTTGCCTGGGGGAGAAATGAGTTGTGAGAAAGGGTAACTCTCCCACCCACCTGGGAGCTTCTTGATATTGGGAACTTTGCTTCATTTATCATCTACCTACCCACCCACTTATCCTTCCACCCATCTACATATCCATCTGTTCATGCACATGCCCACCCATCATCCATCCATCCATCCATCCATCCATCCATTCATCCATCCATTCTTCCTTCCATTTTTCTATCTATTCACCCATCACTCCACCTTCCAACCATCTACCCAACCGTTTATTCTTCCTGCCTCCCTTCATCCATCCTTTCATCTACCTATCCATCCATCCATCAATCCATCCATCCAGCCAGCCAACACTCTTCTCTGCTAGGCCCTGTGCTGTGCACTTGAGTGGATTGTCCCAAGTCCCCAATATCCAGGACTCACTCCCCAGTAAAGAAGACCAACTTATAACTCAGTGGGATATGAAGTGACAAATGCTGTAACTGAGGTGGTATGAAGGACTATGGTAAACCAGAGAAAGTAGAGGACTCTGCTTAGGTATTGAGGAGACTTCCTGGAGGAGGTGCCCTTTGAAGGGCATCTGTATTAATAAGGGCTCTCCAGAGAAACAGAAACACGAGAAAGTATATATAGAGAGAAAGAGATTTATTTTAAGGAATTGGCTCATGCAATTATGGAAGCTCGCAAGTCTGAAAATTAGAGTTGGCCAGCAGGCTAGAGACGCAGCAAGAGCTGATGTTGCAGTTCAAGTCTGAAAACCCTCTGCTGCAGAATTTCCTGTTGCTCAGGAGAGACTGGTCATTTTGTTCTAGTCGGGCCTTCAACTGATTGGATGAGGCCCACCGATGTTAAAGAGGACAATCTGCTTTGCCCAAAGTTCACCAAATTAAGTTTTCATTTCATCCCAAAACACTCTGACAGAAACATTTAGAATAATGTTTGACCATGTATTTGGGCACTGTGGCCCAGCCAAGTTGACACATAAACTCAAGAATCACAGCAGCTCGTATGAGAAGGAGACGCAGGGGTTCAGAGCGTTCTAGGCAGCAGAAACAATCCCTGCATCAGTCCAGAGGTGGCTTTGGGACAGCGAACAGCCAGGGCACAGAACGTGGGCAGGAAGGGGGGGCAGCAAGAACAGAGAGTAGGGGGACCAGTCCGGACAAGCAGCAGGCAGCATTTGATGAACTCTGACCTCTCAGGTAGGTTAAAGGGAAATGGAGCAGTTCACAGCTGACATTGTCCTTCTTCTCCCCTTCGCCAACCCTGGAGCCCTGCCAGGACCAAGTCAGATGTGGCGGACAGAGAAGAAAGCCTGGTGGGCAGGGGCTGCTTTAGCCGCTGCCTCCAGCTGCCCCCGAGCCCGCGAGAGGCCCTGTGTCTTTGCCGGGAGAGACGGGCCTGGCCGCGTTCCCTTGGGCTTCCCAGCCCCGCACTCCGACTCACTTCACCTCCCGCTCTCCACGCCGTTTCCCGATTGCCTCCTCTGCTTGGTCCATTTTGTCCTTGACTGAATCTCTTTCTTTCTCTGTCTTTCTCCTGCTCTGGCTGTCTCCCTCTCTCCCTCTCTCGCTCTTTATTTTTCTCTAAGATAAACAAGGCACAGGTAAATGGCTCTTTGCCACCCAGACATTGGAGCATCCCCGTTGCAGAGACTCCCCTGCTGGACACGTCTCAGAGACCACCTTGTCCAACAGTCAGGATAACTGAGGCCTGAGTCTTGCCCGGATCACTCAGCAGGTTGGGGGGTGGGTAAGAAATGCCTCCTACCCCCTGACTCAGGAGTGCACCACCGTAGAGCCTCTGGGGCTGGGACCCTTCTCTCAGGCTCCCACAATGGCTACACCCTTGGCTTGCTGAAGGGGCCGGTTGCCAAGGGCCAAGGACTTAGCTAAGTGAAGAATAAGCTCAAGGGAGAACCCATGGGACATCCAGGAAGAGGTGGTCATGGAGGTGGATGGCCCATGTGCGCCTCAGTTTCTCCTCTTGTCCCTGTCTGCATCTGCAATCCCACCAATCCTTGGAGAACTGTGGCTGGGGCCTCCTTTGGGGGTTTGCACAGGCCCAGGCCCCTCCCTGGCATGCCCCCATGGAGACCCCACATTTCCTGCCCTTCCAGCTTTCCTCCTCAAACCTCTCAGTGTACGGCCTGGCGCACAGGTGTCTGTCCTCCTTGTCGTGTGGCCTCGGGCCAGTAAAGCCCCCTCATGGACATGGGGCTCGTCGCCCTCCTGGGCAGGGCTCTGGTGTCGAGTTCCTGGCATTAATCTCTCTTGGTTCACTTTTCTCATCTGTGAAATGAGGATGACAGCACCTGCAGTGGAGCTGTTGTAAACTATGAATTGGTCCCTATCTATACGTGCCTAGAATGGCGCCTGACACATAGTAGGTGCCACAGTCCTTTCCCTCTCGCTTGTTAGTGTGGTTATAATTACAACCGCAGCGAGCCGCAGGGTGAAACAGGCTTCAGCCTCTCGTTTCTCTGACTGAGGAGATGCCGACTCTGTGGGTGTCTCGCTCTGGAGAAAGAGCTTAAGAAATTCCCACTAGCTGATGCTGTGATCTTCGAACAATGCCTCCCAGAGGTCAGGAGGCCTGGACACTCACCCACCTCTGCTAGGTGACCACGGGCAAGTCTCTGACTCACTCTGTGCCTGTTTCCCCACATGGAAAATGATTTCACTCCAAAGCTCCTTCCAGCTCTGACGTGATTCAAATCTGGGAAATTTGGGCACAAAGTCAGCCCAACGATTTCAGTGAAACACTGGGTGAGCTGCCCCCTCGTAGTGGGAGCAAGGAGGAGAGGAGAAGCCTGAGCTCTCTGTGGTGGGTGGGGCAGTGGGCTCTGATGCCAGCGCCCTCCAAGGGTGGCCTGCCTGCTGACACTGAAGGACACCAACTGGAGGGATTCATCATCCCCATCTTTGGCCAGATGAGGCTCTCATTGGGCCCTCTCCCAGCTCCAAACTCTCATTCTTCCACAGGCATCCTCTAGACTCAGCTGAAAACCCCTTCATTGAGGAAGTGTTCTGGGCTCCCCCCACCCCCATTTCACTCCCCCCATGGCTGTCATCCTCTTTCCCTGTCCTTCCCTCTATCCTCTCTCTGGTTCTCCTGCTGGTTGCTTTTTTTTTCTCAGTTCCCCTGTCTCTTCCTCTTTCCCTTTGTTCCTGCCCCTCTTTGGCTAATTTCTTTTTGTCACTCCCCCACCCATGCATTTAGCAGCCCTACGCAGCTCAGCACACACCCCCACCCCCACCCCAGCCCTGGCCCCCCTTCTCCCGCTGTCAGTGTTTGCCATGGAGTGCTGGGTGTGAGCCCTTCCAGCAGAGAGCTGGGACACACTTGTCTCCCCGTCCTGGACCTCTGCGGGGCCCTGCCCCCTCCTCCACCCCATCTAATCCACACCAGGGCTTAGACAGGATGCGCAGGGAGCCAGGGTCACACAGGCCGGCAGTGGCAGAGCCCAGATCAGCCCGGGCTGTCTGACCCAGTTCCCAAGCTCTTCAATCGACCCACCACATCTGCATCTAGAATGGGGTCCTTGAATCACCTCGGGATGGGTCTTTCTGAAGACAGTGGGGGACATGGGAGGCAGAAAAAGATGGAGGTCGACATAGATAAGCCAACAGGGGCAGGAGTGGAAGGGACCCTTGGTATCTGGTGATACCCAGATAAGATTTTCCAGCAGGGCCCGCCGTGGTCTGAGCCTGAGCAGTCCCTGAGGGTGACCTGAGTTGGCTCTTCCTGCCAGGTTTGAGTTCGTGTCAAGCCAGCGCCTCATGCCTGAGCGACGACGTGAGGGTGGGCAGGCTCCCTGGCAGAGGCCACCCCTGGCAGGATGGGCAGGGGCCTGTGCCAGGCGCCGAGGTTGATGTTCTTCGGTGGTGGGCAGGCAGGGTTGGCTGTGGAAACTCTGAGAGAAGCTGCTGCCTCTCCCCTGGGAGTGGAGGGAGGAGGAGACGAGAGGAGGGGGGTTTCCTTGGGCCCCAGTCCTTGGGGTGACGTGCCTGCTTGTCTGGGGCATGAGCTGACAGCCTAATTGTGTCTGTGGAGGCCGCATCCCAGGGCCCGCCCAGCGTGGGGTGGCGCCAGCAGCCGGTGCCCTGGCTCGGGGATGCTGACTGGGGGCCCTTGCAGACTCACCTCTGCCTGAGGGGCTCAGGCTGTGCTCCACCCAGGTCAAAGAGGGATGACACAGCCCACCTCCCTGTAGCCACGTGAGGGTCTGGGCACCTCACACAGCCCATCCCCCAGGGGAAGAAAGAGTGGTGCGGAGAATGGGGGTAGCCCAGGGCCACCCAGACAGTCTCGGATCCGTGGTTAGAGACCCGTAGGCCACAGCTTGTGGCTGTGTCCTCTGCCCCATCCTGACTCCTAATTCTCGGTCACCCCCAGTGTCCCATTTAACACTTGGCCTATAGTAGATGTTCGGCACATGTTTGGTGAGGAAATTGAATGAATGAACGAACTTGGAAAAACCTGGAAAAAAGCACCTCGTGATCATTGATTGAATCTCAGATATTCTAACCAGGGGTGCCCAACCTTTCGGCGTCTCTGGGCCACACTGGAAGAAGAGTTGTCTTGGGCTACACATTAAATACACAAACACTAACAAAAACTGATTAGCAAAAGAAAGGTTTTAAGTAAATTTATGACTTTGTGTTGGGCCGCATTCATAGCCATCTCGGGTTGTATGTGGTCTGTGGGCTGGAGGGGCACCGGACACCCCTGCAACACTGTCTGAGCCTTCCTCCGAGCAGTACAGTGATTATCCCCATATTACAGATGAGGAAACTGAGACTTAGCGTGTATTTTCTCGTCCAGTGCCCCAGGCAGGAGTTGTCGTATGGAGCCACTATCTACCCTGTGACTTGTGTGTTGTATCCCCACACTACCTCTGGGGTGGACTAAAGCCCACAGATGGATTTGGGCCTACTGTAGTAAGTGTCCTGTAGGGTCCAGTGGCACAGCCTCCCCTATCACCCAAGCTGGGTATTTGAGGTGCACCCTCTGTGTGGGCTGAGTACATCCTCCTCTTGTAGTTGAGCCTTGGTTGCTGTTGGCAGATCAATGGGAGGGATTTACGCAGGCCAGTCAGCTGCAAGAATAGGCTGTGACCACTTATACTAACCTCCGCCCTCCACTGAGGATCAGCTGTGCAGGGGCAGGGTGGTGGTGCTCCGATGTGGTCTGTAGCGTCCACTGGGTGTGCTGGCCCAGGGATTTCCTGGGTGATGCAGGCCAAAATCAGCTCCCACCTGTGTTTGGCCGGGGCCACCCTGCCTGCGTTATAAAGCAATCTGAGATGGCTGCTACTTGTGCTGGGCTTGGAGATCTCTAGGCTTAGCCAAGCTGTGAATCTAGCCTGCTAGTTCCAGGCCTGGGGCTCACTGAGGCCAGCTGCTGCTTGTTTAGGAAGCTGTGAAACATAAACCAAGACCAGCCATTCATAAGGAAGAGCAGCTTGGGTGGGACCATAAGTTGGGTGGGGTGGAGTCTCTGGGGGTCCCCATGGCAGGTCAGTGTTAGCCAGGTTGATGGAATGTTAGGTACAGCACCAGTCTACCGGCTCTGTTGTGGGGAGGGCCCACAAAAGGGACAATGGCCTCTGCTTGCCTTGATGCCAGATCCCTCAGGCGCCCCCTGCACACCACTGGTGCCCCTTGAGCTGCCTCCCCAGCACCTGAGCCCAGAGGAAATGAGTCTAAGTAGGTGAGTCCATGTGTGGGTTCTCTAAGAGGAACTGCTTGGGGCTCCAGCAGTTTCTTCCACCAACTCAATGGCCCCTGGTTTTTGCAGCCAGAAGTTGGGGGGACTTATCTTTCTGGCACTGGAGTCCTAGGCTGGGGGGCCTGGTGTGGGGCTGGGACTCCTCACTCCCAAGATATCCCTCCTAAATTTTTACCCACCCCACGTGAATGTGGGACCAGCCTGTTCCATGTCTGCATCTCTCCCACCAGTCTGGATGGATGTGGTTTCTTTCATGCTATAGTTCTCAGACTTCCATTCAACTCGATTTCTGTCAGTTCTGAGTGATGGTTGTTCTATATTTCAGTTGTAATTTTGTTGTAGTTGTGCAAAGAGGTGAGCCATGTCTTCCTATGTTGCCGTCTTGACCAGAAGTCCTTAATTTGTTCATAGAAAGAACAAGTGAACATCATTTGAGGCTCAATGGAGGTTTTTCTGCCACTTAGAAGCTGGTTGATCTCAGATAAGCCTTTAACCTCTCTGAGCCCACTTTCCCATCTATTACATCAGAATCAAAATCATAACCACCTTGACCAGTGGGAGTTAAACACAGGAACAAAAGATTGAATTAGAGCCTTTTATGGAGTATCATACAGCAGTGAAAAATGAATGAACTTGTGCTACAGGTACCAACTTGATGAAGGAGAAAAGGCAAGTTCCAGAAGAAAGTATTCAGTGTGGTCCTCTTTATCCAAAGGTTAAAGACACAAAATACTTGGCATATATTATCTGTAGATAGTGAGAGAACAAAACCACACTTTAAACAAGACTTGGTTACCTTTGTAAAGACTGAGAGGAATCTGGAGGTGTTCAGCTTACCCAAGGTACAAGTTTGCTAAAATGTGGCCTTTCTCAGCATCACTTGTCCATCTGTGCATCGCCTAGGCAAGTGATGAAGGTAGATGGGACCTGCATAGTGGCAACTGACAGGGAAAGCTGGGCAGGTCCAAGTGATGTTTTGAAGGTATATTTTTTTAAAGTTTTAAAAAATATATTTTATTTATTTATTTTTAGAGAGAAGGGAAGAAGAAAGAAGGGGAGAGAAACATCAACCGGTTGCCTCTCGAACACATCCTGACTGGGGACCGAACCTATAACCCAGGCATGTGCCCTGACCAGAAATCGAACTGGCAACCTTTTGCTTCATGGGTCAACATCCAACCAACTGAGCCACACTGGTCATGATGAAGGTATGTTTTGACAGGACTTGCTTTGGGGTTGCATGTACCTTTGGGCAACTGACTTGACCTCACTGAGCTCAGTTTTCTCATCTGTGAAATGGGGACAACCCTGCATGGAGTACAAGAAGACAGTATATTGGTGTGCATAAAATGCTCAGCACAATGCCTGGCTCACTGAGGCTCTCGTCCAGAAGTAGAGGGCCTTAACCACTGTGGTCTTTATGAAGTTGGGGGTGAGTGAGGGGTGGGGCCACATGGGGTTCCCCATTAGCCTACTAGTTGGCCAGTGCTTCCACGGTTTCTCTCCACCCCCAACTCCGTAGCGGGAGATCAGTCCTGGAGATATTTTGTTCCAAGCAATCCCTAAAAATCCCTTTCCATGTGACTCCCACAAGGCCCTGCTAATCAGTCATATGGTTGACTTTGACCTCAGAAGCTGAGCTGCACAAGTCCACATCACCCTCCTCCCACTGTCGTGAAGTCCTGGGCCCTCGGGGTCTCCTGCTGGTGCAGAGGAGAGGCCCAGCCAGCACCTGCAGCCCAGAGTGTGCCAGAGAGCCAGGCTGAGGCCTGCTGTGCCCACTTAAAAATCCTGGGAATAATAGACCTGGCTCTGTGACCTTGGCCTATCTTTACAGCTCTGAGCCTCGGTTTCCGCATCTGTCAAATAGGGATATGATGGCACCCACTGCAATAAAATCATGATTTTCTAGTGCCTGACTGGAATGGAGCTACCTTTACTGTTAGTATTGATCTCAAAGTCATCTCCAGGCCCTGCCCCTGACCCACTGCTACAGTTTTAAGCACCACGAGATTTGTTTCATCCACTGCTAGCCAAAACAGAGGCCAGCACAGGCCATGACACATGGCACAGTATGTGACCAATTGCTTGGGTCAAGTAGAAGTTGGTGGGGGGAGAGGATGTCTCAGGAAGTCTCCAGCATGAGCCTGAATCCCATATTGGCTCTGCCCATTCCTCCTGGACATCAAAATGCTACCTCCTCCCTGAATGGTTCCAGGGCAGGGCGCTTTCTCTCTCCTCCTTTGTCCTGTTGCCATTCATCCCAGAGCTCCTGGCAAGTCTGGCTGTGTATTTAAGGCTCTAAGTGGTGCGTGATGTCCTCACCAATGAGGTTTTGTCAGGGTTTGGTGGCTTTGTTCACCCCTCCATGACCCATTGGGTGCCCCCCTAATGCATCCTCTGAATGGATGGAGTTCTCTCTCTGCTTGACTGAGGCCAAGCCTTCTTACGTCACCCCCACGTGCCCAAGGCCAGACACAGTGGCTGGAACACAGGATGACTGGAGCACAGACAAGCGTGGAGCAGAGGGCTGGTAGGGTTCTTCCCTGTTTGTTGGGATCTGGCTGCCCACGTGCCCACATCTGGGTCCCTGTGATTTTCTCCTCCTGTTCTTCACACCCTTACACAGCCCTCACCCACACCGAATGGGGCTGGCCAGTGCAACGGATAACATATTGCAGACATTACCTTGTGTGACTTTTGAGATTTTGTCATATGGCAGGGCAGCTTCCTCCTGAGGCTGGGGCTGCTTCTTCTGAAGGAAGCCAGCTGCCATGGGGGCAGCAGCCTGGACAGAGCAGCCAGGACTGTTTTGCCAGCGCTATATGTGAGCCATCCTGAGAGCAGAGCCTCCAGCCCCAGTCAAGCCCTCTGATGACAGCAGTCCCAGCTGAGAAGTTGATGGTGACCTCAGGAGAGACCACACTGCCCCCTCCCAAGCAAAAAGCACCCCACAAAGTAACTCCAGGATTCCTGGGCCACAGAAAATGTGAGACATAGTCAATGTTTTTTGTTTGGGGTAATATGTTACACAGTGATGGATAGCTGATACAGACCACCGGGCTCCCACCACGTCCCTTAGGACCAATGGGAATGCAGGAAAGAGCTGCCCCTGAGTTTCTGGAGGAATAATTGTCAGGTTGCAGGTGTCATACAGGACCCTGACCCTACACCTGGACCAACGTGGGGACGCATGAGCCTGAGCATTGGGGAGGGGGAGCAAGTTGTCTACCCCAGACCCCAAGCTGGGAACTTCCTGTCCCCAGGAGGCAGACCTGACTATTCTCAACACTGTCACTCTGTGATGAGGAGAACAATGCTCCCCCGAGGCAGAGAGGGCTCCCTGGTGATTTGTGGAGTCCAGGGAGGAGGGCTGAGAGTTTTATTACTCAGAAATTGCTTCAAGGCCTGCTGGGTACCCAGGTCAGACTCTTGTTCTGTTTTTGTTTGTTTTTTAAAATTTATTGCAGCATCAAACCACAAAAGTTGCAGTTTCCCTGAATTCAGACACACCCAGTTATGACCCAGATGTTCTCTCTGCCAGTCTCCAGATGCCCCGCTCAAGCAAAATAACAGTGACTGGGCACCTGCCACATGTAGGTGTGAGGCCACCCCTCACCCCCTCCACTGCTGCCCACGCCAGCACTTGCCTGGACTGGTGCCACAGCCTCCTCACTGGGCTCCCTGCCTTTGTCCTCACTCCCCTGCAGTCCACACTCCAAATGGAGCTAAAGGGGCTTTACAAATGGTAAATCAGGTCATGTCATTTCCTGCTCAAAACCCTCTACTGACTTGGACGTAAAAATGAAAACTTGCCCTGGCTGGTGTGGCTCAGTGGATTGAGCGCCGGCCTGCGAACCAAAGGGTTGCCAGTTTGATTCCCAGCCAGGGAACATGCCTGGGTTGTGGGCCAGGTCCCCAGTGGGGGGTGCATGAGAGGCAACCACACATTGATGTTTCTCTCCCTCTCTTTCTCCTTCCCTTCCCCCTCTCTGAAAATAAATAAATAAAGTCTTCAAAAAAACCCCATTAAAAATAAAGAAAGAAAACTTACCATAACAGTGGAACAATCTGGGGTTACTACCTGAGCAGTCCGAGATCCCTCACAGTGGGAACACCTGACATTTTGAGCCTCCTGGTGGGATGTGACATGAGGGCCACAGCTCCACATGTGAAGTCTCAACTCAGCATATTTAAGGGGTTCAGTTCATGTGAAATCAGGGGAGAGAACAGCCAAGCAACACCACAGGGAATCCAACAGACAGCACGGCTGTCCTGGGCCCTTCATGAGAGTCAGCATCTTATCTCTGTCACCAAACACACCCACTCTCCCTTCACAGGACAACAGGAGAGTGTCTCATCCAGAGCTGATGGACACAGTGAATTTCTCAGACTTCATCCTGAGTAAAAGAAGCTGAACACATGAAAAAATGCTGTCTGATTCCATCTATATGAAGTTCTAGGGCAGCCCAAACCAATCTCTGGTGATAGAAAGTGGAGCTG
Organism: Trachops cirrhosus; assembly: GCA_028533065.1. Lineage (NCBI taxonomy): Eukaryota > Metazoa > Chordata > Mammalia > Chiroptera > Phyllostomidae > Trachops > Trachops cirrhosus. Next base: position 34,014,076 of record CM052544.1, read on the forward strand.
TGGGTGCCTCAGGCGTGGGTAGGGATTGCCTGAAAGGAACTCATGGGAAACTTCTGGAAGGGTGAAAACATTCTGTACCTTGATCTGGGTGGTAATTATATGTGAACAAATTCACCAAGCTGCGTACTTAACATTCGTGCACCGAATGGGTGACATAGTTAATTTAATAAAGTAATTAGAGCAATAGGCTTTCTAAAAAGTCAATGTCAGGGGAAATAGGTGGGAGACTATTCTAGTTTAAAAGAATTTGACATAGCAACCAAGTGCAACATGTAAAGATGCAACATCTTCATTAGATCCTGGTTCTAGGGAAGGGGAGGGAAGGGGAGGGGAGGGAAGAGGAGGGAAGGGGAGGGGGGAGGAGGCCCAGCTATGTAAAACATTTGGGGGGGCAATTTGAACATGGATTGAGTCTTAGGGAATTATTTTCATTTTCTTTGCTAATGATGGTAACATGCTTATGTAGAGGAATATCCTTGCTCTTAGGAGACACATGGTCAAGTATTTAAGAATTAATTAGGGGTCATACAGTCTTCAAGTTATCTGCAAATGTTTAAGCAAAATAAAAACCAAAACATATATATGTAGATAAGGCAGTGAGTACCAAAATACTAACAGAGGCTGAACCTAGGTAAAAAAAAAATGTGTGTGTGTGTGCATGTGTGTGTTCTAAATTCTTTCAACTTTTCTATATATCAGCATATTTTTATAATACAATGTTGGGAGTACAGTGCATAAAATCTAAAGCTCTGGCTGTGGCTTGTGAGGTCCTATGTCACCCAGCCCCTGCCATTACTGATCTCATTCCCTGTCATTACCCCCTCGTTCCCCCTACTCCAGACACACACACACACACACACACACACACACACACACACACACACGCACAGCTGCCTCTCTGGTCTGCCTGGGGCCTTTGCCCTGGCTGTTTCCGCTCCCGGACCACCATCCCCTAGATTGCCACGTGGCCTGCTTTTGTGACTCAGGTCTCAGCTCTGATCCCAGAGGGATCAGTAGCTCAGTGCGGTCCCAGAGGACGCCAGTACTTTCCGACTTTTTGCAGCAGCACCCCCAGTATGTTGGTGACACCTTTCCCTGGAGGTCCCTGGTGGTGGTCGCAGCTCCAGAGGTCGACGCCCTGAGCTGGGAGCCCCAAGCTGGGAGAAGTGAGGCAATGGCTGCCTCCCGGAACAGTGAGGTGTCCCATGTCTTTTCTCCAGGAAGAAAATCTTTCCCACGAGCCTCCCCGCAACAGACTTTCTCTTATGTTCCATTGGCTAGAACCTAGTCACATGCCCACCCCAGATTGGTCACTGAACTTGGGGGATGGGATGGTTGGAACTCTCTGGACCAATCAACATTATCCCCTAGGGTAGGGCCTGTTGCTCCCTCTCCTAAATCGGGGTTCTCTTGGCCAAGAGGAAGGAAGATGGTTACCAAGGAGACAATGCCAGGGTGTGGTCCTCATAGGTTTCTGGAATGTGGAGATGACGAAGCTCACTTGGCATCTGTGCCTTTCTTAATCCTTCTAGCAGGTCTAGGGAGCAGCTGGTGGTCTCAAATCCCATTTTGCAGATGGGCAAATAGAAGATCAGAGAGGCAGAATGACTTACCTGGCCGGTCCAACTCCAAATTCTCCATGAGTGCAGAGGCTGCAAGGGCGGGACCAGCAAAATGTCATGCAGATCCAGGTGGGAAGAGATTTCATCAGACTGGATAATGCAGCAAGGCTTTATGGAGGGGTAGCATTCAGTGGTGCCTGAAGAGTAGAGGAGATTTCAGCAGAGGCTAGGCAGAGTGTCAGGAGGGAACAGAGTGGGCAAGGCCAAGGAGGGCAGAGCACACTGTACATCGGGGCGAGGAGAATGGAAGGAGGAGAGCCTAGATTTCAAGGCCACCCAGAAAGCCAAAGGAGGGCCTGCTCTTTGTTTTGCAGGCAATGGGGAGCCACTGAAAGTTCTGAGGGAAGGGGCAGGAACATTGCAGAGCAAACTGAGAGAAAACTGCAGGCATGGGATAGAGGCCGGAAGACCACAGGAGAAGCCGGTGCAGAGCTGTGGGCACGGAGAGGAGACTCGGTGGTGGCTCAGAAGCCCGGGAGGTTGTGGGGCACTTCTCTGGGGGGAATATTTCTACTTCCTGGGCCTCACTGTGACATGGCATCATGGCAACGCCGCCGCCTTGCAGGGGTCTTGTGAAGACTGAAGTTCGCAGCTCAGCTCATTTGTAAGGGGCCCTGCCCTTCCCACACCTGCTCAGCACCACTGCTTGCTGCCGTGTCTGGTCACTTCCTACGAAGTGGCCTTGTGCCGAGAGCTGCACTTGCTCCACGTTCCACTGACTTTCTGAGCCACCTGTGAGGGCCATGTTATTTGAAGGGTCTTGTCGAAGGCACATGGCTGGGGAAGGCTCCAGACACAGTATCCTGGAAATCAGGGCCTTTGTACCAGTTACATGTGACTCCCTGGCCCACAGCTCCACTGAGTTAGGCCGACCCAGTTCAAGGCCTCCCAGGACCTGCAGTGGCCTGCCTCAGGTGACCCTATCTCACCTCTAGCCCACTCCTGGACCACCTCGCAGGTCCCCCATCCCTGCCTCTCTCCCAGCACTGCCTCATCTCCCAGACCTGCACCTTCTTTCCGACAGTGCCACCCCTGAGGGCCCTGTGGAGGGATCTGAGCCTCCTGGCCGAGGCCAGGAAAATAGGCGGAACAGCTGGCTCCTGCCAACACCCCGGGGCCCAGCCAAGATGCAATTCAGGTCTCCAGAAAACCTCACACTTGGAGGAAGCACTTAGAATCCTCCCTATGGGAACCAGGGAGGTTCATGGTGAGCTGAGGCTTTTCTTTTAACTGCTGACTGATGCAATTCTATGAATCACTAAAATGGGCACACGGGGGCAGCTTTTTATAGCAGAATGAACAGTTGGCAACAACAACCTCAGGTATACCAATTTTGGAAATCCTCCTGGTTGGTGTCTTCTGGGATGCTCTGGCTGTGGGAGAGGGAGGACTCAAGTTTATGGCTTCTCAAGTTCATGCAGTTTGGAGGTCCCTTAGGCGTAGGTACTAAATCCCCTGCTGCCTGACATTCCCCCATTAGGACAGGAGCCTCTACCCGGCTTTATTTCCTGTTTCTTGTTAAGGCTGAAAGCTCCCACTACCATGTGATTCTCCCCCTGAGGTTGGAGAGGCAGATCGGTTGCAAGAGGTGTGGGCCAGGGAGGTGGTGCTAATACAGGGAGTATAGAGAGGGCTAGACTCTGGCCCTGGCCTCAAGGAGCTCAGGAGTAATTGCACAAAATGCACTATGGCAAGACGCGTTAACCTCTGTTACCTAATTTGAGAGGAGCCATTAGCTTGGCCTGGGGGAATAGGAGGGCAGACCTACTGAGGGGCTGCTCATGCAAAAATTCCCAGTGGGAAAATCCAAAGGGAACAGAAGAGAATCCTCTTGTGTGACTGGTGGGAGAGGTTAGGGGTGAGGGCTGGCAGTCCAGCTGAAGAGATAGGATTGGGAGACCTGGAGGGCTGACCGAGGTCTCTCTTTGGCAGATAATGGGGAGCCACGGAGATTCTTTAGCAAGAGAATGACATGTGAATTTGTTTTTCCCCAGGGGCTCAAGTGGAGCAAAGCCAGTGAGGAGAGTACTGGCGGGGGCTGGGTGGAGGGCAGAGCCTAAGTCAGGGACAGCGTCTGGAGCTCCCCCTGTTTGGGAGAGTCTCTTAGGATGCTGTGTACTTGAGGGCTGAGAGTGAGCTAGGGCTGTCCAGATGGGGCATCTAAGCCCCAGTGAGGAGCTGGAAGAGACCAGGAGAGAGGAGCCCCTGGGTAGGTTAAGATGGCAGGGCTCAGCCCTTTACTGCACAGAGGGGGTAACCGAGGTCTGAAGAGGGCCAGGGTTGCACACGGGTCTGTGGCAGTTCCAGGCCTCAACCCCGAGGTGCAGGTGTGAGCTCTATCTGCTCAGGCAGGCACCCCCTTTCCTGCTCTGGAGTCAGCCCCCCAATCCCGCCTCTGCTCCCCAGGTTCTGTCACATGGGGGTAGATGTCTTCATGTCCCTCTTGGCAATGATACCACCTTCCTCGCTGGGCTGCTGCGGGGATTACCTGAATTGGCAGGTGTACGAGGTGAAAGTAGGAGCTGGAGGCAGCGAGTGCCCAACAGCATTCCTGCCACAGTTACCTCCCCCCTCCACCCCTTTCCTTCCCCTTATCTTCCTTCCTGCCTCCACTCCGGCATATAACCCTTGCCCCCATTTTCTTTTTCCCTTCTAAAGCAAACAGGCATCTACCTGATCAGGAGTGTTTTGTGAAAACAAAAAAAGAACAAACTCACAGCTCCTTGGAGGGTTTGTCAGCTAAGGGGAGACTCCCACACCCACACTGCTATCCACTAAACTCCCCCACCTTTGGGGGTCTCACCATTCCTTCTCGCCACAGAGCCTAAAGCGTTGGCAGCTATCACAGCTCCATGGTACAGGTGAATACACTAAAGCGCAGAGAGGTGAGGTTACTGCCCAAGGTCACAACAGCTTGGAACTATGAGAGCTAGGACCGTCCTACCCCAGAGCCTCTGTGCAGGGCCCCGGTGGTGTGCTGGGGAAGGGCTAGCCCTTGGGGATATTCTACCCAAGGATATGGCACTCATTCATTGTTTCATTCATTCATTCATCATCATCTGTGTTTCCTCATGGATCTCACATTTCTTTAAAAAAATTTTTTTTTGTCCTGTCTAGTATGGCTCAGTGGATTAAGCACTGGCCTGCAAACCGAAGGGATGCTGGTTCAATTTCCAGTCAGGACACATGCCTGGGTTTCAGGACAGGGACGTGAGAGAAGCAACTGATCGACGTGTCTTTCACACACTGATGTTTCTCTCCCTTTCTTTCTCCCTCCCTTCCCCTCTCTGTAACAGTAAAAAAGAAAAAAAATTTTTTTGCAGTTCCTGTTGACATTCAATATTGTATTAGTTTCGGATGTTCAGCATAGTGGTTACACATTTATATAGCTTATGAAGTAATCCCCTCTGACACCATGCAGCTATTATAATATTATTGACTATATTCCCCATGCTGTACTTTACATCCCTCGACTATGTTGTAACTGCCAATGTGTACTTCTCAAGCCCTTCACCTTTTTCACCCAGCCCCCAGCCTCCCTCCCATCTGGCAACAATCAGTTTTTCTGTATCTAGATCTCATATCTCTATTTTTAAAAGATTTTTTTTATTCATTTCCAGAGAGAGGGGGAGGGAGAGAGAAAGAGAGGGAGAGAAACATCACTGTGTGGTTGCCTCTCATGCACCCCGCACTGGGGACCTGGCTCACAACCCAGGAATGTGCCCTGACTGGGAATTGAACCGGCAACCCTTTGGTTTTCAGGCCAGCACTCAATCCACTGAGCCACACCAGCCAGGGCTAGATCTCACATTTCTTAAAGATGCAAACTGTCCTTTTTATTTCTGTGTTCCCCAGTCCTTCGGAGCGTATGAGGTGCTCCCAGATGGAAGTTAAAGAAATACGTGCAGAAGAGAATATTTGTGAACACAATACGCCTATGCTCCGTGGCTCCGCTTGCTCATCCAGTTTATTGCTGGAGCCACTGCATTCAGTCTTCCATCGCCTGCACCCCCTGGATCACATCTTGCCGGGGGCACTGGCGGTCAACCTCCAGGTGGACACATCCAGTTGTCATTTGTCAATCCCCGTTCATCGAGCTTCCTTTGACTCCATTAATCCCTCCTCCTTCATGATACCCAGGACTCTCTCTTGGCTCCCATGATATGCCATCTTCTGACTTCCTTCAACCTCCTGCCATTCTTCTTCAGACCCTTTTATGAGCTCCTCTTCTGAGACCCACTCCTTCAAGTTTGGGTCCTCTTCTCTCTCAATGTACTTTCTCTAAGTGTTCTTATGAATTCCCTGGGATGTAAAATGCTACTCAAGGAAGGCTATGTGCCCTGACTGGTGTGGCTTAGTGGGTCTGCATCATCCTGCAGACCAAAGGGTTGTAGGTTCGATTCCCAGTTCAGGGTACATGCCTGGGTTGTGGGCCAGGTCCTCAGTTGGGAGCATGCAGGAGGCAACTGACCAATGTTTCTCTTATACATTGCTGTTTCTTTCCCTCTTTCTCCCTCCCTTCCCCTCTCTCTAAAAATAGATAAATAAAAAATTTTTAAAAATTTTTAAAAAGAGGGGAGCTTTCATGAAAAACACCTAAACCCAAACCACCAACAGGAACCTTTCTATAACTAAGACATGGAGAAGAGACCAATATTGGGTGACATGAAATTAGTGGCAAAATCACCAGACCCATAAGAGCCCTCACCGTTTTTCTTTTACTTTTGATCACTGAAAAGCATTTTGACACAGGAGCAGGAGAACACCAGCATTTAATGATCATCTGCTCTGTACCAGGCACTGTCTAAAGTGTAACTTCATTTAGTCCTCACCAGCCCATTAGAGTGGGAGGTATTAGTTAGTGTCAGCTGCATAACAAACATCCCAAAATGAAGTGACTTAAGACAATAACAACTTATCTGGTGATTTGGGCTGGGCTTAGCTGGAGGGTTTTTCTACTGACCTGGCTGAGCTTCCTCAAAAGTCTGTGGTCAGCTGGTGGGCCTCCCTCCACGTGGTCCCTCATCCACCAGAGGGCTACCCTGGTCTTTTTCACATGGCAGGGAAAAGGTTCCAAGATAGCAAAAGCAGAAGCTGCAAAGCCTCTTGAGGCCCAGGCTTGAAACTGGCACAGTGTCACTCCCACTACATTCAATTCGCCCAAGCAAGTCACGAGCCAGCCCTGACACAAGAGCAAGAACAGATCCTACCTCTTGATGCAGAGGATTATATAGTATCAGGACCAGTTCCTAATCTGCCACTGACAATCTTCCTGTTGCAGAGGACCCTGGTAGGGAGAAAGCAGCTGGAGAGACTCCAGATCTGGGGCCCCTCCCACAGCTCCAGAATCTTATGCCTTGGAGCCTGGAAAGGCAGACCTCACTCGAGATGCAGCTCTGGGGGGTCCTGGCTAGTTTGAAAACCCCAAGAGCCAAAGCTCAGAGAGGGATGGTGGCCCAAGGTGCCCCGGTCACCAGGGCAAGGCTGGGACTCCCTTTCCCATGCTCTTTATCCTGGGCAGTGTGCCCTAAACCTTTGTTAGGTCTTCCTGTACAAGTTTTTCTTTTGCCACCACTCACCTGTTATGGGTTGGAAAATGTCCCCCAAAAACATATGTTGAAATCTTAACCCTTGGCATCTATGAATGTTCCCTTATTTGGAAATAAGGTCTGTGAAGATGCAATCAAGTTAAGATGAGGTCACCGGGGTGGCCCTAATCCAACATGACTGGTGTCCTTATAAGAAGAGGGAAATCTGGACACAGGGGAGGGCAGCCGTGCAAAATCAGAGACTCACAGGGAGAGGATGCCATGGGACGGTGGAAGCAGAGGATGGAGCGATGGCCCTGCAAACTCAGGAATGCCAGGGATGAGTGGCAGCCACCCGAAGCGAGGAAGGGGCAAGGAAGGATTTTCAGCAGAGCCCCCGGGGGCTCATGGCCCTGCCACAGCTGGGCCTTGGACTTCTGGCCTCCTGAACTGTGAGAGGACGCGTTTCTGTTGTTTAAGCAATCCCCGCCCCCCACCATTGGTGGTGCTTTGTTTCGGTCTCCCTAGGAAACGCACACACCTTCTATATCCCTACTCATTTCATATGTTTTCCTTCAAATGGACTCATTTTCAAACAGCTTGCACATATTTTGCTACAGAGTAAATCTCCCGTCACTGCTATAACTGGAAGACCACAATGCTTTCTGTAAATAGAAGGCTCCTTAAAACTAAAGACAAGGAAAACCAGACAATCTAGCCGGATGCTCTTGCCTGACAGCTTTGATCTGGGGCTGCCTTTGCTGAAAAATGAGATGATAAGTGACAAAGGGTGTCGAAGACACACAAGCACCTAGCTGAGACTTCTTGATTTGGCAGAGGGATAAGAAAAGAATTGAAAAGAGAAAACTCCCTGATTACCTGGAAATGTCTCATTCTGAGATGTCTCCAGTGATTTGGGCTTCAGAGTAACCACTCCTCCCACCCGCCACACCTGTCTTCCCCTTATGTTTGAAGAAATTGAGGGCCAGAAAGGTTTGATGATTTGTCCAAGGTCACACAGCATCGGTGGCCAAGTCTGGATTTGAGCCAGACTGCTATGTGCTTCCCAGGAAATCACATGTCGGAGACCTCTTGGTCTGTCCAGTGGCCTTGGGCCGTGCCCAGGTGGCCATGGGTTGAGCATGTGGACACAGAGCAGGGGCAGTAAACTCTGAAGGCTGTGCAAATAGACAGGCTGCATGTCCTAATCCCGTAGCACTTACAGCCAAGTAAAAGTGGGGCAGAGTTATTACTACACTTACAGGCAACTGGACCTGGGCAAAATTGGACTCACACTGAGGTGTATAATCCAAGTGATGATCAGTTTTATTCTTCTTGCTCCATTGGACCATGTAGACTGAAAACCAGGGTCCATGCCAGCAGCTGTTCCACATCCTGTCACATGTGGTCACGTGCTAAACCACAGAGGTCATGGAGCGCATCTCCAAACAGGCATCTCCTTCACCCTCATTCTGACCCCGCAGCCATCTGCTTCCTTCTCCCTCTGCTTCTCTCTTCTTTCTTTGCTTCCACTGCCTGCTCTGGCCTGTGGAAAGGAGCAAGGTCATAACTGAGTCAGATCTGCTTGGATTCAAATCCCTGCGTGGCCTTGGGTAGGCGGCTCATCATCTCTGAGCCTTGGTTTCTTCATCTGTGAAATGGGTCCCCTCCCCAGGGTACTGGGAGGGTCAATGTGGTCATGCCTGTGGGCATTTGACTCAGTACCTGGCACAAGGTAGGAGTTCAGTAAATACCGCTTCCCTCTTCCTACCAGAGTGCAAGCCTCTGTCTCCTCTGCCACACAGCCTGCCACGGGGCTTCTCAGCAACCCCATCAATAATGAGAATTGTGCCGGACCCTGGGCTAAGCCCTTTCCTGCATTAACTCACTTAATCTTTCCATCAACCTTGTACAAGAGATACTGTCACTACCCGAGAAAGGCCTGTGACTGAGAGGGCCCCTTGGGACCACTTTCCAACAGGACAAGGATTCTTCAGGGCCAAAGAGAAGTGCCTACCCAGGGCCCAGAGTGCTGGACTGTGGGCCCCTTCCCCCACCCACCTGCGGGTGGAGAGATCCCCTGGAGCGCCCTGCAGGCTCTAGGAGGGACAAGCAGGCTGGCTACTTCAGGGGCTGCTGGGTGTGGCTGAGCTGGAATGGGCTGTCTTGTCATACGTGCATGTGTGCAAAGTTGCTCAAGCTGAGGGCAGAGCCAGGAGTGGCAGGAGAGGAGCGAGGGGCAGGCCAGGGCCACAGAGGGAGGGCTGGCTCTCCCTGCACCACCACTTGAAGTATCAAAGTCCAAGGAGACAGAAAATTTGTCATTCAAAAAATTGATCAAGTAACAAAGGGTGTTGAAGACACACAAGCACCTGCCTGAGACTTCTTGATTTATCAGAGGGATAAAAAAAAAAGAATTGCAAAGAGAAAACTCCCTGATTACCCTCCAGCTCACCATGAAAGTATACCTGCCCAGGAGGAGGGACAGGCTAGGTTTTATTTAGCAGCATAGTAGCTTGACGTATAACTTTCCGATATCAAGACAGATGCATGTGGGCCTCCCATTTGTTGCCTTGGGGCAGGCCCTGCCAGTGCGAGGAATGGCCTGGAGTCATCCCTGTTCTGCCAAACACTGACCCACAGAGGACAATGCACTCGTCAAGTAAAGGAATGTGCTGGCCCCGACCGGTGTGGCTCAGTTGGTTGGACGTCGTTCTGTGAAATGAAAGGTCGCCGGCTCAGTTCCCAGTCAGGGCATGTGCCTGGGTTGCGGGTTTGGTCCCCCATCAGAGCATGTATGAGAGGCAACCAATCGATATTTCTCTCTCACACTGATGTTTCTTTCCCTCTCTTTCTCTGTCCCTTAACTTCTCTCTAAAAATAAATACATAAAATCTTAGGGAAAAAAAAAAGAAGGTGCTGGGAATAAGCCTTTCAATACACAGGTGGAGAAGATCAGGCTTAAGACCTGTAAATAGCATCCAGGCACGAGGGCAGATAATGCCCCTGAGACCAGCTTCAGGTCCATGTGGCAAGCTACCTCCTCCCTTGGTGCCCGGTTCCCCCACTTGCACAGAGAAAGCAAGTGGCTTCTCCTCTCCCCCAGTGCCTGTCTAGAATTGCCCTGATAACCCTGGACCTGTCTCTTCCCTTCCCATCCTCCAAAGCGAGCCCCTTACCTCCGGTCAGGCATCTGAGACCTGGTTGGATAGCCTCCCACATCCCTCCTTCCCACTGTCTTCCACACATGCTTCTCTCTTGCTCATCCCATTTCTCCAAGATGGCAAAAATGACCTTAGAAGGGGCTCTAGTGTCATCCTCATTTTATAGCTAAAGTGAGGCTCAGTTTGGGACTGGTCCCTACCGCAGTTCCACCTGGTGAGGGTCAGAGCCAGGAACCAAACGCACGTCTCTCTGACCCCCAGAGCCTACCCATCTACCCTGCAGCTGGAAACCACAGATAAAAGCATCTTCTAGGCACTGCTGTGTGTCCTGGGACAAATCCCTTGCCCTTTCTAAGCCTCTATTTCACTGGGAAAGTGGCCTGGGGTTACTGAGAGCTGAGGGATTCTGGGATTCCAGGAGTGGAGCTGGGGTGTCCTGTGTATGAGCCAGGTCCCACCCTGCCTAGCTCAGATGACCAGTCTCGAGGGCCCAATCAGGGCAGCCTTGGATCAGGCCATAAGTGGGAACAAAACAGACCAGGAGCTTGCCTCCCTGGCTTTGTTTATTGTCTGGGAGCTGGGAATATTTTGAATTGTTGTGTTTGCGGAGGGAGGGAAAAATAACCAAGTATAAGAAGGCAGCCAGTGAGAGGCCCGGGCAGGAATGCAGAGGAATCGGGCCTGCCTGGGTATGTCTGGGAGCTGGTGATGCTCCCAGAGGCCCAGCACCCTCTAGGTCGAGGATGCTCGGCTCAAATTGCCCGGAGAATTTCCTTTTTTAAAAAGCCTCATACCCAACTAAATTAGGCTTTCTGAGGGTGGTGCCTAGACAGAAAGGTTTTTTAATCTTCCTGGGCCCTGGCAATAGGCAAGCCAGATTGAAAACCTGTGTGGCCTAACTGCAGCCCACCGGAAGCCCCATCAGAGGGCTTGGAAAACGGGACCCCTGGGGCCCAGCCCAGAATTCCCAATTCAGGAGGTCAGGTGGGGCCTGGGACTGAGAATTTCTCACCAGTTCCAAGCACTGCTGCTGCTGGCTTGGGGGCCACACTTTGAAAGCCACTCACTCAGGGTGACGGAGCCTTTAAGGATCCCTCAGGGCTTTGATTCTGGTCTCTCTAGGGGAGAGGGGGAGGGGACGCAGCTCCCATGATTGAATGCAGTCTCCAAGACTGGCCCCTGTCTCCAAAGCCACACGGACAGGGAGTTGTGCAGTGCAGAGGTGTGTGTGTGTGTGTAGGTAGGGGCGCTCCCACATGGGGGTGTGTGTGGCAGGCAGCTCCGGAGCCATTCATTCACTCCGTAGACATCTGTTGGGCACCTCCCACAGCCACCATTTCTCTAGGCCTGGGGATATGGCGCTGGACCCTGCCAACTCAGCCCTGCCCATGTGAAGCCTAGCTGCGAAAACAGGTACATAAAAAGTGATCAGTGTACACTCACAAGGTTGTCCAAGTTAGGAGGAAAATAAAATCAAGCCAAGGCACAGAACTGGAGGAGGGACAGGTGGCAATCTGAGACACAGTGGTCAGGGAAGGTCTTTGGGAAGGAGGCCTAAAAGGTAGGAAGGAGCCAGCCCTGGGAAGGGCTGAGGAGAAAGTGTTCTGGGCAGGGGAATAGTCAGAGCAAAGGCCCTGTGGCAGAAGGAGCTTGGGGTTGAGAGAAAGCCAGGAGAGCAATGTGGATGGAGGGGGTGGGGGTGAGTGACAGAGATGTGGCAGGTGGGGGTGGGGAGGGGAGGAAGGAGGGGTTTGTCTAAGAGGCTGTGAGGAGTGTGGGCTTAGTGCCAGCATGGTGGGGGGCTGCCCTTGGGGTTCAAGGCAGAAAGGAGAACTGAGTGGGTCTGAAGCTCTTTCTTTTGCTTTTTATTGGGGTATCCATAGCGTTGAGTGATATGCAACACATCTGAAGTACACAGCTCCTTGGGTGTTTGTATATGTATACACCTGTGTGGCCTTCACCTAAATCAGGTTGTAGCACCTTTCCAACCCTCAGAAGGGTCTCTCAGAGTCCTTCAGGCCAACTCCCCGCTGCCCCGCCCCGCACGCAATCAGGGCTCAGATTTCCAGGCCCATAGAGTCACATCTCCCGGACTGGAAAGTCCCCATCACTGGAAGCAGCGACGCAGCATGTGGTGTGGTACCTGGCGCTCTCCTCTCCCCGGCAGGTGTTTTGGAGATTCCCCCGGGGTGTTGAGCATCTCAGGAGTCCTTCATCTGTTTGTTTTTCTCCTATGGCTGTACACGACCAGGGCTGTTTCCTTTTTTTTTTTTTTGGCTATTATGAATAGTGCTGCTATTTACATTCTTGTGCAAAAAACAAAATTCAACTGAGTAAATCTGAAGTTCTAATTTGCTGTATTAAGCAATTCATTAATGGTGTAGAATCCAATTTAGTAAATAGAAGGGCCTCTGAAGGGTTGTACCGAATGGAAGGTTTTTCTAGAAAAGAAGAGTGGGGCCAAGAAGCTATTAGCAAGAGAAAAGAAAGGATTATTTTGGGGCTGGGACATCTTCCTTTGGGGGGAAGAGAACAAGAAGGGTTTTATCATGGAGATTGACTCTTTTGGGGGTAAAAGTAGGAGGGCCCTGGACAGATTACCTCGTTAGTGTTGACCAGAAAATTCCAGACTGGTGGATTGCGTTTCTGGAGAAGGTCAAAAGTCAAAACTACAGCTGGGTTAGGTATTAAATCTAGGTTTGGTATCATGGGCTTTGGGCACAGGTGATGCCACTTTGGGTCTGTGGCTTTTCTTTTTAACACTAGGCATAGAATTAGGGATAAAAAAGGAGTCCCACGAAGAGCAATCTCGGAGGTTGATCTAATCACAAATTCCTAACTGGGCAGGTCATGGTGGGTAGTCACGAGCTAGGCATATAACTTCCTTGTAAAAGGCTTATCTTTGCTTTAAGCAAGCCCTGTGCATTGTTTCTGTGCATCTAGGTTAACACACTTTTGTTAACCTCTTTTTAAACAGCTCCTTCTAAACCTGACAGCCCTTTCAAATCCCTCCCTCTAAAGCGTATCCACACTCAAGATAACAACCCTGTAATCTGTTCCCGCCTTGCTTTCAATGACCTAAAAACCAAATGGGTTAAAGAAGCTGCAAACTGTCATTACTTCGGAGCTTTTTCTCAGCCTGTTGAGATCTTGCTTCCAGGTGTATCCTCTGTTTGGCTCAAATGAATTATAAAGTCTCTGCAGGTTTGGACATTCTGCCAGCTGATAGGTTAAGTGGATGTTTAAACCTTAAAGGAAATGGCTAAACTGTTTCCGCAGTGGATGTGCTATCCCATGCCGCCCCACCGGCCACGGAGCGGAGTTCCCGGATCCCTCTGGCAGCTCACGAAGATGGGCTGAGGGGTGGGAGAGGAGGCGGGGGAGGAGCCCCGCCGCACGCTCCGCCGCAGCCACCGGAAGGGAGATGGTGGTCTGCTGGGATCTGGAGCGTGGCTGCAGCCTCGGGGAATGAATAAAGGTGAATGAATAAATATGCACGTGTCCCCCCCCAGCTCTGCTGGTTTGCCTCCAGCATTGTTTCCTTCCCCTGCCCTGCGGCAGATTTGCTGTACCCACCAAGGGAGAGGAGAAAGCGAGCCCTAGAGGCTTGCCACCCACAGACCACTTCCAGTAAGGGTCTCCCAGGATCCTCTGCGCCTCAGGCCGCGTGCTAGGCCCTGCTAGGCACCCCTGCCTTCCAGGTGCTCCCACTCGGGCTCCAAGTGTGCGGGAGATCTGGGCTGCGGGAAGGCAAAGGGTTAAGGGATTTGGGGGAGGGAACAGCATGGGGTAAGTGCTGGAGGAGGGGAAGCCAGGGGACACCTGCAGGAGGGTTATCCAGTGTCCTGCCAGGCACCAGACTTGATGCTTTTTGTGAGTCAACTGCGCTTAATGCCTACAACAATCTGGGGCATAGGGGTTACAATTAGTCTGGCTTTACAAATTGAGAAACTGAGGCACATGACTCACTCTAGTTTACATAGATCAAGAGAGATGAAGCTGGGGTTTGCAAGCAGGCAAGAGGAGGGTGGGTAAGGAGAAGCAGCTTCCTGAAGGCTTAGCCGCTCCGGCCAAGCCTCTGGTACAGCCATCTGTCTGTGCACCTCTGGCGGAGTGGACACATGGGGTGTGCCCAAGAGAAAGTGACCAGGACAGGGACCGCTCGGCAGCTTCATCACTTTGTCTCCTTAGGGAACAACTTTCTCAGAGGTGTAAGAGGCTGGCCAGGTGGACCTCCAGCCGGCATTTCACCAACTCCTGTCCCATCGGTTGCCTGAAAGATGAGACGACCTACTCTGTGGCGAGGGACAAAGGGCGAGTTCAAAGTTCAGGGTCAATTTCATTTTAGTATTTTCAACTGCTTTAAAAAAGAACCCTTCACAGTCCCATTCACTGCCTCTAAGTTCAGGGCTGCAGACACTTGGCCACCTCTCCTCACGCGCCTTTGGGGAGCTCTCCCAGCTATTGATTTTCAGTTTTGAGATGGGAAGAGGTAGTCCCAAGGGAATTTCAGGCTGGCTTGTGGCTTCTGAAGGAAACCACTGCTTGGGTTTCCTTGAAGTTCCCTCCTCATTGCCAACAGTTTTTGTTCCTTGGCGCTCACAGTCTCTTCCTAGAGTTTCCAGCTGCCGTGCCCTGGTGAGGGGACGAGAGTGGTGCACTAAGTACTTCACGGGTCTCAAACTCAGCAGCCCCTTGCAAGGGACAAGGAGGTGACATAAATGAAGGGAGTAGCCAGGTGGGGACTGTGACAACCTGGGGAGCCCATGCCCCCATGTGAGGGTGTGGCTGATGTGACTCAGCTCCAAGTGACGGCAGACAGGTAGATAATGGGCCTGAGGTGACTCTGTTTTGCCATTCTTTGAAAAAGATTTTACTTATTTATTTTTAGAGAGAGGGGAAGGGAGGGAGAAAGAGAGGGAGAGAAACATCAGTGTTCCAGAGAAATGGTTGCCTCTCTCAAGCCCGCAACCAGGGACCTGGCCCTCAACCCAGGCATGTGCCCTGACTGGGAACCGAACCTTTGGGTTTGCAGGACAATGCCAAACCCACTGAGCCACACTAGTCAGGGCTATCTTGCCATTTTTTTTCCAGAGAAAGCAGACATTCAGATTTCTAAAATGTGAACTCTCCACTTTTTTGTTTTGTTTTGTTTTAGATTTTATTTATTTTTAGAGAGGGAAAGGGAAGGAAAGAGGGAGAGAAACACCATGTGGTTACCTCTTTCACGCCCCCTACTGGGGACCTGGCTTGCAACCTAGGCAACCCTTTGGTTCACGGGCCATCATTCAATACATTGAGCCACAGGAGCCAGGGCCCAAGTTTTTATTTGTGGCAATTAACTCAAGTATTTGAAAACCCAGTGGAGGCCAGAGAAACACATCTGAGTGCTGGGTTCAGTGCAGGCACTCCTCCCCTCCCCCACCCCCAGTTTGAGACCTCTTGTCATAATGGTTCAATGAGGCAGGATTTATTGTCCCATATTACGGATGAGGAAACGGAGGCACAGGGAACAGGCATGCAGGCCCAAGTCATACAACTGGGAAGCAACAGAAAGGGGAATAGACACTGGGGGCCTCTGGCTCCATTCCAATTTTTCCCCACCCACCCTGAGTTTGCCCATGGATGCGCCACCCCCTGCCTTGCCCTTCTCTACCTCTTATCCACCCACCTGGCCTTAGCTTGAGGTTGGAGCCCTCCCTGACTTCTTTTCTCCTCTTCCTCTCTCTCTCTCCTGTCCTCTGAGGCTGGTGTTTTTGTCTGACAACCACTAAGAGCCCAGGAATGTCCTCATTTAAAAGCGTGGCCTCTAGACCTACACGGCCTGGGTTTGAATTCCAGCTCTACTATGTGACCACAGAGTGACTGTGGGCAAGTTACTGAATGTCTCTGCGGCTCAGTTTTCCTTTCCGTGAAATAGGAAGGTTAATAGTACCCACCCCACAGGGTTATTGTGAGGACTGAACAAGTTAACATATTTAAGTGCATCACCCTGTCCCCAAAATGCAGCTAAGCGCTATCTATATAAGGGTTTGTTAGGTAAAATAAATGCAACAAATGTGTTCAATACCCAGTGTGTGCCAGGCCCAGGACTCAACAGAGGCATAAAGGACCAGGTCTCACCCCTCGTGGAGTTAATGGCCTAGAGGAGGAAGATGGGGTTTGGCCGAGACCTATCGTGTGCTCTGTGCAGACACCATCTGCACTACACTGGCCTGCTTGAAGTTCAGACCACCCAATGGACCTTTCAAACTGCAGCCCTAGACATGCACTCCCCTCATCCCTCCCGTGGCCTCACTGCCCTCACTCCCTCCCTCCCAGCCTAGCTGGGCCCACATCACTTTTGCTTAGAGCCACCACCGCTCTTGCCAGTGAGTCTTTGCGTAGTGGCTCCCTCTGCCTGGACCACTCTTCCCTCTCCCTTCTCCTCAACCCTGTGGCTTAGTCAAAGCTTCCGGGTTCCATCTTCAACTCCAGAGTCGGCTCCACACTATGACCTGCCTCTTGCACAAAGAGTCTGGGGAGTTTCTGCTTGCTGTCTGTTCCTTCAACTCACAGAGGGACCTCACTTCCATCAGAAGGGGTGAAATGTGGAGTCTCAGTTGCTTTCCTCTCTAGCTCTGGTTTCCTTACAGACCAAAGGGGTACAGGTACCCTGAACCCAAAGGAGAGAGCTGAGGTGGCTGGAAGTGGATGCTACCTGGGGTTGCTGGGATGCTGGAGACGCTGCTGGTCCCTGGGTACTTCCTGGAGAGAGGGGCACCTGGGGTCGGTAGAGAAGGGCAGGGAAAGCACAAGAAGCCAAGAGAGAGTATGTGCCAGGAGTGGCCCATGTCTGGGTTGGCTGGAGTTGGGTGGGGGAAGCCTTCCAGAAGGCCAAGATGGAGCAAAGACAGCAGGGGGCCCCAATGAGAAAGCCAGGGAGAGGCCGTGTCATTTCCAGAGTCCTGTTGTTCAGCATCCTGGGTCTAACCCAGTTCTGATGTGGGGGGTGTCCGTCTGCCAGCCCTGTTTGGTACTTCTTCCTTTATTCTTAGTCCAAAAGGTGGAAGGATCCATGAGCTCTCCTCACAGTCTCCCAGGTTCAGAGAGGGAATGAGAGAGACAGGAGAAAACTGGGGTTCGGAGAAGGAAAAAAACCTTGCTGGAAGTCACACCGCACTTCCCCCTCATGCTCAGCCAGAGCCTGGTTATGGAAAATGGTCTCTGAGGACTTGCTCATGCAAATAAGGACAAGAATAATGGCACATTCCCCATTTTCATTTAAAAATAGTCTCAGTAGCTGACACTCGCTTGGCACTTAAGTGCCTGGTGCTGTTCTGATTGCTTTACACTGTTAACCTTGTATCTTCACAGCAGCCAGAGGAGATAAGTTCTCCTATTTTTATTTCCATTTTACAGATCAGGAAGCCAAGGCACAGAAAGCCCCAGTAACACTACCCCAAGGTCACCCAGCTGGGGCAAAGCCAAAATTCCAGGAGCTCTTTATTGGCTTCACATCACACTGTCAGGTCGCCCTCATGCCTGGGGGCGGCAGCAAGGGAGGGCTATTGTGCCCATTTCTTGAAGGAGCATATCAAAGCTGAGAACCTGGATGATCACCCGGAGGACGCAGCAGAGTGGTTTGGACTTCACAACGCAAGGAACCACAGGCGCCTCCCATGAGCCAGGTGGATAGGTGAGCGGTGGGGTCTGGAGGCTGGTGTTAGGAGCCCGGATCGAGGCGGGGTTGGGGCCTCTTTTAGCAGGGAGGGGCTGAGGACTGGCTGTACCACTTGGCACCAGGAGTTATAGAGTAAGGATTTCCTGGAAAATGCGCTGTAATGGGGAAAGCATCGGGCCGAGTGTTCGACCACCACCTGAGGTGTGCACGCGCGCGCTCCGCGAGCCCGGGCTCTTTGTGTGTCCGAGCCCGTGCGCGCGTGCGTGTGTGGAGTGTGCGCGCGCATGTACATGTGTGTGTGTCCGCGTATAGGGAGGGGCAGGGTGCCCCGGGCCCGCCCCGGCCCCGCCCCAGCCCCGCCCCCGGCCCGGCCAAGCTGGTATTTTTCCACCCAGCAGGATGGGTGATGCTGAGAGCTGCCGGCTCAGACAACAGACACGCGAGGTCAGGAAGAAGCCGCTTATAAATTACTGCTTCCTTCGCGCCGCTGCCAGCTTCGAGCTTCGGGCCCTAGTTGCAACCCCGCTCGCTGGCGGTAGCCGAGCCCAGAGGACCGCGAGCTCGGAGACCCAGCCACGCCGCAGAGCGCGGAGCGCGGACCCCGCGGGCCAGAGATCCAGCGGGTGGGCAGACCCCGGCGAGTGGAAGGGAGCGCAGCGCCGCGGATACCCCAGGTACTCGAGGGAGAGGAGCCTGGCTTGCGGAGACCCCTCCCCGTCACCACGCTCCAGCTGGCCCCGACCTCCTCCCTATCCATTGCCCCTCATTCTGGCTCCCCTTCCACCACCGAGGGAGGGACGGAGGGACGGAGGGTCGCCTGCCCAGACCTGCTGGCGCGGCTGTTATTGTTTCCCGGGCGAAAGGGCTCGGGCTTCTCATACAGGCGGCAGGTGTGTGTGTGTGTCGGTGTCTCAGTCTCACTGCAGTCTGTTCTTATCTTCGCGTCCGTGTGTGTGTGTGTGTGTGTGTGTGTGTGTGTGTGTGTGTGTGTGAGGGTGGCCGTTTCTTCATATCCCAGTAGCATGCACTATGTGACCCAATGTATGACTGCCATTCTCTGTGTCCAGAGCTGTGTGTGTGTGTATGTTCTGGTGTTTCTGTGATTCCTGAGTGTGGTTGTGTCTTCAGACGTGTGCACTGTGTGCCCCGGTGTGTGTCTGTGTGAACTTGTGTGTGTGTGACTGTGGCTTCAAGTAGCTGGCTGTGCATGTGTGTCCACCCGAGTGTGGCTGTGTCCTCAGGTCCCTGGTTGTGGACACTTGTGTGTCTTCAGCTGTACCTGAAGGAGCATTTCTGGTGTCTAGAGGGCTGAACAGCGGCGCTGGTTCTTCAGGGCAGACACTGAGCGGGGAGAGGTGATAGGGCGGCATGGCTCCAAGGGTACTGCCCATGTGCCGCGTGCAGGTGGCAGTGCCAACATCCAGCCGTCTTGAGGGACAGCTGGAGGCCAAGTGGGCCGTGGGCAGGGACAGCTAGACACTCCTCCTGACTTTTCCCCTTCCTTCTGGGGGTTCCTCTTTGGGGCACGAGGTTCTACCGCTCCTATCAGGGAAGCCATAGAGAGAATCTCAGAATCCACAGCCCTGAAGCTTCAACCTGGACTGGAGGGAGGACCTGTGGGCTGCCTTCCTGAGCACTCAGAGGGAGGTGTGTGCTCGGCAGGGCCACTAGCCTGGCTATTTTGGTCATTGCCAGGCCTCTGCCAGATCCCAGCCTTCCCCAGGACCAGCCCTAAAGGCTTGGGAGGCAGCCCAGGCCCCCTGTTTCATGGCTGGTGAAATAAATTAGCTCAGTAACCACCCAGATGCTTGAATGGAGGGTCCTCAGGCTGAGGTTTGAGGTTTAGTGGCGCGTGGCTCCATTTGGACTTCGGTAAATTGGCCCACACTTTGGCACTGCTGACGTTCAAATGAATGTCATAGAGGAGATCTTTTTAAATTTCTTTTAAATTTTTTCTTAGCTGGAAGGGAGGGGAATCTCATCCAGAGTCTCGTAGCCAGAAGGAGTTTATTTTTATGAGAGAGCGAGAGAGAGAGAGCGAGAGAGCGTGGGTGAGCACTTAGCAACCGCCTGCCTCCCTCTCAACCAGGGAGTCATCCAGGGAGTGTGGGGTGGGCATGAGGAGGTGTGGGGGTGGAATGGGGAAGGGAATTCATCAGGATGGTGTTGGGAGGGGGGATTAGAGGGGGCCTGAGGGCACTGGCTGATGAGTACCCACCATAGGGTGGGATTGGCAAAATGGCTAGAGGTCCTAGGCCTGGCTCAGCCCCAGTTGACCTTGGACAACCTTTTTTGAGGCCTCAGTTAACTCATCTGTGAAATGGGTGGAGTAGACTTGTTATGTGATAACTAGAATCTGTCCCCAGGGAGCTGAGTTCAAGTACTGTGCCTCTGTCTTAGTCGGCCTGCAACCTTGGGTGATTTCCTGGGCTTCAGGCAGCAAGGACGCCAGTGCCATCCTCACTGTGTCCTTGAGGGGATTGAGAGAGATGGGATTGAGAGAGATGAGACTGAATAAGCCTGTGGTAAGCTGTAAAGCTGGGCTAGGCTTCAGAGCTGCTGATTAGAGAGTGTCACGAGGTCCCAGGTCACTGTGGTATGTGGTAAGGGCTAAGGTGCGCCCTCAAGCTTCTGTCCTTCAGGGATACCTCGACCCTTCTCTTTTAGCTCATTCTGCTGTGATTGGGTCACATCTGCTTTGTGGAGTTGGGAGGCCTTAGTGAGTAGTGCCCATTTTACAAATGGGCAAACTGAGAGCCACTCAGAAGACAGCAGCTTGACTGGACAGTGGTAGGATTGGGCTCAAAGGCCTTCCCTTGGCCAGGTGAGAGTTTCATCTTTGGAGTTTTAGTAACTAATGTCTTAGGGAGCTGAAATTGAACCAGGACTGGGGAAAATGAGGGACAAAGGTGCCCTCGTCCTCAGAGTTGGAGGGTGAAGGTGTGGGACTCATTGGCACCTCAATTCTGTCCCTACTTATCCATCCTCCCTTCTCTGTACCTTCTCTGGGAGCCCTGCCACTTTTCCTGAGCAAGTGCCAGCCTTCCAGGAGGTAATCTGGTCCCCATGGTGGCATTGCTCACTCGTTTGTCCACCTGTTAACCTGTCAACGGACGTGGGAGTTGTACCTACCTGAAAGTCTTCCCAAAGTTCCCCAAATAAGACACTTGAGTCATTGAACATATTCCTGTAAATAGGAAAGAGCTGAAAAATAAATTGCAAGGAGCACTGGAATGAAGCCTGGTGCAGCTGGAGGGGGGCCTGGGTGAGAATTAGGGCTGGCTCTGAAGCCCCAGAGTCATCCCGGTTGGTGTGGACTGATCCCTAATTTCTGTATAAGGTCAGAAGCAAGAGTCCAACTCTTTTGGAGCTGTGTCTCACTTCCTCCGTGCTGGCCAGCTTATCTTGACCTAAGTGTTGATGTGAATTAACGGGGTCTGCGGAGGAGCCGTGGAGGTGGAAATCTCAGTGGCCTTCCAGTGTGAATGAGAACTCTTTTTTGATGTGCCTCATTTAGTTGGTTAATAAACCCTGCTCAGGTCAGTTCTGGTCAGACACTGGATTCGGGGTAGAACATTGGCTTTCGGACAGCTCACAGCCCAGAGGAGAAAGGACAGCGTGGCAGCCACTATGACCATGCCATCCACAGGGTGCTGTGAAGACTCCATGCGTGTTGATGGCAAGGTCGTAGGCAGGAGGAACTTCAGCTTCTTAGAGGAGGCGATTTTGGAGTTGGCATCTGAATGGGCTGTGGGCGGTGGGCACAGCAGGTGCAAAAGCACAGGCTGGAGAGAGGAACTGGTGGAGGCCCTGAGTGCTAGGTAAATGGGTTTAGCCTTTATTCTGAGGGCGGCTGGGGTAGAAATAGCATCAGACTAGGTTTAGGGACAGTGATGAAGAAGCCAGTTAACCTCCCAAGCCTGGGAGACCCCTGATGGTGACTGAGGAACTAGGCTGGGGTGCAGAAAACCGAGGGTGGCCCAGCCGCTGTTGGTCAGGGCACAAAGCATTTTCTGTGCCAGTGAAGCTTGCCTTGAGCTCTTTTTGTAAACACAGGGTGAAGGCCTGGACATGCTGTTTAACAGGTTCACAGGCCATTAACTTACTGGCTTTGACCTCCCTGGGAATACGAGGCCCCCACCTCTTTATGGTGAGGTATGTCTGCCTCACGGGGCTAGACAGGGCTTGGGGGCTTCCCTTTGCACCTCATCTGGTCAGGGGCTGGGTGCAGGGGTTAGGGGTAGCTGGGAGAGGGCAGAGAGAATAAAAATTGTTGTGTTTCTAAAGCTGAGTAATCAACCAGCCTTCTCTTGAAAAACCCAACGTACAAATCACTCAAAAACAATTAAAGGGGAGGGGGGTCTGTAGTGGGCAGGGGGCAGCAGCAGTTAATTCTAGTCCAGTATCAGAATTGCCTGAATTACTTTTTACAAATTCAGATTTCCAGGCCTGGTCTGGATACTGAATCAGAATCTCTGGGAGTGGAGCCCAGGAGTCTGCATTTTAAAATATTTTCTTGTGATTAAAGAAAAAGAAATTAAGTTGAGATATAATTTACATGCAGTGAAATGCAAAGATTCTGCTACAGGTTGATGAATTTTGGTGAATCACACAGGTGGTTATGCCTGTGTAGCCACCACCCAGATCAAGCCTTGAACTGTTTGTTGTGGAGATTTCTAGTTCCCCCAGAAAGTTGTCTGTGCCCTTCCCCTCCCGAAGGGAACCCGTTTCTGATTTCTGTCTCCATAAATGGGTTTGGCCAAGCCTAGAACGCACTTGAGTGGCATACATTCTTTTGTGTCTGGCTTCTTTCTGCCTGATGTTCTTGAGGTTCGTCCGTACTGTTCAATGTGTATCAGTGGTTCGCTCCCTTTGTTTCTGAGTAGTGTGCTGTTGTGTGGACGGACCAGTTTGTTTATCCATTCTCCTGTGTGTGGACATTCGGGTTGTTTCCAGTTCGATGTGGTTTTGGGATTAAGCTTCGATGAGCGTTGGTATACAAGTTTTTTTGTGGGTATATATTCATTGTCACAGAGATCTTTTTTAATTACAAAAAACAATACACCTCAAGCAATACAAAACTGTATAAGCTAAAAATGATCCTTTTATATATGTATATGTATTCATTGATTTTAGAGGGAGAGGAGCCGGGGTCAGGTCAGGGGGAGCAGACATCAACCGGTTGCCTCCTGTAAGTGCTTGACCGGGGATCGAACCAAAAATCTTTTGGTGTACAGGATGATACTCCAACTAGCTGAGCCACCCGGCCAGGGCTGAAAGTGATTCTTAAAGATCATTTAAAAAAAGTACAATTTAATCTTTAGTCTGTCCATCTGACTGTCAACCTATCATCTATCTTTCTTTTTATGACATTTCATTTATTTTTAGGGAGAGGGGAAGGGAGGGAGAAGGAAAGGGAGAGAAACATCAATGTGTGGTTGCCTATCGTATGCCCCCCACTGGGGACCCAGCCAGCAGCCCAGGCATGTACCCTGACCAGGAATCAAACCTGCAACCCTTTGATTGGCAGGCCAGCGCTCAATCCACTGAGCCACACCAGCCAGGGCTATCTTCTATCTCTTTGTAACGATTAAGGCCTTTAAGATGATACATTCTCCTCTGCCTACAGCTTTAAGTGTATCTCTCAGATGTCTGTGTGGACATATGCTCTTTTTTATTATTACTTTCTAGATCAGTTTTCATTTCCTCTCCCACCTAAGGGTCATTTAGGATCTCTAGATGTGGTTTTGTTTTGTTGTTAACAGAAATGGCATTGTATTGTTCTTGGTTCTGCCACTCTATTCAAACAACAGGGCATTGTCGAAATGCTGCTTTTTGGAACATGCAGATCTGCCCCGCCATTCTGAACAGCTAGTGTGCATTTGGGAGGCACCACCTAGGCTGGCCGGTCTCGGTCACCCTGCTCCGTGAATGACATGCTCCCACCCCATGACTCTAACTTCCCTGAGGGTGAGCAGAGAAGCAACCCTATGCCATTCAGCATTCTGAGATGGGAGAGAACCCACTCTGTCTCATTTCCCTGAGTGGTTATAAGACTTGGGGTCCTTACCTCCATCTGATAGACGAGTTCTTCCAATCTCAGGAAAATGACTTGCCTCCACTCACCCACCTGGGAAATGGGGAGGAGCCTTGGAACCAGAGCCCATCTTGTTCTAATATTTATTGAGCACCTACTGGGTGCCAAGCATCTTGCTGCGGCCAGGGGTACAGGGTTAAATAAATCAAATAGCCCCTGTGCTCAAGTAGCCTCGTGGGAGCGGAGGAGATACCTATCAGGAAGAGTTAATAAACAACCCAGGCAGTTTCTGTCGAGGCACACCTGGGAAGGTCTGAGGGAGAGTGGGTCATTGGCTGGGAGTGCGGGGACTTCAGGATTATCGAGGTGACCCTCCCTGCCCACCCACTGAATGGATGAGGAGACTGAGGTCTGAGGCATAGATCAGATCTTGAAGATAGGCCATCAAAAAGGGCCATTGTCCACAAATCTGTTCTTCCCCAGCCCCACCTGCCTTTCAGTGGTTATGCAAAACAAGTGAATTTAAGGACTGATTATTACCTCGGTCTCAAACTTTCTGTCTCAGACTTTCAGTGGCCGTTGTCAAGACTCCCAGATCCTGATATTATCACAAGGAAATGGGAAAAGGGGTGAAAGGGCAAAGCCATACGGATCCAAAAGTTTTCTAAGGGTTTCTCTGCTCAGGAGACACCTGCAGACTCTGGAACGGGGGGAGCAAGACCACGCGTGGGGTGGAGCTTGGAGCCTGGCTCCTGCTGGGCAGCCCTGGCCACTGTGGAATGGAACTGAGGCAGCTGTGAGGGTGCTAACAGGTGTCCGAGTAGGTCTGAACTGAAGGGCAGGAGAGCTGAGTTCCAGTCTGCTCACCTTGGGTCCTCCTTGGCCCCTCTGAACTTCAGCCTCCCCATGAAGTGGACGCTCAACCACATGGCCTCGGGGTCACTTCAACAAAGTTCTGAGAGTCCCACCTGTCCCTGGGCTTTTCCTAGCACAAAATAAAAGCGATATGTGAATTACTGCCATGTTTCCAGCAGAAAGGCCTTAGTCCCAGGGGCCAGCTTGCCCGCTGCCTGGTTGGGCATGGAGGGGTGAAGTGGGCTGGTGGGTTTCAGCAGAGTCCTGCTTAGTGGGTGGTTTGGAAGGCTCTGCTGTCTTGCTACACAGCCAGTCAGCACCTGGAGGTGATGGTGGCTTAGCCCTCGTGGAGCACTCGGGCCAGGACTCCAAGGACTTTCATTCTGTTACCAGATGGCACCTGGTATCTCCCGTCTGGGTGGGTGTGACCACAGCTCGAGAAAACAGCTTCCTCACCAGCCTCCATGCCTCCCGGGCGTCTCTCTGTACTGCCACCTACTTCAGGAGCCACTTAACAATGCCTGGCACATAGTGAGCACTCGGAAAGGTTACAAAAGTCAAAGTACAATAGATATAAGCTCACCCTTGCCCGAGCCCCTGTGGGGCAGAGCTCAGGTCTCTGCAGCCTGCCTTTAATTCATCCACCTAACTGGGCGGACTCTGCAAGGGGAAGTGGTGCTCCAACAGAGGGCCCGGTGTGCAGTAGGTGCTCAGCGTGCACACACACACACGTCCCTCTGCTTCCCTCGACCCTGAAATGAGAGCCTCTATTTTAAACATCTGAATGAGTACAGGCTTGGAAATTAAATTCACTCATCACCATCCACCCATCCAACAAATATTTATTTGTTCTAGGCCCTGGCAATGTGGTAAGTGACCAAGATAGACCAAATCATGCCCTCATGACACTGAGCACAAAGTGGCAAATTATCACTGGGCACAGGGATACCAGGGTTTGGCCCCCGTGGCTGCTGGCTTGCTGCACGATCTAGGCGAGTGCTTTCTCTCCTCTGGTCCTCGGTCCTAACTTGTAAGGAAACTTGTGTTTGTGGGGGAAATGCCTCCTGAGTAGAAGGGGGAAACATCCTTTGTTGTCTCTATCGGGGAGCGCGTGCCATCACCCACAGGGGTGCTGTTCTGGCTTTAAGGATGCTGTTGTCATCCTGTTGGCTTGCGAGATGTCTTAGTCCTTCCCCTGGAAGGAGCCTGCTGACTGGGGACCTGGAGTTCTGAGATGCTCTGAGTAGAGCAGTGGCACCGGGCTTTTAGTAAAAACCACTCCTGGGGGAACAAAGCAGGTTTTTCTTCAATCACCAGTAGAGGAATAGAGGTTAGAACACACCTTACAAAAACGAAAGAGAAAGGACCCACTCTCGCCCAACCAAACCTGCCAGCCTCTCTCCACTTTATTAGGCAGAAGTCATCTCTGCCTTTCACTTCTCACCAGGGGAAAGTGTGGGTTGTTTTGAAAGGATTCACATCCCAGGCCTGAAAAAACATTACCCGTCACCTCAAAACACTCTCCCGGTGCAGCTCTGGACCACAGGTGTGTTTTCTGTGTCCACATAGTTTTATACATTTGAGCCAGTATTTTTCAACGCGGGATTTTTTCTTTTGTACCTGCATCTGGTCACCTGGTTTCTCCGATCGACTGCAGTGCTGTCCCACCCAGCAGTGCCCCCCTGCCCCCTCCCTACCCACAGCCTTCGGGTTTTGGCCCTGGAGGTATGGCGGCGTGCTGCTGGTGGATCCCCAGTGGAAGTGTCGGGGAGGTGACTCAGGAGCTTCAGCTCAGTAGCCTTTATTCTCTTACCCTGGCTGAGTCCTGTGGTCTGTCCCTACCTACTTGCTCGCTAAGTCTCACTGTGGGACATACCCTACCTGTGCCCCTTCCCCTCTCTTGAGCCATCAGGGGCTCAGGGGAGGCTAGGAGACATTGGAGAATTTTTCCTCCCTCTCAACGTTTCATTACCTCTGACCCCTGCTGGCCATTCCCTACCCCACCCCGACCTTGGCTCTGCCTTGGGGTGCTGTACCCACAACAATAACATGTACCTGGGCCCCTCAGACTATCAGCTGTAGGCCTCCCCTGGGTCTTGTTCAAATGCCCCTTTCCATGCAGGAGGACTGGGGCGGGGCCCGAGGTTCCGCAGGTCTAACCAGCCCCCAGGCAGTGCCATGCTGCTGGCCTGAGGCCCACTCCCAGTAAAGGAGGGGTCACAGCTGTTGCCCCCTTCACTCCCACCCCCCACCCCCAGGCTGCCTTTGGAAACCAGGCCCCGGAGCCTTGTAAGCACCATTTCCCTAACCATCACAAAAGATACCATTGTTCCCATTTCACACAAGAAAAGCTGAGGCCCCTGAGTGAGCAGGTAATTAGCCCAAGGTCACACAGCTGAGAGGCAGCTGAGCCAGGCCAGACCCTCTGGGCCAGTGCCACCTTGGAAAGGATGCTGGTGGGGAAGCCCTTTTCTGCTGAACAGTGTCCCTGGTCCAGAAGCCACAGGAGGCCTTTAAAGGCAGCCAAGTCGGATGTAAATCAGGGAGAGTCCAGGGCCCGCCAGGCCCTGCTGACAGCAGGGCAGCCGAGGCAGCGTGTCAGGCCCCGGCCCGCAGCGGGATTTGGCGCTGGCGTGCTGCCTGGGGCCGAGAGCCTCGGGGGGATGCTCACAGCTCTTGGAAGAGCACGCTGGAGCCCAAGGAGGCTCCGTGTCTCTGACAGCCTCCCCGATACTTCCATGAACCTCAGGGTGGAGGGCTGGCTGGAAGGGTGGGCAATGGAATGGGCGTGAGCTGGGACCCGGTGCTTCGATTGTTTCAAGACTGCTCATCCTCAAACCACACGGCTCCTTTCCTTAATTGGGGGTCTGCTTTGAAGACGGGTGGCGTTGGTCTCCTGCTTGGCTGGGGCTTTATTTTGCATTGGCACCTGCTCCATGCAAACTGGGAAGAGTAGAACAGCCTTACAGTCTAGCTCATGGAAATGTAGTCACTGGAGCAGCAGGTGGAGCCACCTAGGAGGGAGCTCGTAGGAATGCTGACTCAGGCGTGGGGTGGGCCCACTCCTCACTGTTGCGGCAGGCCCTCCAGGCTTAACCTTGAGGAGGGCAGATTCCTCCGGCAAGGGGAAGGCACCGAGGTCCTGACCTTTCCAGTAGGCTCTCTTGGTAGCTAGAGCACCACCACTGCAGGGGGCCTCCGATGTCACTTCGTCCGTGCCCCACTTGACTGATGGCCTAAGTGTCGGAGAAGGGGCATGCATTAAATCACACAGCACATACAAAGCAGGGCATAAGTCCAGAGTCTTAGGGTTGCAAGCAGCGGAAAATCAGTTCAAACTAACTCAACCCCCCCCAAAAAAAAACCCCACAAAAAACCATTTTCTGACGCCTTTAACAGACAAGGCCCAGGGTCATATGTCAGGCATGGGTGCATCCAGGTGCTGAGACTGTCACTGGGACTCCTTTCTCTGCATTTCTGGTTTTCCTGTCCCTCCTCTTTTGGCTCCTTTCTTCTTGGGGCGCCCCCAGTTGCACAGTGAATTCTTTTTCCCAGCGTAGCCATCTCAGCTTGGAAAGAGCCTTGTTCTTTCCCAATATTTCTTAGCATAGCTCCCTTCATCACTCTCATCGTCCAGGCTTGGTCATGTGCTCTCCTTGAGCCAACTGTGACAGCTCCTCTGACGGACTAGGCCTGGCTCACATGCCCACTCCTGGAAGTAGGAGGGGGGTCAGCCCGCCCAGAGCCACAGAGACTGAGAGTGGGCGCATGTGGGTCTCCTGGGGGAGATCAATGCAGGCTGTCCCGACAAGAAGGGGCCTGGGTGCCAGCCCTCTGGACTCACGGGACCGCTTGTCATTCTGACCTCGTACAAATGCGAAGACTCATGCCAGATAGAATTGTACTCTCCTTCCTCTGGTTCCCTCAGTGTTTGCTTGTGACTGTGCATTAAACATGCTACCTTCATCTTTCTCGTTGTCCCTCTTCTCCTGATATTGCCCAGGATAGCAGGGCACACATCGCCACTCCCACTGCCTACACAGTTGGAGATATTTTTCCTCCAACCGAGCCTTCACAGAGCGTGTGTCCACCCAGAAAACAAAGGCTCCGTGACATCTCTGTCACATGTGGGCCTTTACCAGGGGGTTCCACGAGAGTGGGGACCTCGGCTGTCCATTGCTGTGTCTCAGTGCCTTGAACAGTATCTGGCACAGAGTAGGTGCTCAATAAAGTACTGACTGAGTGTTCCTATGCCGTAGTGCCTTGGACACAGTGGACGCCACTGGGAGCCTGTGGACCGTGGGGCCCTAGCGTAGCTGCGAGGTCGTCTCATCGGGCGGACAGGGAGTTCTCGAGTGCTGTGGCCGTTTCTGAGTCTGAGGAGGAGGCTGCGAGGGCAGGTTGCAGACAGAGTGAGGAATGGGAAGCGCTCAGCCTGGAGGACCCTGTCTGCCCTTCCACATCTCTGCTAATCCATTTAAATATGAGGTCTTAGGTGTTAAGGAACCATTTCCCAGATCTCTGCATTTTTTATATTCCAGTAAGCCGGAAGAGCCTTCCAGTACAGCTCTGCTGGTGGAATGAGGGGCAGAAGTGATCTGTCCCCACTTGCGTTATTTTCCAAACTGAGTTCCAAAGAACAGGAGGTATTCTGTTTTTTAAAAAAGGGGGTTTCTGGAGTCAATCACATTTGGGGACTGCTTGACTCAGCAAAGTTCAACAAATTTCCTTGGCACATGAATCTCAGAACCTCTAAATAGTTGATAAGTATTCTCCAAGTATCTGGGGTTTCCAGGGCCTCCCCCAGCCCACCTATCTAGTTTTGGCATGTCCCCTTGCTCACAAGGAACAGTCATTGGGTGCGTGCAAGGACCCCAGATCTGGGTGTGTGACTGGGCTGGTGGCATGCTTACACGGGTGTGGACCTTAGAGTTGGGGCAGGGGGGCCAGCTTAGCCACCAGGGCCAGCCATCTCCTTCCGACCTTGGGCTTGGGCATCTGCTCCTCCCAGCACAGGCTGCCTGTGGACAGTTTTGGGGACACTGCATTGCGGAGAGGGGTGTGTGAGCAAGTGTGTCCGCATGCATGTGTGTCTGTGTGTGAACATTCGAGTGTGTGCATGAGAACCTCAGCACCTCAGTTTCCTGTCTCTGCTGGACGTTGACCGGGGCGCCTCCTAGTGTGTGTGAGGCGGGTGGTCTCATCTGGAAGAAGACTGAGTCCTCTTCACAGTCGTGACCTGACCAGATCTTTCCATCTTTGCTTCCTCTCGTGATAGGTCCAGAACGACAGCCCTTTCTGAGGAGCCTCCAAACGTAAGTGGCACTGAGCTCTCCCTATGACCATAGGTTGCACCAATGTGACAGTGACCCAAGGTGGGGGGCGCAGGAGCTTGGTTTTCTCCAGGCTCTCGTCCACAGAGTGTCACCTCTGGGTGGCAGGTCCGTAGCTGGGGCTGGCCACCTATGCCTGCCTGTGCCAGGGAGGCAGCCCTGCAAATGGGCCAAGCACTGGTTTCAGAGCCCTGGCCTTGCTCCCATCCCGGCTTTGCCGCCAGTAGTGATGGGGGCCTCGCTGAGTTGACCCTGAGGACTGGGGCCAGGCTTCTGTGAAAGGGTGAGCTCCTCCGCTCCCGGCACAGACAGGATGCTCCAGGAATCGGGCTGCTCTCCCAAGTTTCTCTTCATTAAACTCTGCATTTTTAAAAAATTGAAAACCTTCAGAAAAACTGCAAGAATATTACAGTGAACTCTTGTATACTCTTCACTCAGATTTTCCCTTGGTCAACATGTGCCACTTTTGCTTTATCTCTTTCTCTCTAGAATATAAAAATAGTCACTTTAATTTTCTCTCTCTCTTTTTTTTTTTTGCTGAATCATTGGGGGTTTTGCAGTCAAGATGCCCCTTTACCCCTAACCCTTCAGCCTGTGTTTTGCAAGAGCAAGGCCATTCATTCTTTTATGTAAGCACGCATAGTTATCAACCCCAGGACTTTTGACATTGACACAGTTCTGTTATCTAATCTACAGACCAAATGACGTTTTGCTGTTGCTGATCGTGTCCTGATACTTACAGAAGCTTCTTTCCCCTCCTTAGTTCGGGATGTGACCCTGGTTTTCAAAGGGGGTTCATGGGGCAGAAACCTGACTCAGTCACTTTTCTGCAGATGTCTTCTCTACTGCGATTTAAAATGTTCTCGCTCTTGGGCTTTCAGAGTCTTTTAGTTGTGACATTCAGTAAGAAATACATTTTGTGACAGTATGCTGCCCGTGCTCACACACGTATACACGCATGAAAATGAAACCACAGTTTCAGAAATAATAACTCACAGCCTCCCGGTCGGTGGGTTCTGTTCTGTTCTCTTCTGGGTTCTTGTGTAAAAATGATAGCCCTGACCCTCTTAGGTTGATTTCATAACTCACTAGTAGATTATGCTGTGGAATTGGAAAATCCTGGCTTCCTGAGCAGTGATTTCTCCTGGGGTTGGGGGGCGGGGAGGAGGTAATGCCCCTGACCAAGCTCCCACTGGTGCAGGGCTGGGTTCTGGTTGATTTGGGATCACCTAGAAGCCAGAACTAGGAGAAAAGGCCCAAAGACCCTTGGCTTGCTGCTGTCAGTGGTGGACCTGATTTCATCCCTGTCATGAATATCTTGCCCTCACCCCCCACCCCAGGTGCTCTGTCCAGTTCTTCATGCTGTGACATTAGATGTGGACAGGCAGGTAGGCGTATCCCTGGTGGCTCAGGACACTGCCCTGACCAGCTGCCAGTAGGCATGGAGGTGTGTGTCCCCCGCCATGTCACCTCCGGAGTCATCACTGCAAACATTGTAAATGTCAGTGAGAATACTTGCTAACATTTAACTCTTGAACAGCACGCTGAATGTGGTGCTGAGGGGTTTAATGTATACTAGTGCGTTTTACTCTTCAACACACCTATGATTTGGGTGTTGTTATTCTTTTTGTAAGAATGACATAACATTTATTGAGCGTTTACTCTGGACCAGGCATGACTAGGCTCTTCCCAGACTTCCACACCCCTCACAGTGGCCCTGTGAGGGGGGCACAGGTAAGCTCTCTATACAGAGAGGGGAGCTGAGGCTTAGAGAGGTGAGTTGACTCCCCCGAAGGGCACACAGTTGGGAAGGATCGAACCCCGGTCGATCTGACCCCAATGCCAGCATCACCCAGCACTGCCTTCCCCTGTCCCTCCCCTGCCAGGAGCAGACTCCCACTTCAGCCCCTTCCTAGGGCTCTGTCCTGGTTAATGAGTAACCCAGGCAGCTGGAATCCAGGTGCCTGCTGTTGAGAAGCTGGAATGTGAGATAAAGAGAATACTGTGCTAGGGGCTTGGCTCCCACCAGGGCCAGCGACTTTACAGGAAACAAACAATAGAGAGCCAGCTCTCTTGCAGGGCTTGCTCACCCATCCACATGGGTGGGAGCTCATTTTACAGGAGAGGCAGTTGAGGCTGAGAGGTGGGTTTGCTCTCAGGCCTTTCAGATGTCCCCTCCAAGCAGCCCTCCTGGATTTACTTTTGACATGGTAGGCAATGGGAACAGCAGCTGTCATTCCTGAAGTCTGAACACTGCTGGGTTGCAGCCGTCCTCGCTGTGCTTGCCAGGTTCCCATCTGAGAAAAGGGCGGGCAGTCACTTACAATCTCCTCACAGGGTTGTGTGCAGGCGGAGGAGATGGTGTGTGATGTTTGTTCAGCAGACTCTGAGTTATTAGTGAACCAGCCAAAATACTTAGTATTCCTGATGGAGCTAGAGTTAGGCAGTTCTGGGTTCAAATCCTGACTCCACCCTCTGCCAGCTGAGTGACCTTGAGGGGAGAGTCATTGAATCTCCAAGCCTCAGATTCCCCACCTTGAACCTGGAACATGGACCAGTAATAGCACCCAGAAGGGTCAGAAAGACAGCGAGTGCCAGGTCAGGGGTAGTGACCACTAGGTCACTTTGTCATCACAGTGGAGTTTTAAAGCACTCAAGAAGCCCAACAAAATTACCATATTTTTCCGTGTGAAATGCACACTCACAATTTTGACCCAAACTTTCAGGAAAAAAAATCTTTCATTTTAATTTTTTAATTCAATTATTTATTTATTTATATTTAGAAACAGAACCAATGATCATATTCCAGGGTATTATTTTGCATTTGGATATTGTTATTGCTTTCTAGAGTTATACTTCTAATGCATAAGCATAAATAAAAGATTAAAAACATTTATATAGATATGGATGAGTGCTACTCATTATAATGCACATCCTTATTTTTCCCTCAAAAATTTGAGCAAAAAAGTGCACATTATACATGGCAAAATGTGACGGTTCCAAGGATCCCAATACATTTTCTCATCTCATCTCCCTGGCAGGATTCCCCAGCATGCCCCGCCCACCCCCAGCTGAAAATCAGATCCACCCTCCTGAGTGTCTGCGATAAATTTAGCAAGACGGGAACCTGTCTGGACTTGTGAGAATTCCCACGGGGCGTCCCCCTGCCCCTGCAGGTTGTCAGCTGGCAGGGAAAGGACGTTAATACCAAGACCTGCGACACGTTCAAAGCCTCAAAGTCAGCATGGCTCCCTCTAAGGGCCAAGGCATTGAGAGTAGTACTCATGGTCTGTTACCTGATTTTAAAATTGACAGAGATTTGACATAGAAAAACATTCTGTAAGTTTAAGGTGTACAACATATTAATTTGATAATTTGTGTTGTGGTATTGATTGCCATTGTACTATTAGCTAACACTTTCATCGCATCACATAATTATCATTTTTTTGAGTGTTAGGAAGCAATATGTTTAATACAGAAAATTTGGAGACCACCGAAAAGTAAAAAAAAAGAAAGTAAAATGTATCCTAGTTTCCACCATCCCGAAATACGCTGTTGACAGTGAGACCAGCATCAGGTGTCAGACCAGTGGAGTCTGAACGGACCTTGATTCAGCAACCTCAGTACCTGAGTCTGGCTAAGAAAGAATTCAGAGCCCAGACTCAAATGATAAGCAAAAGTTTATTTAGAAAGTCACAGAGGCAGAAGAAGTGAGCTGTAGAAGAAACAGGCTCAGTAAACAAGTTATAGAGGCCAAAAAAAAAAAGGACCCTTGGAGCTTAGGAAAGAGACAAGGACAAGGCGCCTGGAGGAGGGGCTGGAGTGGGAGTAGGTGCCGGTGCCTGAGCTTCGTGGGGTCCTCCGTCTGGGGCAGGGGGTGTCCAACCTGCCGCCTTCGGGCCGCATGCGGCCCAGGATAGCTATGAATGCGGCCCAACACAAAATTGTAAACTTACTTAAAACATTACTTAGTTTTTTTGCTAAGTTTCATGCTAAGTTTTATTAACTTAGATATGTACATTTTCCATATTAGTGATTACAAACTTGGCACCTGCTTGACGATTTTAAAAGATTATCGAAAGGGCCTCTGCATAGTTAGGGTTAGTATGTGAAGACTTTTTGACTTATCTGTGGTGGTGGGTATCATGAATACTGTGCATGGAACTTTTTTTGCTCATCAGTTTTCCTTAGAGTTTGTGTATTTAATGCATGGCCCAAGACAACTCTTCTTCCATTATGGCCCAGAGTCGCCAAAAGGTTGGACACCCCTGATCTAGGGTATTTATCTGGAGGTCTCGGGAGGATCCCAAGAGAATATTCATCAGCCGTCATTAGTCTGCAGCTGGTGCTGATGTCAGCCATTCCATCGCGTGTCTGGTTTTGCTGTTTTTCTGGGCCTGGAGCTGAAACACAACTGACCCCTAGATGTCATCCCTAGGGGTTAGTGCTGAAGGGAGTGTCAGCACGGGCCCACCTGGGAGTCGCATGAGGCCCTCGTTCCTCCTCCTAGGGGGTCCACTGCATGACCAGCTAGTGCCAGGGGAGGGAAGGTCCGGACTGCACGACCAGTGTTGGAAAGGTCAGAGGGCCTGCGTGCTCGTGCTAGGGGAGAGGAGGTCACCCTGGGGGCCAAGCTCCAGTTTTCCCCATTGCCGGGCCCCCCGCCCCCTGCAACCTTCGGTACCTGGCCGCCGTCCTTGCCCTGCTCACCTCTGTTTGGCGGCCTACCATATAGCCATATGTTATTTTAAATTTTAATATTTTCTGTGAAAATGGAACTCTCGGCTTAGCTGTGTTTGGGGGCCAGCTCCCCACCGCCCCACCCCAGCACCACTCCTCACATATTTCTGGGCACTTTTTGGGTCTTGGGTCTTCTCAGTCAGGGGTCCACGAACCCCTCTGAGGGTCGGGTAGTGCGTGTTCTGTGCGTGGGCCGTGTGTCCTCACCGCTGTGTTATAGCTAGCCCACGAAGCCAGTATGCAAATGATGGGTGTAGCTTTGTGTCAGTAAAACTTTATTTACAAAAACAAAAGCCTTGGATCTGGTCCAGGGACCGCAGTTTGTTGACCCCTGGTTCAAACTGGTTTTCATTTGTTGGGTAAATCATCATTTATTTAATTAATTCCCCAGTGATGAGGAATGGGACTTTTGCAGTTTCTCTTTCTCATAAACCACTCTGCTGCGAATATCTTTTTTTGCTTTCCATTTTTAACTGTGGTAAAATACACATACCGTGAAGTTTGCCGTCCTAGCCATTTTGAAATTTACAGTTCAGCCGTGTTATGTGTATTCACAGCGTTGTGCAACCAATCTCCGGAACTTTTTCTTCTTGCAAAACTGAAGACAGTGACCGTGTTACACACGGTCTGGTCAGCAAACTGGAGTTGCCAGCCCGAAGGGCCTATGCATCTTTAAGATGCTGGACACAATGTTGCCAAATTTTTGACCCTCCAGAAATTACCCTAAATGACAGCCCTGAGGCATCAAGAGAGTGTGGTGGCACTTCCCTGGGGAGTCCCTGCCTTCCGGGCTTTAGGGAGCAGAGGTTTTAAACAATCCACCCCAGAGACCTGGCTCCCAATCTGCTAGCCTTCTTCATTTGGGGAAGAAAGTAAAAAGTAAACAAGAAATGCTATAAATAGTGGGCCAGACTCCGAGGATAAATACACCCTTTAGAGAGAGGAGAGGGGTGGTTAAGATCTTAGCTCAGATGTCCTGTGAGTCTGGGTGTAAAGGTTGTTTGACCTCGACCTTACTGTGTGACTCAGGTCACATCAGTCAACCCCTCTGGGCCCGAGTCCTCTGACAAAGTAGACATGATACAGAATGATGTAGGATCTCCCTTCTCTGGTTGCTGTGAGGATCAGGGAAGAAAAACTATGAAAGTTCTCAGTATACGGAGGGACATGTAGCAATTAACAAATGGTAGTTATGGTAATTGCTGTGCCGACTGCTACCATTATTGTAATTATTTCCGACACCTCTATCTCAGGATAGTCTGAATATACAGACAAGAATAGATTGAGCCGCCCTTTGCAGTTCTCAAAAACTTTTCCATCTTTCATACTTATATTATTTTACAGCATAGTTATTACTGTCTCCATGTAACAGGTGAGAAATTTGAGGCTCATGAGGGCAGTGGCCAGCTCGAGGTCAGCCACGTGTCAGGACCGGGAGCCTGGGATTTAGCCCACGTCTTTGGCACGTAGTGTCCTCCACAGCTGCTGGGGGACGGGGCCTCCCTCTCTGGTCGCACCTGTGTCAGGAAAGCTCGGGTCCCAGGTGGAGAGAAGATTCCCTGGGTGTATCTTCCTGTTTTGGCTGTTAGGGATTTCAAGGAAAGGGCTTACCATTCTAATGTGCGGGGGCTTTCCCACACCACCAAGCAATTCTCCCACACCAGCTGGGTGTCCTAATATTCCCCTCAATTCTGACACCATCTACCTGGGGTGGTGCCAGCTTCCACTTAATTAAGAGCTCAGTCCACACGTTTGCCCCCCCCCCCCCCACACACACCAATTGCAAGACCAGGTTGTCACCTGGGCTTCTAACCAACTGGCTTTAGATTGGAAGCTCCCATGACCTCCTCCTTGGGTTCTGTTACTTTGGTAGGGTGGCTCACAGAACTCAGAGAAACATCTTACTTACTAGATCACTGGTTATTATAAAAGACATAACTCAGGAAGAGCAGGATGGGAGAGATGGACAGGGCTTGCTTAAAAACCTTTCACTAAAGAAGTTTTACAGGCCTGGGGTGTGAATTTATGATCAGATCACCCTGTGAGGTTACTTTCCATAGAATGCCTTTTCCCCCCAAGGTCTGTATTCAGACCCAGCCAGGGAAGGGCCCCCCAGAGCCTCCTGTGTTACCTGGTGTCCTCACCTAAAATATGAGGCTGGAATCATTTCCCCAGGACGGCTGCTGGGGCAGCAGTGCTGACCTTTGAATGTGACTCTCGATTTGCCGTTCAGGAGCTGGGCGCCCCGGGGTGAGGGTTCTCCCTCCCTGAGCTAGGGGCTCACTGTAAGACGGACATCAGTGCACAGGCCCCTCTTCCTGTCTGTATGTGCTTAGGAGAAGGGTTGGCCCCCACCCCGGCCTGGCAGCTCAGTGGTGCACCTCTGGGGGGTGGTCTGTGTGGACACCTCCGTGTCCAAAAATCACTTCCACCTTCCTTGTTTGTCCCTAGGAACAGCCACAGGTAGTTTGGGGTCATCTGCTCCCCTGCCCCTTTGCCTCTCATTCCCAGCCCTGACTGGGCTCCCGCCTCACCTTACACATTTCCCGTCTTCACCCCCAAGTCCTCCCATCTTCTCCTCCCCTCCTCTCTGAGCTCTTGGTCCATGGGGTCCCACCAGGGCTGTTGTGATGCCACAGTGAGGGATGAAGTTCTTGGTCATATTTTCAGGGTCAAGTGGTGCTGTGAGCCTCTGCTTGTCTTGCTGTCCCCCTGGCCTTTTCTGGGTGTCCTGCCCGCCCTGACCATCTCTCACACGTGAGATCTTTCTCTTCAACATTAAGTTACCGGGGCCCAGAGAGGGACTGGGTCCTGGGGAGGAATCTAAGGCTGGGCCCTGACCAGTGGGAAGGATGCCATGCCCCATTAGCTATGCCTGTCAAGGGGGCAGGCTGGGGGAATCTGGAGTGTGATGGTCCACGTGACATGACGTCCTTGGTGGTGGACACCTGCTTTGGAAAAAACGTGGAAACGGAGGAGCCAAAGGTGGTGAAATGTCTGCGCAGCAAGAGGCTTCCTCTGTCTGGGTGGCAAGGAGAAAAGGAGCATGGCTACGTGTGTGTGTGTGTGTGTGTGTGTGTGTGTGTGTGTGTGTTAATCCCTGGACACGCTCATTGATTTTAGAGAGAGGGGAAGGGAGGGGGAGAGAGAAGGAGAGAAACATCGACATCAATGTGAGAGAGAAGCGACGATCAGTTGCCTCTCATGTGAACCTTGGCCAGGACTGAACCCAGAGCCTGGGCACATGCTCTGACCAGGAGTCAAACCCGAGACCTTTAGGTCTATGGGACGACACCCAACCCACTGAGCCACATGGGTCAGGGCAGAGTGTGTGGTCTTCAGTCCCGACTCAATTAATTTGTGCTCCAGTGGAGGTTTTCAGACCAGGCAGCTAGAGGGTTTGATTCCGCTTATTTCCGGGTCTCAGATTTTGTGCTGGCTTTAGCAGTGGATAACACGTCCAGACACTGTGGATTAGGTTGCTGAATAAAATGCAGGGCGCCCAGTTCAATTCAAATTTCAGATAAACAATGAGTCATGTTTTTAGTCTAAGTATGTCCCGTGCAGCATTTGCTAAATCTGACAAGTTTACCTTTGCAGCCTTTATTTATCCAACAGCCCAGGGAGATCATTCCCATGGAAACTATGACGAACTGCTTCTTGAAGTTTCAGATTGTCCCCATGAATCTAGTTACAGTGGCTGTCGCCCCAGCCATGACCCTCTTTGCTGTGAGACTCTAAGACGCTGCTGCCTTGGGCCTCTGTCTCCTCATCCAGGCACCAGAGGGGTCAGCCAAGTTGATTTACGAAGTCCCGTTCTGCAGTAGAGATGCTTACTGAGCACCTACCCTGCCCCAAAACTCATCTGAGCTGAGGCAGCCCTGGGAGAAGGTTACAATGTTCTCTGCTTTGTGGGCAAAGAAGCTGGGCCCACAGAGGTGCCCAGTGGTGCCACTGCGGCCACACTGGGTAGGAGACAGGACAGTGGGCTTTTGGGCTCCCCACCTGCCCTCTCCTTCCCTGGGGTGCTACCCAGGAGGCCCCTGTTGCCCTTCCTGGTTTATTCCTCCTAGACTCTCCTGTCATGTGATGATCTCTCAAACCTGAATGAAGTCATTTATTCAGCATCATTTATTCACTTACTGTTTTTATTGAGCTCCCACTGTATACTGGGCACAGTGCTGGGTGGTGGGGATAGAATGGGGAACAGGGCAGGGGGAGAGAGACATAAATGATTACATAAACCATCACTCAGCTGCACAGTGGGACAGGGGCCCCCAAAACTCCGTCACTGTGCATAACCAGGAGACTCAGTCTTGTCTCAGGGTGGAGGAAGGAAGTGGCTTGGGAATGGGAGCCAGCCCTTCTTCTCATGGACCTGTCTGCCTCCACCTTCCCATACATGCTTCTTTATAATGAGCCTCCAGAGGCTCAGAGAGGTGCAGAGAACTGCCCAGGGTCACTCAGCACCTTGAGGTGTCGGGCCTCCACTCCCCTCAGAACCACCCTCTCTGTCCTGGCACTGTCTAGAGAAGAGTCCCTGCTCTGCTGCGTCCTGGCTGTGTGACGTCCCTCAGGCCTCGTCTCCCGCTGGGCCTCAGTTGCCGCATCTGTGAAACAGGGACCATGATGCCCACTGGGTTAACCGGCACACGCAGGAGAAAGCAGTTTGGTGTACTGAAAAGCTCGATGCAGATATTCCTTATTAATGTGTCTTATTAATAATGGCCATAATAAATAAAGTGCGTTCATGGACAGTTTAGTCCCCCTAAAGGCCCAAACTCTCACCCTAAAAGACAAAACTAGAAAAGGCGAAGCTCTGGACAGCCCCCTGTGTTCCAGGGGTTGGTGGTGGGGCTGCTTGTAGGCGCCGATTCCCACACCTCCGACCTCCCCTGGCCAGCTGGTCTCGGGCCCTGCCCGAGAGTCCTGGCTGAGGGCTGGGCCTGCCGTGGGTATCTGGGGAGAAGGGTTGCCTCTCACTTTTTTTTTAAGTAAATTAATTTTATTTCATATTCACGAACAGTATGACATGATGGTGATACAAATAGAAGCAAGACATAGTGTCAGTTTTTTAGACTAATATGTGGACATAAATGAGTTTTTATTTCCAGTTTTATTGAGAAATGACTGACATGCATCGCTGTGCAAGCCAGAGGCTCGCGGCCTGGTGGTTTGATTGACGCATGTTGTGAGGCGATTCCCACGCAGGCTTAGTTAGCATCCATCTTCTCAGAGCAATGGCCCCTACTCTTTAAGGTCACAGGTTGCAGACCTTTTGTTTTTCTTGCGGCCATTTGAGAAATTCCCACATTTTCGAGCCCCATTCCAGCCCTGCTGAGTGAGGGGAAGGCCCAGGTGAGAGTTACTAATGCCAGGGAAGCTTGGGGAAACCTCTAAACATCTGAAAGCTGAGAACTGGAAGCCTGTTCGTTCTGCCTTCAGAGAGTTATGGACTTTTCCTGGGGCTCCGGTCCTGGCGGGGTCCCGGGGACCCAGAGGGGAGTGAGTCTCACTCTGCCCAGGCTGAGCACTCCCAGGCCAGCGGGGAGACAGACCGGGTGTCCATGGGCGGGGTCTTTT
Organism: Trachops cirrhosus; assembly: GCA_028533065.1. Taxonomy (NCBI): domain Eukaryota; kingdom Metazoa; phylum Chordata; class Mammalia; order Chiroptera; family Phyllostomidae; genus Trachops; species Trachops cirrhosus. Next base: position 34,054,601 of record CM052544.1, read on the forward strand.
GAAGATGCTTTGGGCACACAGAGTTTGAAAATCTTTCCCAGAGGCCTTAAATAGGCTCTTGCCAGGTGGGCACAAGACCAGAAGGGCATTTCTGGTAGAGAAACTGCCCATGAAAAGGCAGGACAGAGTGAAGACTGGACACTGCCGTGGAGTGGACACTGCCCATGTCATCAGCGGGGGGCGCGTCTGCGTGCCCTGTTCAGGGGGAGGGGAGGGGAGAAGAGAGGGATGTCATGTTCTTGCTGGCTGACCCCAAATGCCCTGCTGAACGGTCAGTCTTGGTTCAGTTTGGGGAGCCAGCCCGAAACCAGGTGTCCGCATGCAATGCTTCCAGGCGCCCCTGAAAGCTGTTGTAGCTGTTTTGACGTCCGGCTCCTGCTCAGGAAGAAAAACAAAGCTCCGCTCTCACCCAGACTCGCTTGTGGGAGAGTCGCAGGCGTGGCCGGAGGTCCCCGCTCTGACCAGGTGTCTAACCCAGTTTCGCCTCTCACGTGGTTTTGGAAGCATATGACCTGCCTGGGGAGGGGGTGGCAGTGCCAGCGAACTGGCTGCTGCTGGACACAGAACACCGACGCCGAAGCTGTTTATTTGGTGTTTTCCCTTCAGGACGGATCAGCTCCGGGTGTTTGTGTCGGCCTTTCTCCGCTGTGGAGGATCCGAGAAGGGGGTAGTCAGTGTTCATTAACTGCGTGAAGTGAAAGGTGGCTGGTCTTCATTCAGGGCCACACTGAGAGCAAATCCGATCCCGTACTGAGGCACTTCCTTGTACCTTCCCTTGTGTAATGCGAGGTGCCCCATTCTACAGATGATGCAACTGAGTCCCCAGAGGGAAGTGATGTTCCTGAGGTCACCACTTCTTACAGCTGGCAAATGGCAGAGTTAGGTCCCAACGAAAATCTTTTATGGTGACACAGCATAGGCGAAAGTGGAACTAGGCAAGCGTATTTGGGGAACAGTCTCGAGGGGTGTGGGGGTGCCTGTTGGGGAATTCAGAGGACAGAGCTGGAGAGGCCCGTAGGGCCCCTTCTCTCCAATGACAGCACTGAGTAGGAGTTATTTAGAACTGGGCCATCTGGGGGTCAGCAGGAGCTGATTGACCAAGTAAATAGATGAGTCAATTAAAAAGGACGGATTTCTCAACTATTTATAGTTGTGGCCTAAATCTCAGGTATCCTTACCCTCGAGCAGTAAAAGGAGACTTTTTCAGATCTCCTTCTACAGGATGAATAAGCTGATCAAGTCCTGGATGGGACACTTTGCTGGAGGGTCCAGGTGAGAGAAAGCATAGGGGAGGTGTGGCGGTAGGGGCTGCTCTCCAGGCTGCGAGGGAGGAAGGTGGAAGGGGGGCAGTCACATTCCCAAAAATGACGGGGGCTTGGAGACAGAACCCCTGAACTCTACCCCTTCCTTCTTCTTTTGAGATTAGCCACACCCCTGGACATAGCTCCTTAGTTGCTCCACACAGGCTGAATTTAAATAGTTAAAAGCTCTTCCTGGTCTGAGGGGCTGGTATTTAGCCATCCCAGCAGGCACACACAATTAAGTGGGAAGGTCTCTGTGAAGCACTTAGTGTAAAGCCTCAGCTAAGTGGGTATTTTGGTGGCTGCTATTCTGTGGTGGAGACTGGCTGCAGCCTCATCCTTGGAGATGCAAAAATACCTGTAATCTGGGCCCATCCAGAGACCTGGATCCTAATTCAGCTGGCTAATTTGCAAAATGACACCTCTGCCTCCTGCTAGCCTCAGTTTCCTTCTGTGTCAGGTGGATGGGGAAACTTTCTGGTATCAAAGCCTGGAGATGCCCCAGAATGAGAACCCAGGACTCTGGAGCCCGGCCTCTTCCTGGCTCTGCAACCTTGGTCAAGTCACTCAACCTCTCTGAACTCATAGGGTAAGATCCCTCATCTCGTAGAGTGGTTGGTGAGGACTGGATAAACTCCTGCACCCAAATATCAGATGTTGAGCCTGGCACACATGGGTGCCCAGCCCAGGGAGCTGGTATTCCTCTCTGGAATGGGCCATGCAGTTGGAGGATTCTCCATACATCTAAGGCACTGTGCTCAGGGAGTCTGCCTGAGTGGGAGACGGAGCAGGGGACAAATGCAGGAGCCCTTAGGTGCATCTGAGTTCTGACCTGAGTGTCCTGCTGAGGGTCTGGTGGAAACAGGGGCTTCCTCAGAGGACCCTCCGCCTACCCACCCCCTCAGTCCAAATTGTTGCCTCTCAGCCCCTGAGTTGACTGAAGGCAGGTCGGCGTTCCCTTGGGGTCAAGGACCTCCGTGGGATTCAGGCTCTGATGACCCTGGGCCTGGAAAAGAGATCCCTGAATAAATAAGGAGTTGACCTGGGTCCTAAGCATCCAAAGTTGGAGCAGGCCGGAAGGGGAACTGGCCGTGCAGAGTCCAGAGATGAAACACTGGAGACTGAGCTCTTGTGCCTAGGCCCGTTTCCCCACCTGTAAGTCAGGCAGATGAGGCCAGATGACAGCACTGAATTTCATGAACTATACATATTCAAAAACCAGATCGGGGCAGAGGCGTGGAATGGCCTACTCTCGGGCTGGTAAACTTTTTATTTTACCACTTAATGGCAATTTTTAAAAAGATGCCATCTATTCTCACTATGATGTTGCAAAAGAAATGACATTTTTAATTACCGCCCCCCCACCCCCAAAGAAGGAAGGCTGCAGTGTTAGCAGGTAGGGCTGATAGGGTTTGAGAAAGGTGCCCACGCAGCCCCCACCCCAGGCCTGGGCCCCCTGCCCTTGGCTTTCCTGTTGCACTTGGGGCTGGTGAAGGCTCACCCAGGTGGGCAGAGGCCTGGCACTGGACAGCCATGGACGGAGCAGAAGCTCCGAGAGCAGTTGCAATGGCCACTGCTGTCCTGCCTTCCTAACAGTGGGCCCTTCTCTGAGATCTGCCCCAGTGGGAGTCGATGTTCCCCCTCATGCATAACATCTTAATATGTACCTGTCAGCGTGCCTGTCTGTACGTTGAGCAGTTCACCTGCGTCAGTTTATGTGATCACCCCTCTGTCCTGGGAGGCTGGTGTAGCCCTGGGATCAGCTACATTTTAGCTTAGGAAACTGAGGCATAGTAGGCAGCCCAGGGCCACACGCAGAGTCAGGATTTGATCCCTAGCAGCCTGAGGTTCCTCACAAGCCCCTTTCCCCTTTTGGACCTCAGTCTCCTTACCTGTGGACTTGGGCTTGGGGACCTGGGCTGCTGTGTCCTTCAGTGATGGCTTAGTGAAGGGTCTCAGGTGTCCAGTGACCACTAGGGTTTTGAGGCTGCCAGGAGTAACTGAGGGGTCACGTATCTGATTTCTGCAGCTGCAGCCATCCTGGGGTCACCAGCGAGGCCACCTTCCTCTCCTGAAGGTTTTTTTCACAGCTGCCCAGAGTCTCCAACTGTGACCAGTGGGAAGGAAGCAGGGAGGGAGGCCCCTGGGCCACGCTGCTCCAAGTAGCTGGGCTGCAGTTGCCCCCCGAGTTGCCAAGGTCACTGTGCTGTCCCCTTTCCCAGCAGCTTTCACAGCAAAGCCTTTGTCAGCTCTCAAGCCCATGCCCCAGTCCCTGAAACGTCCACCTCCCTGGCTTGGCAGGCACCGCAGCCCCGAGGGCCAGAACATCACCAACACCTTGTATGGGGGCTGCAGGTGCTGGTCTAGCTGCCTGTCCCTCCTCCTGCCTTCTGTCCTTCCACGGGCAGCTACCTGAAATATTCTCCCAACTGCATTTCAAGGCCAGGTAGGGGAGGTGACAGGAGGTTCCCACATTCATGCTCAAAACCCAGGAAGCCACCAGCCCATGGCACTCACATTGTCCGTCAGCCAGCAAAATACGGGGGGGGTACCCAGGATTCCCCATCCTACCCCACTGAGGAAGAAGAGAGGAAGTTGGAGTAGAAGGGAAGGGGCAGCTGGGAGGAAGCTGGGGTGGGTGTTGGGGTGACGGCCCTCATCTCAGAGATGGCTAGCCTGCGTTTGATCCCTGGGCCTGGCATTGCCCCGCAGGCCCTTGGCTGTGAGTCCAGGCTGTTGCCGGTCTCAGGGAGAGTGCATGAATCTGGCCATCATCTTGCTGTCTGGCACTCTGTTTGGGTGATGGTCTGGGTGGTCCAAATAGACTAGCTCATTGAATCCGTAACCCTCAGACATAAGTACTCTTACTGTCCCCATTCTGTATTTAAGAGACTGAGGCAGAGGTGCATTTATGAGTGCAGAGAGAGGGTTGTGTGTGTCTGTGCACACCTCCAGGTCGTTGGGGCCTGTGGGTCACCCGGTCCACAGCACAGCCCAGAGAGGGCCGGCCCTTGCCTGGGTCAGGCAGTGGTCAATTACTGGCAGGGCTGAGGCCTCATCAGGGCCTCCCAGGGCCTTTCCTGCTGTTCCCTGAGCTTGGGGAGCCGGCATTTTAGGTGTTTCTCCTTGTGGGAAAGCCCTACCTGCTATGTCTACTTTAGGGGAAAAGTGACTCCCTACTCCATGGGGGTGACAGCCAGGGAGATCCCCAAGTCCCAGGCAATATCCCCTGCTCCTCATTCCTGTCTTTGGAGACGCTGCCGGAGACCTGCACAGCTGGATGCCAGGTTCAGGCTCCCTTCGAGCTCTCCGCTGGGTGGGGGAGGGGGTCTGATGCGTGTCCGAGCCCCAGGCAGTCCTCCTGCCAGCCCTCACCTGCCTTTCTCAAGCCTCCTATTACTTATCAAGCAGAACAAGGGTGTTGGAGTGTTGGCCTTGTCCTGCGTTCAAATTCTGCCTCTGCCACTCCCTGGGTAACTTTGGGCCAGGTCCTATTGCCTCTCTGAGCCTCAGTTTCCTTATCTGTAAACTGGGAGCAAAAGTGCCCACCCCCAGGGGAACTATAAGGAGCAGCAGCAACAGGGCATAGGGGAACCAACGGCAGACTGTTGAGTCTACCAAGCGGTTATTGGGGCAGGCCCCGGACCTGCTGGGGCTGGTGGGAGTGAAGCTGCGCCAGGCCCAGCCTCCTGCTGCTTTAAGCCTGGCAGGAGAGACCATCCACGTGTACCCAGTGTGCACACCACGCATGTTCTTGTGCACTCTCAGCTACTCACAGTCTTTTTTATTGGTTGATTTTTGTTACACATTTTACCAAGTGTTTCCAGTTCATTAGCACCACTGTTCCTAACATCACCTGATGCTAAGATTCATTCTGGAGCTGGGGGCTGGTTTAACATCCTTGAAAATTCAGATTTCATAGGTCTGGTGCAGTGGTCAGGCTCTGGCCATTGCAGCCACAGTCCCAGGAGAACTTTGGATTTGTCCAGAGTCACACAGTTCTGAGCAAGAGCCCAGCACCTGGAGAACAGTGCAATGATGCAGGCCAGGGGAGGAGAGGGGAGAGAGGCGGGTAGGAAGGAAAGGCTTCCTGAAGGAGGTAAAACTTGGGTCAGGTCTTCAGGGTGGGTGGGACCCACCTAACCATGAACCCACAAAGCACAGGAATGAATGGGGTAGTGCTGGGTGGAACAAGGAGGCCTGGGACTCATGAGAAAGAGGAGAAATAAAGTTGTGGACAGGGGCAAACAAGTGTAATGAGCCTTGGATTCCTGGTGGGAAAATTTAGCAGCTGGGAGTCACTGCTAGTTCTGGAGCTGAGGGTGACACAGCCAGGGGTGGGATTGCTAGACACAAGCTTGGAGCTCAGGGCACCCCTCTGTGGAGTTTCCAGTGGCTGGGGTGGCCTTCCTCTCTGAAGCTGCGTGCGTGGCGGAGCTGTAAGGAGGCAGTGCTGTATCCCTGACTGTGTGCAGATGCTGTCGACGTGCAATGGAACTGCAGTAGAATCTGAGGGAGATGGAGGTTGTCGGGGCTGCCCTGGGGGATGCTCTGCACAGGTAGGGAGACCGCATTTGAGAGATATCTGCCTTCCCTTGAGCTCAGCCCAGACCCTGGTATGGACTTGAATGCTGAGTTTTTCTTCTCACCGAGCAGTAGCTGCTGTTAGGCACCGTCTTGTAGCCTGGAAGTTGCTGCTGCTGCTGCTGCTGCTGCACCAACATCTGCCAGCCTGATGCAATTAGATATGAATTCAGTCCGCCCAGGTCTGAAATAAGAGCTTTCCTTTCAGCCTCTGGCACCTGCTGTATTCTACCAGACTGGGGGTGTCAGGAGTGTGTCTGCCCTCGACGACCTCCTCCAGCTTTGGTTTCCCTTCTGGGAACCCCGTTCCTTGCGGCTCTGATGGCCCATCTGTGACAGAGGCTGGTGTCTCTTATCATCGCTCTGCGCTGGGCCCCAGGCCTCTGTATTCTCATCTAGAAAGTGGGCTTGCCTTTGCACGTGCCAAGATCTTTGGGGACTCGTTTTGAGCTTTTGGGTTTTGTGCGGGATCCAGCAGCCTCTCCCAGTACTTGGCAAACCTGTAGGGGACTAGGGAGAATTCACCTCAAAGTCATTTTGGAAGATGCTCAGGGAACAGGTTGTGTAATGAAAATTGATTTTCTAAAGCTTGGGGGCTCACCTTTCAAAAAATGGCAAAGGTTTGTAGACTTTCGTACCCCTTGGGGGGAACTGTGTGCTCAGGTGCTGGGAACACACCTCTTTACAGCAGAGTCAGTGGGGCCCACCCTTCTCTGTCAACCTCCCTGTCTGTGTCTTAAACATCTGCCATTGCTCCGTCACCCTGAACAAGGAGCGCTCACAGCTATGACATAGATACTTACTTCTACGTTAAGTGTCTCCAGACTCCTGAGTGTAAATCTGCCTGACAGATATCCACAGTGCCAGGCACTGTCGGGAAGCAGGCCCTAGGCAACAGAGGGGCAAACAGATCATTATTTATGGACCGGAGACTGCCGCATGGCCGATGAAGCCCAGGCATGGCACTGGGAGTCCTTCATCCTGGGACATTTGTTGCCTGTGAATTAGTTGGGGACAGCCTGAGCCAAGATGTGCTGTAGTAGTCCCTGGGGGTCTTGGGTGGGCTCCGGAGGGTGGAAGACACCTGAAGCTTGACTTCCAGATAAGCATGTTCAGATGACGGGTCCTTCATTCTGAAGCAGGGGCAAGGACAGCAGACATTGCTAGTTGATCACCCCCTCTGTCTTGCGAAATCCCAGGCTGTTTCATTCTGCAGGCACCCAACTGTCCTTGCACTAAATTTCTAAGTTAGGGTGAGGTAAGTGTGGAGCTAGGAAGGAAGATGAAGGTCTTTCTTCATTGAGTAGAAACATGTTTAAAAGAGGAACAATGAAAACAGGGAGCTTTTTTACAAACATTTACTGAGCAAGGAGTTTTCACACACTGTAGACAAGATATTGCGCCCACCTTACAGAGGGCAACGCTGAGACGAGAGAGGCGACTTGCCCAAGGCCCTGGAGCAGGGTGCCCTGGCTGGTTTCCACGGAGCTGTGCCTTCCCGCAGCGCTCTGCCGACAGAGTTGGTTGGGAGTGGCTGAGCTCTGAGTGGCACTGTGCTACAGGCGTGCCATTCTGGCCTTGTCACCCAGGGCCTGTCTCCAGTTTCCATATAGTGAGAGAGGGGCTGCTCTTTGTTCGCTTTTTTTAAAAACCCTCAGTTGAGGACATGTTTTCACTGACTTGAGAGAGAGAGAGAAAGAGAAACGATGATGTGAGTGACAGCCATTCGTGGCCTCCCCCATGCACCCCAACCTGGCACAAACCTGCAACCCAGCATGTGCTCTGACCAGGAATTGAACCCTCAACCTTTCGGTGCACGGGGATAACATTCCAACCAACTTGAGCCGCCCGGCCAGGGCTCTTCGTTTGCTTTTCACAGCCAGTGAGAGGAGGGTGGCTTTAGGGTGGCTTAAAAGGGGAAGTTTGAGGAAATAAAAATTAAGCTTTTTTCTCATGTCTCTTTTTGTGGCCTCCAGAAATAATTCTGGGTGCCACAGAGCCTGCCTCAGGATCACGATTGACTTCACCCCACCCCCACTTCCGGCAAAACCAGGCCGAGGCCTGGGGTGGTGGGGAAGCTGACAGGGAGCCGAGTGACAGGCTTGTGGTCGGTGAGTCAGTGCCTGGAGGCTGTGGCCTGCTGACTCACCGCCCTGGGCCTGAAAACAGGCCCCCAGCACCCAGCAGACATCATGGCGGCCCTCCTCCGTTTCCCTAATTCTCTCCTTTAGCTTAGCTTCAGTTATGGTGGCACGTGGCGTATGCTGGAAGTCTACTAGGTGGCATTTGGGGTTTGAGCCCCTTCAGACGGGATCGGAGAGGCTCGAGCGCGCCTGCACCCCCTCCTTCCTGCGGAGTGCGGGACCAGGCCCCGCTGGCAGGCTCAGCCACGGGTATCATGAGACTTCCTCCTTGAAGCCTCTTTCATATTCCCCCTTCACTCCGTTGTGGGCTCCCGTCCTCCTCATGGACTTGTAGAAAACTTTCTGTTACTTTGACAAATGGCCCCTCCCCCTGTCTCTGGGCATTAGCACCATGAGGGCATGAAAGTGACCCTGTGCCCCCCGCAGCGGGCCTGGGCTTGCCGTGCAGTCAGCGCTCAGTCCACGAGGGACAGCTTGTTCTCCTCACCAGTTCCCGGTGAGTACGGGCCTGCTCGGGGCAGGGCATTGACTTATCCGAGATCGAATAGCATCAGAGGCTGAACCTGTGCTTCCCAACCCCCCCGGGCCTCACCCATGGAGGGACGAGGTATTTGGATTTGACGCACAAGACGGTTTTCTTCTCTGCGTCACTGGGCCCAGGGGAAGGACTTCCGCCACCCATCTGTGGCTGGTTCCTCTTTCCAGCGCCACCTTCAGCCCATCCCAAGGGACTCAGCTCATGAGGAAGAGGTTGGGTGGCTTTGGGATGTTTGGGCTAAGGACTTGGGCTCTATGCAGGTCACCAGTAGAAAGTCCCCACTGACAATTGCTTACAGCGAAAAGCCCGCTATGGGCCCTCAAATTTCCCAGAGTGGGAGGGATGGGTTGGCTAGGTAGGAGGTGAGGGACAAGCGTGGGGCTTTTAGCTGAATGTGCTGAGCCTTCACTGGGGCAGAAGGAAGCTTTCTGGGACTCCCACTATCTTCTGGATAAATCTAGGTTCTAACCCTGGCCTCCAGGCCTCGTCTCCTCTCCAGGTCACCCCGTGCCCTGTCCCCTCTTTTTCTCGGTTCCTACACTGGCCTTCTCCGTTGCTTCACCTTGCCTAGTGCGGCCCTCTGTACACACGCTGCTCCCCACTCTGAGAACACCATTCCCCCAGATGTTTGCCGTGCAGAGCTCCCAGTGGTGTGGGTTTGGACAAGTGGCCTCACCTCCCTGGGCCTCGTTCTTTCACCCAGGCTTCTAAGAAAAATAAACGAGTTGGTGCCTGAAAGGACTTAGCGTGGGGCCTGCCTACAGCCAGTCCCCAGAGGGGCTTCTCTGACTCCCCGTGCCCCCTGACCTCATCCTGCTTGGTTGTCTGCTACATGCTGGGCCCAGGTATAACTAGGAACTCGTGTGTGTGTTTGGTGTCTGTCTCCTTTCTGGAATGTCAGCTCCTCAGGGCCCACACCCATGCCCCCAGTTCCTGGGGCCGTGCCTTGGCATCTAGGGTAGGTTGTCAGTGAATGTTTATCCAGCTTTCACTGCTTGCTAAAGCCACCTTTGCTCTGCTTTCTCCCTGGACATCCGAGATGCAAAGGGGAAGTAGCTGCCCTGCGTGACCCACCGGAACCAAACTAGACCCGGCTCTCTGACTCCTAACCCCGTGCCCTTTCCTGAGTCCGTGGCCTGCTCGGCTGGTGCCTGGGGCACCTCTGTTTTGGGCATGATGTGTGCCCAGCTTGCCTTCGCCCAGAGCCCAGCCATCCTCCCCTGGCCCCTCTACCCTTCCCCAGGCCCAGCCCTGCCACAGGGGAGCCTTCTGCAACCTTCTGCCTCCTCCCCGAAACCCTCCTCTTTCTTTGATCTCTGCTGCCCGCCTGTGGTTTCTGGGCCTTGGGGCAAGGCCTGCCATCTCTAGGGAGATAAGGAATTGGGACCCAGACCTTTAACCTGCCAGTGCTCTTAGGAGGGGAAGAGGACGAGGTGGCTGTGCGTCAGGCCCGCATACTGCCCTGCTCCCCACCAGGGCTGCACCAGAGGCTGGTTCTTTCAAAATTTGCCTGCCTTCCCCCATTTTCCCTCTGCAAACCACGGACGAGAAGCACGGCCTGCTCTGCTGGGTCCCTGTGTGGAGGTCACTTGGCCCAGGGTTTGGGTGCAGTTCCTGGTCTCCTGCCTTGTGGCCGCGGGACCTGGGCCAGATCATCCCTGGGAGGCTTCAGGGGAAGTAAATGCTTCTGGAGGTTGAAGGCTGAGCGGAGCCAGGTGGGTGCTCTCAGTGGAGGTGGGGGTCTCTGAGGGTAGACCTGAACTTTTGTGGGGCAGGGAGGTTGCAGTTTAATTACAGGAAGGGAGAACCTTGCCCGCAGCTGCTGAACCCAGGTGGGTAACAAGCCCCGTCCCCAGAGATGGCTGAAAACAGTTTCCCAAACAATTCACTTTCACTAGGACCAGAATATTGCCGCTCATTGTTTAGGCTTTGTTCCGGGCAAAACAATGCCAGGCTTCCTGGATGACTTCACTGGGGTGGGCCATCAGGCCTGTGAGGCTGGGCTGGTCAGCCTGTCCTTTGCTGTGGCCACCTTGAGTGACCTGGGGCAATGGTGCAGCCAAAGAGGGCAAACTGTTTGTGTTTGGCCCACACAGTGTTTTAGAAATTGGACAATGCATATGCCCCACAGCTCAGATTTCAACCTGTCTTGAGAAATTGGAGGAGCTGGCCCCAGTGGGCCCCAGGCCCTGCTCCTCCCTGTGGCCTTCCCGCTGGACTCCTGTCCCCGCCAGGCAGGCCCCCAGAGGCCTTTGAGCTTTGAGGCCTTTGAGCTTGTCACACCTGAGTTAGCCTGAGTTAAGAATAGATAACAACATTACCTTTGAAATGTGGGTAGCAAATCTATGTGATTTTTTTAAAATGTGTTTTGGTTTACTGAGAGCATAGCTGTTTGCTTTTACTGTCAAACAAGCAACAACAATAATAATAAGAAGCAAACCTAAAAAAAAGAATAAACAAGATAGAAGGATACAGTCCACAGGACTCAATCAAATGATTAAATCTTCATAGGTGTACCTTTATGAGAAAAAAAGAACTTCCTTTGATTAATTTCTCCTTTTCAAAATTAGGTGCTCTAGGTGGAGGGAAACTGTGCTGTTAACACAACGCACTTTTGAGGGGCGGGTGCTCAGTGGGTACACACATCCTAGGCCAGGATGGTGTGTGGCAGAAGTTACCGCCTGACCCCAGGTGTCCGCCTCGCTGCGCCTGCCCCGAGCCTGCAGTCTGTGGAGATGGCGCTCACAGGAGCCCCTTCAAACCCAGCAGAGAACTCTGGGAGGCTGTCTGTGTGCTAGAGGAAGCCCCCAGTCCACAGCGCCGCCCCCGTCTGCCCCAGCCCCGGGGGTGTCATCGGCCCGCCCAGCTCATTCCCGGGGCCCTGGCACGGACTGCTCTGCAGGTCCCCAGGCCCTGCCCCATCTCTGTCATGTGGTCCCTCACTTCCCTGTTTGTCCTTGCCTACTTCCCTAATTTGCCAGCCCAGTCCAGTGGCTTGAAGTTGGCTTAAAGGCGCCAGACCCGATCTGACTTTGTGACTTTGCTGAAGTAAGTGATCCCGAACAACCAAGTGGTTGAGAATATGGAATTTAGGGGCCAAAACAAACCTGGGAGCCGTTTGAAGCTCTGGTGGCCTTTTACTTGCTCTGTGACCCTGGGCAAGTGACTTCACCTTTCTGCACCTCGTCATCAAAACAGAGATGGCAACAGCACCGTGGAGGGGCTGAGAAAATGCTTGCAACGCCTCAGCATAGTACAGAGTAAGTGTGTATGCTGTCAGTGCCCAATAAATGCAGCCTGCTCGCTTTCCTTCTTTTTTTTTTTAAACACTCAGGATAAAATGTCTACCACATAGTATGGTAAAATACAATATCCAGTATTTATTAATCAGTATGTACCAGGCTCTATGCTAAAAATTTTATTGTCATCATCCTGCTTAATCCTGTGAGGCAAGTTTTATTTTCAACCCCGCTTTTTTAACCAAGGAGGAAACCGAGGCGCAGAGAAGGTTGTCACTGGCCCCGGGTCACAAAGCATAGTCATGACCTCAGTGAGCCCGGAACACTGGCTCTGGAGTGGATGGGGGACTGGAAAGGAGGGCAGACAAGGGGACCAGCAGTGTGCTTCACTCTACAGCCAGCCCAGCAGGCGGGGGCCACTCAGGCCTCGGGTTTCCCCACTTGTAAAATGGGTCTGTCATCCAGGTCTCCTCCCCCAGTTCTGGGACGCTGGGAGCCGCTTCCCTGCCCCCCGAGATTTGCGGAGACACGGCAACTGTCCAACCAATCGTAGAGTCTGTGTGTGTGGTTGGCCCTTTTGGAGTGGGGGGAGTACTCCAAAGAAGAAACAGGAAAAGCCCCTGTCCTTTTATTTAAAAACATGGCAGACGCTCCCGAGAGGTTAAGTCAGTGACAATGCGAGATTTAGGTCATTGTTCACTACAATGTAGCTGAGTGGGAAGTTGTTTACTAGGGAAGGGTCAGGTTCTGCGGGGGAGGCTGAGGCAGGGAACCCCCTAGAAGCTGGGCAGCTTCTCCTAGAACCAGAGGGAAAGGCTTGGTTTCCCCACGTCCCTGGCCTGAGGCGGCAGATGCTGGGGGAGACAGCCACAGCAGCATCTGCCACTCAACCTAAGGCCCAGCTGGCTGGCCTGCGGGCACCTGGGGCCAGAGTGGGCGGGAGGGCACTGCAGGCAGGCAGGCAGGTAGGCAGGACGAGCGGTCCCCACTTTGCACTGCTGTACCCTCTGTACCTCTGTAGTCCTTTCCCCCTCTGGCCTCAGTGTCCCCACCTGCAAATAGTGCAGAGGCCTCCTCCTCTCTCACCTGTGCTCCAATGCCTTGGGCCTTGAGCAGACCAAGGTGGGAATTCTGGCTCCAGTCCCCTTTCCTGCTTGAACCTCAGCTCCTCTGTCTGTACAACTTAAAGCCCCTTCACAATAAGGGTCTTTGAAGAGTGAATAGAAAACTGTTTTCAGACAGCTCGGCACAGAGTAAGTACTGGTAGTTTTCAGTCAGGGGAGCAAAGGAACCTCTTCTAAATCCACGGCGTTGCTGCCACCAGGCCGAATCTATCTGAGTAGTGCCAGAGCTGACCAGGTCATCTTCATGTTGACCTAAGGGCATGGCCGGCTCTGGACTCAGCCTGGAGCAGAGACAAGGGGAGCTGCAGCTGGGCCGGGAGGGAGCCTTCATCTTGGAGCCTCTGTATCGGAGCTGGTCTAATCGCCTGTAGCTGTAATAATCAAAGAGGAAGCTCTTAAAATGGGGAATTATGTATCACCTTCGCTAGAGAATAGCCCTGGGCCTGGCGCCAATGAAAACAGCTCTCGGGACAGGCAGCAAGGCAGTGCCTGCTGGGACGCCTGTGGAGGGAGCTCGTTCCTAAGCTCTGGATCATGGGGTGGGCTGCTGGGTGTGATGGAGAATTAGTGGGTCTCATCAGGTGTCGCCTGGCTGGGCTGGCAGAGGGACAGCAGAGGCAGAGCCAAGAATTCGGGCATCACAGTCACTGTCACAACCAGTTTCATGACCTTGGGAGTGTCACTTGGCTCTCTGGGCCTTGCTGATTTCACCCTGAGTAGGACTGACCCCAAGGTCAGGCTGGACCCGATAATAATTATAGCAGTAATAACAACAGTAATACTAGCAGCTACTATTTAGGGAGTATGTGCCACATGCCAACTAGTGTTCTAAGCACTTTCTACACACCTCTCTCATCAGTCCTCACCATATCCCTGTGAGGTGGGTACAATTATCCCCACTTTACAGATGAGGACACTGGAGACCAGAGAGGCTGAATAATTTGCCTGAGGTCACCCAGCCAAGAAGTGGCTGTCAGCATTGAGGCCAGGGTTCGAGCTTTGATGCCTGCAGGGGCCAGGCTATCACTTGAGGGCCTGGAGCCGAGTGTAGGGAGTCTGAGCCCGAGGAGGGGACGGACCACAGCAGTTCTGTGGGGCTAGTGTCCCAAGGAGAAGGGGCCTCAGTAGGCTGTGGGGAGTAGCTGGGTTTTCTTCTAGGAGAGGTTGGAGGGTTGGCTGGGAGGGCGTGGTGGTCTGAGGGTACTCTGTAAGTTGCCTTAGCTGCTGTGTTGAGAATAGATGGCGGGGGGTGGGCAGAGTCAGCAGGCAGGCCTGTGAGGAGGCTGCCTCCCATGCTCTTCCAGGACTATTCAGGCCTGGAGCGAGGTGGTTGCCATGGCAATGGAGAGAAGTGGGTGGATGCCAAGAATATATGAGAGGCTGAATCCACTGTCTTGCTGCTGTGGGCTTCTATAGTCACAAGGCTGGTCAGACACCCCAGAGGGGCTTGGAATGAGCCCCTGGAGAGGGAGTTGGGGTATCTACACCTGGGCGTGGCCTCATCCTGGGTGAGAGAGCATTGGGGGTGGCCATGGAGGATGGTTTGGCCCGAGGGAGCCAGAGGCAGGACCTGGGAGTGCAGCAACCACAAGGGGGGACAGGTGACGGTGAAGGAGGAATGCATCTCTGGATGCTCCCTGGGAATGGGGATAGGGGAAGCCTCCCACACCAGGCACTGATGGGCCCCAGCTCTGCCCCATTCAGGCCCTACCTCCACCTGGGCTTGGCTGCAGGGGTGGGAAAGATGGGGCTCTGAGTGTGGTGAGGGGGCTGGAGACCTCACTTTGTAGGAAACCAGCCTGGAACAGAGGAGGTCTCAGAGAACTTGTTGCTCCCCCTTCCCCCATATTTCTAGAGGGTTCTCTAGTGCCAATGTGGCAAGTGGGTGTGGGGGACCAGAGGACAGACCCAGGGCTCTCAGGGTAGCCAAGGGGAAGCAGACCCCAGCTCCTAGTGGGGACAGATTTTGCCAGTCTCAGCTGTCTGTGTGAGCAGAAGCTGGCCACCTCCCTCTCATCTGGCTGACCTTGTGAAGTGCCTTCCAGCTCTGAGATCCAAGGAGAGCCCAACAGGGCGGAACCAACCTTCCTCAGAGGCTCAGGGGTCATTCCCTGAAAAACATCTTCACTAGGAGGGAGTTGAGTCCCACATCCTCCAATTATGCTCCCGTCCAGCCAGCCCACAATGGATCACTCAGATAACCATCGGGGGCTGCACACATTAACACTGGAACAATGCTGGCTGCTCGGGCTATTTTTACAGTAGCCATACGCCCGGCCGAACCCCCACGTCGCCCCGAGGGAGCAGGGCAAAGAAAGGCCATGCGGATGCCGCCACCAGTCTGCGCTCTGGGAGACAGAGGAAGGGCTCAGTGAGCCGCCCGGTGGCTCCAGGAAGCCTTTTCTTGGTCTGCTCTCCACCAGATAGCAAAACAATCGGGGTCCCCCACCCTGAGCCAGGGAGAGGAAGGAGGCGTGGGGGAAACAGGGGTTCTGTTGTGCTTTTGTGCCTCTGCTCCTCCGGGCACAGCCCCTGTGGGCCTGGCTGCTGGGGCCAGGCCAACACGTCCCCTCTCCACACCCCAGGCCCTCGGGCAGCCCCTGCCTGGCTCTGCCTGGGACCGCCTTCTGGGCCAGGCAGAGAGGAAAGCAAGGCTGAGGCCCAGTGACGCGCCAAGTCCTGTGGTTGGGAAGGGGGCGAGCTGGGTTCACACTTAGCACCAGCTGCTCGCAGATCCCACTCTGGGAACCATCTACTTAACAATTCTCGCTTGATGACCTACTGTGCACCCGGCTCTGGGCAAATAGCAGTGGACGAGAGAGGTCCCTGTCCCCACGGAGGCACTACTGTGGTCGAAGAGGAGATGGTTAGCAAGGAGGCAAGGACGTGAATCAACAGCTTTTCAGGTCGTGCCCAGCAGTGGGGCAGGACAGGCCCAGATGCCCGCCGACGGTGTCCTGTGAGCTGGGTGCTGAGCTAGCTGGTCCGGGCCTGCCCGTGTGACGGGACCGCATCAGGTCCAGCTGATGGTTGCCAAAGGGAGTGTGAGCTACATTCAGTCCAACCTTCCAGGTTTTCAAGAGAACCTAGAAATCTTAACTTTGCTCTGAAATCTGGTATTTTCAATGGTGACCACCAATTTGGATTGTGGGGACCAGTTGTGTCCCAGGCTGCTTGGCTCTGAGTTGGTCACCTTTGCCATCATCTTTTCCATTGTGCAGGGGGAGAAACAGGTGGGTAGGCCCACGAGCTCTGGGCCCCAGCGCATCTGTCTTCTGCAGCCCTCTGCCTGGTGGGGTACACCCTTGAAGACACCCTGTCCCTCTGGGCTGGGACTCCCGATGCTCTTGCCCTCCAGGCCAAACTCCCAGGGAGAGCAGGGAGTCGGGGACCTGAGGAGGTACGGAAAGGAGGGGCTCTGCCCTGGCTTAGTGGCGGATGTCCTCTTGAATGGGGTCCAAGCAGGAGTGGGCTGAGATGACCACACACAGCTCCTGGAGGCTTCGGGATTTGACCTCCTCTGGGAGCCTTCCATTGCCAGACCTGATGGAGTCAGAGGGTGGGAAGCCGGGAGGATGCAGGGGTCAGAGCAAGCCAGGGAACCCATGGGGAGGGGTGGACAGAGGGAGGTTGGCTGGCTTATTTACGGAATCCTCACCAGTAAAAATCCCTTATTTTTTATGCTGCAGACATGAGACTGGTTAGGGAATTGCGAATATATTTCATAAACATGCATTTTTCCACACTTTGATGGAAACCCCACTTTCAGGTGGTTCCCTTTCCAGCCTGAAACCCCATTCCTCATTCGTTTTGCGTTTGTCCATTCTCTAGACAGTTGGGATCAGGCACCTCCCGGGCTTCAGGCGCCGTGCTGCGTCCTGGGTGCCATGGGGGCTGTGGTTTTCTATGCAGATCGAAATTGGGCATAGTATCTATTCATTTCCAGAAAATTCAGGCAGGTATTATTTGAAGGGTGCCTTAGAACTGTCTGGGATGTGTTGTATTTTGTAGTGATGGTTCCAGGGCAGGGGTGGCTTCATGCTTATGTGCCACCAAGTGCAGAATGAGGTGGGACATTCGAGGACGACAAACATGGGCTCGCGCCGCTTCTCTTCAGCTGTCGCCCAAGGAATGGAATCTGTCGGTTTCCGAGTTGTCAGGTGTCCGACTGCCTGCAGGGGGTCTGAATCACTCAGGATGTTGTCAGAGCAGTGGACGGACAAGGAGATGGTCGGCTCCCTGCCACAGGCCTGGGGAGGTCAGAGGCAGCCCGTGGGTGAGAAGGGAGAAGTTGTGTTGAAGACACACAGGCTGTTCCTTACCGACGTCTTGGGTTCTGTTTTGTCCCCGCAGAGAGCGAGGAGGAGATGGCCACCAAGGAAAAGCTGCAGTGTCTGAAAGACTTTCACAAGGACATCCTAAAGCCATCCCCAGGGAAGAGCCCTGGCACTCGGCCCGAGGATGAGGCCGAGGGGAAGCCCCCACAGAGGGAGAAGTGGTCCAGCAAGATCGACTTTTTGCTGTCTGTGGCCGGTGGCTTCGTCGGCTTGGGCAACGTCTGGCGATTCCCGTACCTCTGCTACAAAAATGGTGGAGGTGAGTCTAGGCTGGGCAGAGAGGAGGGTGGGGACAGACGGGTGGGGGGTGGGGTCTTGTGCCCTGCTTTCCTTAGTACCCCCCAAACCTCCCTCTGTCAGCCCACTACAGCCTCACCCCGCCCCGTCCTGCCTGAGCGGCAGGAGAGCATCCTGCCTGGGAATCAGGTGGCGCTCTCTCAGGGTCCCTGTGTTACGTCCGGCAGATCCCTCATACTCTCTGATCCTTCATTTGGCTGTCTCTGAAGAGGGTGATGAGACCCACGTCCCCCAAGCCTCCGGCACTCACACTCCCTTCGTAAATTGTATCTGTGTGCCTCCTGACTCCTTCTTACTTTATATCTCTCCTAACATTTGCTTTGGCTTCTCTAATTTAAACCAAACGTGGCTCAAAAGCAAGCTTTGCTTCCCCTCCTAAATGGAAAACCATATGTTTGCCCTGATGGAAAGGTATCCAGGAAAAAAAGAAACAGCGAAGAGATTTTTTTATTTTCCTATTTTAGTTAAAATTTCTTTTCCAGTTTTACTGAAATATAATGAACGTATAACCTTGGATTAGTTCAGGGGAACAACGTAATGACTTGATAGGTATACATGTTGTGAAATAACCACTGCAATAAGTTTAGTTAGCGTGACTCACCTCAGAGTCACAGTTTTTTTTCTTGTCTTGAGAACCTTTAAAATCCCTCCCTTAGCAGCTTCAAGTGTAACGCAGTATCATTAATGATAGTCACCGTGCTGTGTCTTCCGACCCCAGAACTTACGTCTAACTGGAAGTTTGTAGCTTTTCACCATCTTCACTCATTGAAGATATTTTTTAAATATTGAGGTCTTGGGTGATTGGTTGGTTGGTTCGGGTTTTTTGTTTTTTTTTAACCCGAAGGCTGTGAGCTAGAGCCTGTCCTGCTGGCGGCGCTCCGGTCGGGCAGCGCCTGCTGGGACCATGGCTGTGCAGCAGGAGGGGCCGGAGGAGAACTGGGTAGGGTAGCTGCCCATGCCTGAGGGCTTACCGGTCCGCAGAGGTGGGCATGCTGCATACAGCCCGCGTTAGGAGAACCGCCTTTCAGGAAATTCTGCCTTAGAGTCTGGTTTCTTAACCTTTTGTAGGTCTCAGTGCCTTTGGGACTCTGATGAGTGTTCTAGACGCTCCCCAGAGCAAAGCGCATACACATAGACCCAAGTTGCCCACAGTTTCAAAGGGTTTATGGACCCGCTGAAGCCATTAGTGGACACCAGGTAGGAACCCTCACCCTGACTCTTTGCCCCTCACTCCTCCCCTGGCTCCCACCCCTAGCCGGAGGCACCCACCTCTTGCTTCTCATCACCGCATCCTTCCTAGCTAGTTCGCCTCAGCTTCCTGCTCTGGGCAGGCCTGAGGACAGGTAGGTGAAGGCTTCCATGAGGTGGTCATATTTGAGATGGGTCCTAAGGGCTAAACAGCTCTTATTCAGATGGACAGTGTGGGGAAGACAAGCAGGCAGTCAGCACAGCGTAACCAGAGGCTCCGAGGCTTAAAGCACCTGGTAGACCTGAAGAAAGTGAAAGGGTGAACTGGAAAGGTGATGCCCACTGGACGGTGGGCAGGGCCTGGAGAATTTTCAACCATGTCCAGGAATTTGGCCTTCACCCCTCACATCCCACACACATTCTCTCTGGTTCCATTGGCCGGGAGGGCTTGGGAGCGAGCACCTGCAGCCTCAGCTCTTGTGACAGACCCAGCCTGACCCTCATCCCGCTCTGCTCTCTCCGCAGGTGCATTCCTCATACCGTATTTTATTTTCCTGTTTGGGGGCGGCCTGCCTGTGTTTTTCCTGGAGGTAATCATAGGCCAGTACACCTCTGAAGGGGGCATCACCTGCTGGGAAAAGATCTGCCCCTTGTTCTCTGGTGAGTATGGGACAAAGGGCCCTGGTGTTCATTGGTTCTGCCAATTTTTATTGAGCACTTGCTGTTTGCCAGGTACCTCGTAGCCTCATGCAAGTCACTTGGCACTGCCCGCCCGAAGGTAGCAGCCTGTACCTGATACACGTGATGCTGCTCAGAGGGACTGCTCACCACATACCAGCTGACCCCAGCCCTCTGGGCTGTGGAAGGGCAGAGAAGCTAGCAGCTGCTTGGCGGTGTAGTGCAGAAGACAAGCACTCGGGCTCAGGGGTCTTGCTGTCTGGGCTCCAGTCCCTCTTCCTTCTCTTGCTAACTCTTGTGACTTTGGGGAAGTCACTTAATCTCTTTGTGCCTCGATTTCCTCTATAGAATGGAAGCAGCATGCTTACTTCAGTATACAGACAAAATGACATAGTTATATGAAAGTGCTTTGTCTTCATCATAAACCCCACATTATGGTACCTTTTTTATTATAACATTCAGTCTTATGTCTAGTACCTAGCATGTATTCATAAGATAATACTATTATGATAATAATTGACAGGAGTGGGAGGATGTGTATCTGTTTAGTCACCCATATAAACCTGTCCATCCATTGCCCATCAAATCTTTCTTCTTTAAACTAGTCAATTTAATTAGATTATCCATCCATTTGTCTGTTCACGTATCTATCCATCGTCCACCCATCTACCCATCTACTCATTCCTCCATCTATTCATCTCCCTAACCTCCCAGCCAATCACCAGCCATACATCCATCTAACAAACTACACGCCCACCCATCAATACAACATAAACCCATTCAGCTCTCTATCTGTCTCTCTAACCAGTTCTCTCACCATTCATCCATCTAACCACCTACTCATTGACCTATCCCATTTCCATGCAGGATCTTCTATTCATCCAAGTATCCCATTAATCTAACCATCTACTTTTTCACCCATCCATCCATCCATCTAGTCACCCGTTAACCTTACAGATATTTGCTGGTCACTGTTGCAGGTCCCCTGGGGGTGCCACAGCCTTTCATTGGAGCATGTGGATGGACATAGTGGGCCCGGCCTTCCTCCTGATGCATGTCTTGCTTGTCCATACCCACAGGCATCGGCTATGCCTCCATTGTGATCGTGTCCCTCCTGAATGTGTACTACATCATCATCCTGGCCTGGGCCACATACTACCTGTTCCAGTCCTTCCAGTCAGAGCTGCCCTGGGCGCACTGCAACCACACCTGGAACACACCCCATTGCATGGAGGACACTTTGCGCAAGAACAAGAGCCTGTGGAACACTCTCAACACCAGCAACTTCACCTCCCCTGTCACTGAGTTCTGGGAGTAAGGCTGGGCCCCCTGAGGAAGGAGGGAGGGCCGGGGTGGGGGCAGAGAAGACAGCCCACGCCTTTGTCTTCTCCCCAGCAATGTGGGATCGGGGAGAAGGTGGGTACAGATTTGGAGATAAATCCATGCCTCTGGTCTCAGACAGGCCTGGAATCGAGTCCCAGTTCTGCCATTTTACTGGCTGTTTGATGTTCAGCAAGTATCTGCCCCTTTCCGAGCCTCAGTTTCTTTAACTGTGAAATGAGGGGAATGAATTTTTCTAACGACCATGGGATCTTTATGAGGATTTTTTCCCAAATGCAGGTATATGTACTTGTATTATCTGAAAATGATACAGTTTTCTTAATGTATTTTAGAAGAAATATAGTTAGCACATCAAACCTGTTATGGCAGAGAAAAATGCATATATGAAGCTGAAGTAGTTATTCAAGAGAAAAGGTAAACAGATAGAGTGAAAATTATGTGTCAGTTAGCTTTTGCTGTATAACAACCATCCCCAATTCTGTGGCTTTAAACAACACCATTTATTTGGCTCAAGGTTCTGCTGATTGGCAATTTGGGTTGAGCTTGCCTGGGCAGTTGTTCTGGTCTTTGCTGGGTTCCCTCGTGGGAAGGTCGGCTATAGGGCATGAGGGTAGCTGTTCTGGGGATTGGGCAGTTATTGGCTGGGGTGCCAGGGTCCTATCACCCAGCAGCAATCTAAGGTTATTCAGAGGCAGCTCTACATTCCAAAGCAACAAATAAGAAAGTCCCAATCAAGACCAGTTTTTATGTCTCTGCTTGTATCATTTTTTTTAATGTCCTATTAGCCAAAGTAAGCCACAAGACTAACCCAGATTCAAGTGGTGGAGAAATAGGTTCTGTCTCTTTATGAGAGGAGTGGAGAATTATGGGCACTTTTATAGTTTACCACACTATTGTCAATAGGAACATACACATAGGACAAACATCAGAAAGGCAGAGTGTGGAAGGGTTTGAAGTTCGGATGCTTCTTAGCCGATATATGGGAAAGTTCTAACGCAGTCCTTGGAGGCCAGTTAAAGATATATTTAGTGCATCACTTGTCTTGCTCTTCATGGGTGCGGGCCCTCCAACGGGAAATAACTGCGACAGGGCCTCGCATGAAGCCTGAGAGCCTGGAGCGGGGGATGCTAAGGAAGCAGGTGGACCCTACTCATCACGCGATGATACTCCCTCTCTCGAGTGTGGCTTTGCTGTTTCCAAGGTGTCTCCTCACCTCTTAGAACCTGGCCCAGGAACAGGCTCACAGCAGAGGAGGCGGCTGCCTGCTGCTCGGCCCCAGGCACGCTTTGAGGCCAGAGCTGGGAAATAATAGGCAAGTCAGTCAGTCCTCACTCAGATGGTGCATGTCCCTGTCGTGACATGCGGGCCTTTCAGTGTGTGTCCCCAGTCCCCGGGGCTCTTTACTGCACATGTTTCTCCTTGCAGGCAGAGGGGGCATTGCAAGAACATTCATCACCCCCTCAGCTGCCCACCCATTGAAGAGCTGAGTTTATAGACAAAGAAATGCGGCACTTTATTCTTCTCACTTCAGCAGGCCTGAGACCACAGCCCTGTGATCACCCAGGGCCTGTCCGCCCAGGACACTGGCACTTAACCCGACATTTGGGCGCCTGCCGGGGCCTCATGGCCTCGGGCGTGGATGAGCTGCCTGGGCTCAAACCCTAGCTGTGCCACTTCTAGCCTGGGCAGGTGCCTCGCCTCCCTGGACCTTGGTGTCCTCACCTGTACCCGGAGAGATCACAGCACTGCCCTCCCAGGGATGGCCAGCCTGAGAACCTGCGTGATAAATAACGGCCATTGTTATTTTTTTAGTGTCCTCATAGTGGAGAAAACTCCAATTCACAGGTCCTCTTGGCTCTCCCTTTAAATTATATTCAGAGTCTGACCACCGTCCCCACTTACACTGCAGCCCTCCGCCCTTCACCTTGGGACCCTCATCTCTCTCCAGTCCCAGCACTGGCCCCCCTCTGCCTGCCTTGCCCTTGCATGTCTGCGGTCGATTGTGAATCCAAACATGTCGTTTCTCAGCTCAGAATCCTCTCGTGACTTTTCCCATACTGTGATCTCACCCAGCCCGAGAGGATTTTAAGTGTTTCCGCCCAGTTAAGTGCTCACTGACTACTGATTCTTCTTTACAAAAAAATTTATTTATTTATATTTAGAGAGAGAGGGGAGGGGAAGGAGAAAGAGAGGGAGAGAAATATCAATGTGTGGTTGTCTCTCACACGTCCCTAAGGGGGCTTAGCCATCAGTGAGTCTGGGATCCCTTTGGGGTGAGATTCAGCTTATAGGACTTCCCCTGAAAATAGCCACCAGCTCCACAGTGCTTAGCTCTGGGGTTTCCATGGAGAAAGGCTTGCTGGGTTGATGCTGAAGTGTCTCCGGCTGGTTCCCCTGTTGGGCTGCAGAGCAGTGTGGGTCTGCCAAAGGCCAGCGTCCCTGTGCCTCGAGGTGAAGCCCCGTCATAGCCATTGTTTCCCTTCTCTTACCTGCACCGGATGCACAGGCCCCTGAGTTGTCTTTTTCATGAGCAAATGGTGCGTGCTGGGTGCTCAGGAGCTCCCTGGGAATTAAGCAGGGAGGCACCGTGGGACCTGACACTTCCTCCTGGCCCTGGACAGAGGAGGACCCTGCCAATCATCCCTGCACCCCTCCAGTTGTACAAGAGGAGACAGCAGAGAGCAGGGGTGGTGCTCCCATCCCTTAGTGGGGAGACTTCCCCTGGCTCCCCCATGTCCCAGCTGCATGCCCTCGGGGCGGCCAGCTCACCTGTCCAAACCTCGGTGATAGTGTGGTGCCAGCACCCCCAGCCTGGCTAGAGTGTTAAAGAAGTTGAGTCAGGGCCTCCAGGTGGGGCTTAGTAGATGGGACACGGAGGACCAGAGAGGTGAAGTGACTTGTCAGAGGTTGCTCTGTAGCCGAGTTCCCAGCTCTGTCCTCAGCCACCGGACGCCGCCTTCAGTGTCTGTGTTTCCATGAGCTGCGAGTCCAGGCTAAGTCCATGGTCGTGTCATGTGTGTGCGTGTAAGACCCCACTCTGAGGTTACGCATGGGTCTTCTCTTGGCCTGGATCCCCTGTGCCCACCCCCTCTGCAACGCTAAAGTGCCACGCTCGGCAGGGGCCCGTGAGGGGCCCTCTGCCAGATCCCTGGGAAAGCCACCTGGCCTCGGAAGGTAATCGTTACACGCTGGCTTTATAATTTAACTCTGAGTCAGTGCGTAAGGGGGAAGCAGAGCTTCTCCCCCCAGTCCCCTCGGTCCCGCTCACCCCTGCTCTGGGGTGCCATCTGTCCTGAGGGTCCTGCCTCACCCCTAGCCCTGGAGGAAGACAGGCGGGGCCAGGTCTGGCCAGTGCCCTCCTTCCTCCCCAGTTCCTCCAGAGCCCTCTGGGAGCTCAGCACGTATCGTTAGACTTTATTAGAATCAAAGAAATGAGTCATATTTGCAAACAAGCCCTGCTCAGCCAATCTTCCCCTGCAGCTGTGGGAAGGGGGAGGCGGGGGAGAAAGCCTTGTGTGGCCCCATGCTCAGGGCGGACGGGCTCTTTTATAATTGTTGCTTCCATCAGTCTCCAGGGAAGAGCCATCGCCAATAAATGGCTGGCCGGCAGTCAAAAGGAAACGATTTGGCCCACTTGGAGGACGTATTTACATCTCTGAGTGCCGGCTGGACGGCAGCAGGCTGGCCGACTCAAAACAGACGTCCAGGCAGTTCTTTTTTGGATCCCACCCTGGAATGAATCATTACTATTCTTGGACAAGAATGCAGCTCACCTCTGTCTCTCCTCCCTCTGTTTGAGAGATGCAGGGGAGTTTGGGATGCTGGGGCCCTCGTGAAGGGCGGTGTAGGACCCCGCACCCTGGTGGCAGGTCCCCAGGGTGGCATCGGAAAAAGAGACCAGGCCCAGGGTTGATTTTTAGCTGGGTAATTTCAGGTGAATTCCTGAACCTATCTGAGCCTCAGTTTCTGCATCAACCAAATGGGTGTAATTGATTTACTCAGCTGATGTCTGTTGAGCATTTACTATGTGCCAGGCACTGTTCTGGATCCAGCAGGGATGAAGACAGACACAGGTCCTGTCTCTGGAGATGAGGTTGTGGTAGAACAGACATTAAACAGATACCATAAACAAAATTTTAATAGAAAAGTGATAGGTGATGGAAAATAGAGCCAGGGCAGGGGAAGGAGAGTGGCCAGGGTTGCTTTTCACACAGGGTGGCTGGGAAAGGCTGGCTGCCCTGGTGAAGTGTTTGAACAGAGACCTGAAGTGGGCGTGGGGGTTCAAAGATCCTGAGGCAAGAGTATGCTCCGCCTATTCTGGGAACATTCCAGAAGGCAGTGTGGCTAAAGGAGGAAGTGAAGGGGGCCATATGGGAATGAGGCTCCCATATGGGACTACCCACTGTACGTACAGGTTGTCCTGGATACGCCCCCTTTACTCCTGGGGTCCCGGGGTCATTACTAGGCACCATCCTCCTTGCAGGCATCTGGGTCTAACTGATAAGAGTGTTTGGACACGTTCAGGGAGACAGAAAGGAACTGGGCAAGTCAGGGGAACTGTGGGCCAGGTAGTTCGGAGCCACGGGAGGGTGGAGAGCAGTGCAGGGAATGGCCTGGTGTGGGTGTCGATAGCTTGCCGACAGCCAGCTGGGGGCTGCGAGCAGAGGCAGGAAAAATAGGAGCCGCCACCATAGCCCTGGGGAGCAGCGGGGGTGGGTGGTGGTGGTGGTGGTGGGGAGATGTGGCCAGGTTTGGGGAAGGCCGGCGTGGCTAGGAGCCACCTGTGAGGGGCAGTGCACCGTGGTGGTCCCTCCGGGGCATGGCACTGCAGTTTTCTGAGCACCAGGGGACGGCCCAACAGATCCTGGTCTGCTTTGTGGCTGAGGCTGGTGCGGGGGCGGGGCGGGGGGGCTCGGTCTGATAGGGCAGGGACCTGTGGAGGGTCCTTTGAACTGGGTCCCCTCAAAAATGGATTCAGATAGACCCACACTCTTTCCGGCCTTTGTGGCTACACTTGAGATAATCTTGGAAAGGATGGATGTCTGTCGCTTTGGCCCCCAGCCCATGTCAGGCTGAGTTATGACAACCTGTGATTGATGAGGCATGTTCCATTCTTAGAACATCTGCATGGCCCATTACAAACATTTTCTAGAGTTTAAAATAATTTGTATAAAGGTGATAGGTGCACATTGAAAACATTCAAATAATGAAAAAGTATATTTAATGCCCAGTGAGCCCCCCTCCCCCACCCTCCCCAGCGGGTTCTCCCCAGCGGCAGTGACACAGCCAGCGTGCTGCACGTCCCGCCAAAAACCGTCCGTGCGTGTTCAGTGTGCACCCACCCCTTTCACACAATAGGGGGCACGCCTGGGTGCTGTTCCTCACCTGGCTTTGTCCACCTGTGTGTCTCCAGGGTGGAGTTCCTTTCCTGTACCCAGGGAGCTGCCCCCGATTCCGTTGAGTGTCTGTGCCTGCTCTGCCCCTGCCGACGGCCATTCGGGTGGCTGCCAGGTTTTGCTCTTACAGACAGCACTGCGGGTGGATCCTGTCTTTGGCTGCACGTGCCGGTGTGACTGGCGAGGAAGAGTCTTGGGACTGGGATTGCCGGGTCGAAGGAACTGTGCCCTACCGTGTCACCAGAGGCACTGTGAGATGCTACAAGGAGATTGCCACCAGTAGGAGAAAAAGCAGGCCGTGTTCAGGTTCCTCGCTGTGGCTGGCCTGGCCGTTCCGTTGTCTGCAGCAAGCGAGCGTGGCAGCTTCCCATGCGCGGCGGGCACCGCTGGTTCTCCCAGAACAGTGTGGGGAGAAGGCAGAAAGGTGTCGGTGAACCGACTGCTGGCGTGGTGCCAGCAGAATCCCAGCTCCGAGGTTTCAAGCTTCTTGGCCAAATTGCTGTTGAGAAAAGGCCGCCTTATGACTGGGCACCTCCTCGGCATTAGCTGAGCACCTGCTGTGTGCCTGCTTGTGGGATTCTTGTCTCTGGGTTGTCTAGAGCCTGGTGGGCAAGCCAGACTTGCCACCAAGGGTGACACCCAGTGTGAGCGGACAGGCAGGGACTCTGTGGTTGGTGGTCTGTGGCGCAAAGGGAGGGCTCCCCTGGGAGCAGGAGGACGGTGTGTGTGGCCTTGGCGAGGGAGCAGCGCTGTGGGGGTGGAGAGTGCTCTCTCCCGGACACTGCCATTCACGGGGACGCCTTGGGCCTCTGCCCGGCATGCCCTGGGCCTTCATCGAAGGCACGAGCTCGGAGGCTGCGCAGGGAAGGCTTTTTGTTGTAAAGCTGCTGCAGCCGCCAGGTCCGCGAGCTTGGCAGGGCCCCAGGCGGGATGCAGTTGGCCGCCAGCCCTGCCGTATGGGGATGTCCATGTTCCCCTGCTCCAAGGTTCCAGGTGATTCCGGCTTGGAGCAGGGGCCGGAGAGATTCTTTTTAAAGTTTGGGCTCTTATTTTCTCTGTGAATCAGAGGGCAGTTAGGTGGGGTCCAGAGGCCCTGCTGGGCTTTGGAGGCAGGGTGCAGGGTGCCAGCTCTGCCCCTGCTGTCTGTGTGTTTGGGGGCCGTGGGCACCCCAACCTCGTTTTCCCCATCTGTGAAAGGGGACAAATGACCTCCAGTCCTCGGATCAGATGACGTAAACTGAAAAGAACTTTGGTGTTGCCACGAGCACACGCCGTCCTAGGTGACGGTGGGAAGCCCATCGACCAGCTGAAAAAAGACAAAGGAAAGCTGCCCCTTCGTAAGGCTGGTGGGACTATCTCATGGCTTGGTCCAGAGTGACCTGCAAACTTTCCATTCGCCCCAGTTAAGTCCTTTCATTCCCTCGACATGTGTTTATTGAGACCCTACTATGTGCCATGCGCTGTGCTAGGTGTGGAGCACAGCAAAGAAAGGCCTGGCTGGAATGCCAGTTGAGTGGGAATTTTGAATTTGTTCAAGGTCCTTGTGTTGAAGCTTCTCTGGTGGGGGCGGGGAAGAAGTGATGAAAACATGTCCCGGAGTCCTGACCGTGGGGAGCACCCCGCCACTGGCCGAGAGCTGGGGGTGGTCTAGAAGGCTTTCGCAGCAGCATCCTGGGCGGGAGCCATTCGTGTTTTACAGATGAGGAAACTGAGGCAGAAAGTCACACAACTCTCTCCACCTCTCCTGACTTTCGTTAGAGGGAACCCAGCGTCTGCCAGGGGAGTGTGAGCACTCTGCCTCCCATGGTGTGTGGCCTGGAGACTTGGTGGACTGGTGACCTCAGGGGCCAATGTCCCTTTGCTCGGCGTGGCTTCCCTTGGTCAGTGCTGCAGCAGTCAGAGCTCTGGGACAGTGGGGACGTTTCTGGGTACCAGGTTGCATGGTCTGCTCAGCCGTCGGTGCCCTGTGCTGCCCTGGCCTGGCCTCAGACAGCATCTGCCCCGTGGGGTGTGTTCGAGCAGTTGCTTGTGCGCGTCAGCAAGGTTCTTGGCCACAGAGACCCAGGCTGTGGCCCAGGGCTGGTGGCTGCCCTGGGCTGACTATCCTTCAAATGGCTACCTGTCTCCTGTCTTCACAACCCTGGAAGGGGAGGGTTCAGCCAGCACTGCGTAGGTGCCAGCAGCTGCTCTGGGCCTCTCGGCCTCACGACAGTAAGATCCACCAGGTTTCTCCATGGCCGGCTGCTGCCCCTGGCCCTGTAGTTGGAGCTTTGTGTGGGTTCTCTCTTCACAGAATCCCTGTGAGGAGGTGGGGGGTGTTCTTCAGCCACAGGTAGAATACTCTGTCCCCCTCGAGGCTTTCATGTTAGTGAGAGATCCAGAGAAGAAATGGATGAGTAAGATAAAAGAGGCATGGGGCAGCATGCGAGGGGATGGTGGCTGTTCCCGTGTTAGCGGTGCGAGCGGGGACTGGGAGACTGGGTAAGTGGCGCAAAGTCCACGACTCCACGGTGGAGCCGGGTCTGCTGAGCATCGGTGACACGGTTCTCGTTTTACAGATGAGGAGACTGAGGCTTGGGGGTTTACTTGCCCAAGGCCAGGCCGGGTTGAACCCAGGTTCACCCGACGCAGGAGTCGGAACTCATCCCCTGGTTGACTTCCTCAGCAGCTCTGTGACGAGGGTAGTAGCTGTTTCCCGAGACCAGCGGGGACTCCCAGGGCCTGGAGAGGATGGGGGACCTGTGCGCATGCAGCACGAGATCTGGGGTCTGAACCCCGCCTGCCCGGAGCTTGGCCCGACTGACTCACGGCTCTGTTTGCTTCCAGGCGCAACGTGCTGAGCTTGTCTTCTGGAATCAACAGCCCTGGCTCACTGAAGTGGGACCTCGCTCTCTGCCTTCTTTTCGTCTGGTTGGTCTGTTTCTTCTGCATCTGGAAGGGCGTCAAGTCCACGGGGAAAGTGAGTTGTGCTGCTGTCCCTCCCCTGCCTCACAGAGATGGGCCCTGGCCAGAGAGCACCTCTGGCCCCGCAGGCCACCTGCCCGACACCCACCCTCACCTAGGACGGGGCTCGGGCTACTAAACCGGTCCTCGAGAAGCAAGTAAAGCCCTGGTGTGGAGCGTGGAGCATTGCCTCATTTCAGGATAGAAAGACTCCCACCATATCTGATTTCAGGTGATCGATGGTTTAACAACCAACTTGCAAAATTCCTGAAAATGGAGCAGCCGGCTCAATCTGCAGCCTGCTCAGGCTCCCACACGCCTCTGGTTTCCCTGGCAAGGTGTCGGCCAGAGAGCAGCTGTTAGCAGATACCTCATGTTGAGGTGGTAACGGATAAGTTAGCTGGAAATGAGATTTTCTGCAATTCTGTTAATTAGCAGCTCTTACTGGAAAAGCCTGGACCCTTGCTTCTTCCCACGGGTCCCTGACTGGCTCCCTGACCCCTGGGGGCTTGTTAGACATGCAGACCCCAAGGGCCTGCCTTGGGCTCACAGTCAGAATCTGCATTTGAATGGGAGCCCAAGATAATCCACATTTACACTGAGGTTTGAGAAGCGCTGACTTGGATTTTTGCTGCGAAATCCAATTAACTAAATCATAGTACCGGCAGCATTTCAGCTGGTAACTAAGAAGTTCCTTATTAAGGAAAACCGTCACTGATGATTAAGTCCCTCGCTCACAACCGAGATGTTAGTTGTTAACCAAAATGTTAGCTGGGACTGAAACACGTGCTGCTGATTAATGTGTTACGTGATGACTACCAGGATGTAAGCTATTAACGAAGGCGGTGGCGGATCATTAAAATGCCAGCCTTTAATTCAGACTTCAGGTACCCACTGATAGACATTGGCAATAATGGCAATGTTAGCCTGTAACTAAAATGTTCTGTGTTCACAGAGCCGAACCCTTACCTGCTAACCAAGCCACGCACTGGTATCACGGCCACTGTAATGACAGAGTCAGGGCGCGGGGGTCTGTGGTCGGAGGTGTGAGCCTGCACCCACAGTGCAAAGCCAGCAGCTAAGGGGTCAGCTTGATCTGC
Source organism: Trachops cirrhosus (assembly GCA_028533065.1). Classification (NCBI taxonomy): domain Eukaryota; kingdom Metazoa; phylum Chordata; class Mammalia; order Chiroptera; family Phyllostomidae; genus Trachops; species Trachops cirrhosus. Next base: position 34,084,811 of record CM052544.1, read on the forward strand.
TTTTACGCTTCCCCCCCCCATCAGTTGCTTCTTGATAGGGGGGAAAATCTCTAAGATCAAAAAGCCCCCAAAGGTCAAAAGAGCATGTTGAAGTCATGTTTGAGGTGCAGCAGTGGGCAGTGGGACATCCGTTGAAGAAGAGGCTGTGGCGGCTCCAGAATTTGGAGTCGAGGACCCTGTTCTCTAGGGCTGAAGAGCCCGCAGGCAAAGGCGTGGATCTGAACAGATCCCAGCTGGGCGGGACCTGGGCCCCCCGTGGTTGCAGAGGCAGAACGGGATTGCTTTTGGAGTGGGAGCCTGCATCTCCCACGCTCTCTGCCTGCCTCTCAGGGCAGAACCACCCTGTCTGTGATCCTAAAACCCAGTGCGGAGAGGAAGCAGGCCAGGTTTCAGACGTCTTGTCCAAGGAAGCTCCCTTGCCTTGAGCCTCAGTTTCATCTCCTAGAAAGTGGGTGGTAAGGAGGGTCAAAACGCCAGTCCCTTCCTCGCCCTGCCTCCGTTTCCCCACCTAGGGGTGAGTCTGTCAGGAAGTCTCCGGAGCTCTGGTCCCGAGCAACGCTGGGGGCGCGGCCGTTCCTTAGCCTCACCGGCTCTGAGCCTCCGCACCTGCCAGATCTGTTGTCCGAAGGGGCCGGGGGAATGCAGGACTCAACAGACAGACAGAAGCCCTGTGGTTCAGAGCTGACAGGTTCTTTGGCTGTAACAAGGGAAATGTGTAAAATACTGGCTGGGGCAAAAGTAGGTTTATGGTTGTGAGTATGCAAAATACAGAGTTTACTCTGGTACTGTTATCTATTAACAGTTGTATTTTCTGTATGAACAACTGTAAACCTACTTCTGTGCGACCCTCTGTGTGTGGAGTGAGGCAGTGACAAGACCTAGGGGGAAGAATAATGTGCAGAAGAAAACGGGGTGTCGGGTGCCGTGCTAAACAGGGTGGCCAGGCAAGGCTCACCGAGAAGGGGACTTGAGTGAAGGTCTGAAGGAGTGAGGGGGAGAGCCTGTGGGTACCTGGAGGAGAGGGGACTCACAGCTGGTGCAAAGGCCCTGAGGTGTGCCTGACCAGACCCTTTGGGAGCCCCCAGTGTGATGGGGGGCAGCGTCTCCAACAGCGGACAACAGTTGAGACACAATGGAAAGGGCAGGAGAGTAGAGTCAAGGAAAAAAGTAATTCCAGGCTGTGAGTGGCCATTTGAAGACGTGACCCGTTAAAGGTCTCCTTGCCTGCCCCTGGAGACAACCTCCTCTGGCAGCTCCAGGCCCCTGAGGGGCGGGCGTGGTTCCCAGAACAATAGCAGGGTCTGGGCCAGCCCACAGAGGCCAAGACAAAGGCACGGTTAGACTCAAGCTCCTCGGCCTGTCAGCCACTCAGCCACCCACCCGCTACCAGCCCTGGCTTCTAGCCCTAGCCGCAGGCCAGGTTCAAAGTCACCACAGTCCAGGGAGGTGACGAAGTCCAGACCCTCACACAGGAAGTACAGTCCCGTGGACCCAGTGGAGGGCCCTAGCACACGCGTGTTCTGAGGTTGTGCCTCCAGGACAGTGGTGGCAGTCAGGGCCGGACCTGGTTTTGGGCCTCAGCGCTGTCCCCACAAGCTACATAACTGTGGGCAAACCCCTTTCCCTCTCTGAGCCTCATTTCCCCCTTGTGTGAAATGACTTAGCAGTGCAACCCCCCTCTCTTCACACAGGCGTGCTGTGAGGACCCTCAGGGCCCGCTGAGGCACTGGACTCTGACCCCATGGCCCCATCTGCCTAGACCTTCCCCCCCAGAGGAAGCTCGGGGCAGCAGGAGACTAGCCCATCTCTCTCCTGCCTTGAAGGCCACCCTCTCCACACTGTCACTAGAGAATGAGGAAGAGCTGTCCTCCCAAGTTTCCAGGGCAATTGGGCCATAGGGCATTTGGGTCAAGGGCTCGGAGGAGCCACAGAGGTTTGCCAGCAAGAATGGAAAACTACCATGTCCCGTGGTAAAGCCTGCTGGGCCACCGCCAGAGGCCCACTGGCGGCGGCTGGCACCAGCCGCTCCCACAAGGATCCCAGAGGAGTCACGGAAAAGTTGAGAGCAAGGCTCTCAGGGGCTTGTCCTCAGAGCGGTAAATTTTGCAAAACAAGGGTGGCTTTGCGAGGAGGCAGCCGAGGTGAGGCTGTGTCCATTCTGGCTTTGGGGGAAGATCCAGTGACAAACACAAGACATGGGGCCCTGAACCTAGCTGGCCCAGATCCAATTCCACCTCTGCCACCGAGGAGCTTGGTAACCCAGGCACGTCTTCGAGTGGTGAGGATTAACTGAGTTAGCATGCGTCAGCTCTTAGCGTAGTGCCTGGCACTCAGTAAGCGCTACGTAAGTGCTTGTTAAACAGATTAAATACAGAAAAACAAGGGAAGCCACCCCCTTCCCCTGGTGGTGTCCTGTGTCCCTGACACAAAGCCCTCTGGCCACTGCTCCGTTGTCCAGCCCAGCGGAGCCCAGCTGGCTTTGAAGTAGCTGCCCTCTGGGGACGGCCTGCTGTCAGCAGCTATTGTCCGCCAGCCCGGGTGTGGCCGCCGAGGCCCAGGGTGGGGACTGGTCGGGGGGCCTGTCCGCAGGAAGGGAGGAACTGCCCCTGGTTTTCTTCTGTCACCCCTTTTGGGGCTTCCTGCCCTGCTCCCACCCTCCATGCCTGCCTTCTTGTCCTGGGGAAATAGTGAGGGCTCCCTGCCCCAGGAGAAGGAAATAGGGTGGCTGGGGAAACTGAGGCCCAGAGGAGAAAGGGCATCCAGACAGAGTACAGCAAAGGCAGGAGTAGGGCCTGCCTGTCTTATGGGGCCATCGGGAGTATTTCCTCCCTGCTGAGGTTTCTTGAGGGCTCACTGCGTGCCGAGCAGGAGCGAGGTAAGCACGCAGATTTCCCTCTGCCCAGCTGGGAAGTGGCAGAAGCCAGTACAAACCCCAGTCTGGGTGCCCCAAGCTGACATTCTCGGCCACTTCCCCCACCCCACCCGCAGAGGGGGCCTCAGAGCTCACCTGGTCTGAGCACACCTGGCTTCACAGTGGGGAAATGGAGCCTAGAGAGGGGCAGTAACTGGCTCAAGGTCTCCCAGTGAGCCAGTCCCGACCCCTGGGGGTCCCTATCCTCCTCTGGCCTTGACGGGGTTTGACTGACCTGCCAGACTTGGAAGGGCTTCTTACTGCTCGAGTTGTGGTCTGGAGGCAGGCCTTGGGGCGCGTCCCACTGTGCCACTCCAGTGTGTGGGACTCATGGAGGCAAGCAACGGGCTCCCCGGGACTCAGTTTCCTGGCTTCCGACACGCAGGTAGCGATAAAACCTCCCTCTGTAAAGGAGGGCAGGTCCGACTGCGTTTTGAAGTTACCGCACTTGCAATAGTGCTGGGCACACAGTAAGCACTCAATACATGCTGGCTGTCGGTATTGACAGCGGGCAGCAGAGTCAGGCAGTCCCTGAGAGTGTCCTGTTTGCCCCTTCCCAAAGCCCCTTCCTTCCTGTTTCCACACAAAGAGATGGTGGCTGCCCAAGAATTCTGCCTTGCCGAGGGTTCCTGTGCCATCCAGGCGAGCTCTGTCACCCTCTGTGGGTGTCTGTCACCCTCCTGGACCCCAGCAGTGCTCTGCGGCACCCTGGCACTGCCTCTTTCCCCCAACACCACAGCACATCTGTGCCGTTCACAGCCTTAGTTTCCCCACCTATAAAGTGGGTGTGTTGGCTGTGTGGTGGTTCCTCGCTAGTTTCTTGGCCCACAAGGCCCTCAGAGGAGGCTGGCACTCTGCAGATGACCTGGGCTAGTCTGAGCCCTGCTGAGCCTCAGTTCCCCCGGTCAGCAGGCGGCCAGCATATCAGTTTGAGGTGGGCACGGTGACATGACATGGCCTTGTGCCTGCAGAGTCGCAGCTCAGCCGGTGCCCTGCTGGAAGTCTCAGGATTTCACATCCATTCAGCCACACACCTTTGAGCTCCTTGCGGGCATAAACCTTGCCTGGAATCTTCTCCTCAGGAAGAAAATGATGGGGAAATCCATCCCTGAGAACTGAGGCCACAGGATGTTTGGAGACCAGTGCTTTCAGGACAGAAGGAGGAGAGAAAGCAGGGCAGGCCCTTGGGGAAGGACGGAAAGGCCCAGCCTGGGTTATCTCTCGTCCACACCTTGCACTGACCTTGGCCTGTCTGGGGTGTGCCGTGTGACCCAGGGGAGGCTGTGGGCCTCCCATAACTCCGAGGAAGTGGAGGGCCTTCTCCGTCCCGGCCGAGGGGCTTTAGAGGCCCCATTGCCTTCCCACAGGTTCCCTTGTGCTTCCTACAAACTTGCAGTGTTGACAACGGCCCCGTTCCTTGAGCACCTCAGTGTCAGGCCTCTCTGGATCTCGATCACATTAGCAATGCCATCCTGTTGAATCCTGGTCTCACCGCTTGACGACGGCTTTCTCTTTCTCCTGTCTTCATTTGACCCATGAGGCAACAGGCCCCGAGAGGTTAAACCTGATGCCCGAGGTCACCCTGCAAGCGAGGGGGAGAGCTGGGGTTTGAAGCCGCACTTACTGATTCCTAACCGTGAGCCATACTAGTAGTTGTCATGTTAGCCAATGTGAACTGCGTGCCGTGTGCCAGCTCCTGGGCTGAGCCTCGTTCATACACACTTGACAGTTTACTCTCTCTCTCTTGTTTTTTTGATAGTTTACTTATTTTGCATTTTCCATCTCTACCCCCTAGAATGGTAGTTCTATGAGGGCAGGGATTTGTTTTCTGTCTTGTCTACCACTGCATTTATAAATATAAATATTTATAGGATTTTTTTCATTGAATCGTAGTGAATCTATGAGGTAGGTACTTATAACCTATCTCATACTTATATAGGTGAGACAACTGTGGCCCAGAGAGGTTAAGCAACATGCCCAAGGTCACACAGCAAGTGAGACGGCAAACTTAGCCACAGAACCCCCGCCTCAGGAAAGATTCTCTAATTTAACAGCAGCAGGTGGTGCCACAGGCCTCCCTGAATCCCTGTTGTCCCTCGCAGGTTGTCTACTTCACGGCCACTTTCCCGTTCGCTATGCTGCTGGTGCTGCTGGTTCGGGGACTGACGCTTCCCGGTGCAGGGGCAGGCATCAAGTTCTATCTGTACCCTGACATCAGTCGCCTCGAGGACCCACAGGTACTGCAGGGCAGCCTGTCCTCCCTCCTACCCAGGGCCGTGGTTCTTGGGTGCCATCACCCCCTAGTAGTTTTCCACTGGGCGGTGGTGGATCATTCACAGCGCTGTGGGCTTTTCCAGCTAGCTGTATGTGTATCTTTTCATGTCGAGGACTCCTGAGGCAGGCCAATTATAGAGTCTTCTTCAGGCACTGCGCCAGGGAAGAGAGAGAAGTCTTTCTGAGCGAGTTTCTCCTTGGACCTGGCCTCTGCCTGCACCAGCCGACGGAGCTGCTGGCTTCCTTGGCCAAGGATGGAATTCAGAGTTGGTGACCTTGGAAAGTGGAGGGATCAGTACTGAACGTCCACCTCTTGGCACTTGGCCATGTGACCACTGGGGTTTGGGGAAAAGCCTGGGAGATTTTATGGGCCTGTTTCAGGATCTTTTTATCTCCAGGGTCCTGAACCTTCAGGTTGCTACTTTGGGTCTCTTCCCCCCCTCTTCTCCCTCTGGGCAGGCAGTGGGTGGGACGGGGCTTGGCTGATAGCATCAGAGGATGGTGTGGAAGGCAGCTTGATGGCCATGAGGAGGCCTGCCTAGTGAAGGGTCTGGAGAGCAGCTTTGCCTGCATCAACCACTAGGGGATTCCTCTCCTTTCCAAATTAGGGTCCCCAGACAAGAGTAGAGACAGCAGCCTGGACTTCACAGGCTGCTGGGCTGGGCTAGGTCTTTGTTCTCTGAACTGGCAAAATAGCTCTGCGGGGCGGGGCCGTGGAACCCACTTTACAGAGGCTGTGGGAGTCATGGTCACTTGCCCATGATGATTCCGTGGTTGGAATCTTAAGATCCATCCACCTTAAAAGCCCAGCCTCTTAACTCGGATGCTGAGTGACTGGGGTTTCTTCAACTTTGGGGGTTCCTTGCAGCTCAGTGTTGTCTTGAAAGGCACTTGGATTTCAGCACAGACGCTCCAGTTGCAATGGAGAATCTGCACATTTTGAGGGGCAGTCCTCAATGGTCAGGTGGCCAGGGACCCACGCTGCCCCCTGCAGGAGGCCAGCTCTAACAGCCCTTTCTCTCTCTCCTTGCCACCCACCCCCCTGCCTTCCCACAGGTATGGATCGATGCTGGGACCCAGATATTCTTCTCCTACGCCATCTGCCTGGGGGCCATGACCTCACTGGGGAGCTACAACAAATACAAGTACAACTCATACAGGCAAGTGATGTGCCGGCGGGCCTGGTGGACCTTAGAAATGATGATGATGTTTAAAGAAAAAAGAGAAGAAGTAGGGAGCGTGGCTTCCTTGTGTTGTGAATTAACTTGCTCCCTGACATATGTGTAACTTAGGGACTGTATGCTGCTGGGATGCCTGAACAGTGGTACCAGTTTTGTGTCTGGCTTCGCAATTTTTTCCATCCTGGGCTTCATGGCACAAGAGCAAGGGGTGGACATTGCTGATGTGGCTGAGTCAGGTATGGTGGTATTGGTGGCAGTGGTGGTGGGCACTGCCACCTAGTGTGTAAGATGAGTACTGCAGGCATGAAGCCAGACCCCAGGGGCTTTGGAGGGGGGGGATGAGCCTGGTTTCCAAGATGGACCCCCCCCCACCAAGATGTCCCATAAGTACCAAAGAGTACAAAAGCTAAATTTTAAACACTTTCATTGCAATTTGGCCCAAGGGGCGGCAGAAACGTGGGTTTGGTTAAGTTGGGGAATATGTAGCTACTTTCATGTGGTCTTTCCCTCTCCCCCTCCTCCCCCAGCAAACTCCTGGTTTCTACAACAGAAACCACTCTCCTAACTCAGGCCCAAGCCAGCCACCAATCGGCGTTCCATCACCACCTTCTCAGCTTTGGTTTCTGTATTTTGCACTTTGCTCCCAGCGCACTCCTTCTACACAAACCCATTCATTCATTCCACTGATGTGTATTGATTTATTGAGTCTCTACTCTGTGTCAGGCACCACCGTAGGCTTGGGGTGGGGAAGACATTGGGCGTGGCAGGCCGCCCTCTGGGACAGGGACAGATCTGATTTGGGGGTGGGTTGAGGGGACACTGTCACCCTCTCGGGGTGTGGGCCCTATTGGCAGTGTGCTCCTCCCCTGGACACTTGGAAATGAAGGAAATACTCAGAATCACAGGCTCTGCAAAGCCTGGGATCTTAGGCCGGACCCTGGAGCTCCAGCAGGATAGTTCCAGAATCTGGGAACCATGAGGTCTTTAGCTGCTAGAACTCTAGAGCCTCAGAACCACAGTATCTCAGGTGCCTAATTCTAGGACTTGCCATGACGTGCTAAGTCCTGGACTTGCAGCTTTAAGATGGCAGTGGCTTAGATGTGGGAATGAGAACTTTAGGCTCCCGGGATCCTCTTAGTCTACCTTTCTGGCTTCTCTGCCCTTTCCCAGCCCTGCCCAATTCACCTGGAAGGTGGCCTTCAGTTGCCTGGAAGTTTTGCTCTTTTACACACCTGCTCTGCCCTTACGTTAGTATGATGTAAGGTCCTTACTCCAGGGACCACCACAGACCAGGGACAGGTTCAGCTGGGGTCCTGCCCAGGTGTTACCCTTGCCCATAGGACCCTGGAGTTGGGGGTCATGGTGCCTCAGCATTGTGCATCCAGATGTCTGTTCCACAGATGAGACCACTGGCCTGAGAGTGTTGGGTGGTCAGGGTCAGAGTGGGGGTCTCCAGGGTAGGGCCCCTGTGACATGAGGGTGTCCCCATACCTGCCTCCATCCCAACCCTGGATATATGTGAGAATACGTTGGGGCTCCCCTGACTTCTCTGAGCCCCTGGGCTCTGCTTTCGTCCTCACTGGCAGTGACGTTGCCAAGCCCCACCCTCATGTGCAGGACAACGTGGCAGGTCCACCCTCGGCCCCGTGGGTTTCTCCACTGACCCCGCTTCCAAATCAGACCTTTGGACCTAGCCTTCCTGCCCTGAGAAGCCCCCAAAGGCAGGCCTGAGACTGAGGACACAGAAAGTAATTCCAGAAACACCCACAGCCACCTGTGATTTGGCAGAGTGGTGAAGGGAGACAGTAATACACCTCCTTCGCAGATGGCATTTTTTTTCAGTCGAGGGCTTGCAAACTGATTCTGATTGACTGGGAATCTCCAGGAGCACGGAGCAAACTTGGTGGTGGGAGATACATTCCCACGTGTAAGGCAGCTCTCTGTGGACAGCTAGGATTTTCACGTGTATGCATACACCGTCAGCCCAAGTTGTTGTCTTCCTCCCGTCCACTTCAAAGACCTTGGCATGTATTCCCCACGGTGATGTCTGAACAGCCGGCACATCAAGGGTGATTATTTCTCTAATAAGCCTTTAACAAGCACCGTATTGAGTCAAGTACGTTTGAACAGGATCATTACTTAGCTGAATGGAGTGCAAACGAGAGGCAGAGAGGCGCGCTCTCTGCCGACAGGCATGCCGTGCTCGGGGCAGCCGCGTCGCTTCACGGGGATTCTCTCTCGTTCACCGTGTGCTTTTAGACGGAGGTGCTCAGACCCTCTCCCAGGGGCTCGCTTGCGAAAGGCAAAACTGAAATACAGAAACGAGCGCGTTGAGAATCTTCACAGGCCCCAGAGGGGTGGGGGCCCCATTTTACATCTGTCTCGAAGTCGGCTGGACTCGACTCCTCACGCAGAGCTGACATGCTGGGGGACGGGGGCCCAGCCCAGGTAGCAGCGTGGTTTCCTGGTCCAACTTCTGCTTTGGGGTTAGTCCCACCCCTCCCACTGCTGCTTTGGTGCTAGTTTTCTAGCCTCCCGAGGACGCTCGGTCATGGTCAGGTCTCCTCAGGTCGAGTGGACTCTGGATCCTTAAAGGACTCGCCCTTGACCGCCACGTTTGTGTTTAAAGCCGTGCAGTGTGGTTTCTGGCTCCAATGTATGTCCAAGTCTTTTTTTCCCCATTCTTAAACCATTCATTTGCTTCTGATCTGCTTTAAGTATTCTGCCTCTAGTCCTTTTTTTTTCACATTTCTTGTCCTTTTTGTCTGTCTGTTTTTAGTTTTGGATTTTATTTTTTCAGCTCAGGCCTTTTGGGCCTCCTGTCTCTTGGACCCACAGGTCTCAGTCACAGCTCAGCTCCTCCCCCGGTGTCATCTCCCAGGTTGGCTGGAGGCAGGGGGAGACATTTCTCCATGTCCTTAGAATGTTTCTAGTCAGAAAGGCCCCCCCTGAGCTGATGGGGCTCCTGTCTCCCAAGCCCTGCCGTCAGACCCTGCCAGAGTCCCCTTCTTAGAAACCAGAAGCCCTTTTCTAGGGACATGGTGTCGGCATCTAAGAATCTAAACATGAGAAGTTTCCTTGGGAATCGTTTATGATGACCTGCCCCTCACTTCTCAGGTGGGGAAACTGAGGCCCTGAGCCGGCACGTGGTGATGTGAAGAGTGGAGGGGGGGCAGTGGGAGAAGCAGTTGAATGCAGGCCACGGGTCCCCCGGGCCTGGCAGCTCGCCCCGCGCCCTCCTCCCTCAGCTTTGGGCCCGGCTATGACGTTGCCCCGGTGGGTGTGCAGAGGCACCGGGAAGAGACATTGGCTGCGTGGGGCATGGGGCTCTGTTTTCTTTCCACTTAGGCAGCGTTTTAGTGGAACCGGGGATTTGGTAGTCAGCTAACCAGGGCGTTCCCCCTGGCTTCCTTCCAGCGAATGTTGGCGTGGTTGCTCCGGTTTGAGGTGGGGGTGCTCCTTTCCAAGCCGGCAGACTGTGTCCAGGCTCAGAAAGCCCACTGCCCACCCCAGATAACCTGGGGCCGTCCGGATTCCAGTGTGTGAGGAGGCCACATGTGCTGCTACTTAGGAGACAGATGCTAAAACGGGGCCCCGCCTGAGCCCCCAGCGTCCCACCCAAAAGTGAGACAGGCCTGGTCTCTTCTCCCAGGCCCGACTTGTGGCCCGGCTCCTCCCTGCACTTTGGGTTTGGGAGACCCGCCCTAGACCCGGGCGTCTTTGTGTGAGCTCGGTGCTCGGTGCTCGGCCTCTGACGCGTCTCCCCACTCTGTCCCTCCCCGTCTTCTCTTCCCTTTAGGTCCCGGCCTGGCCTTCATTGCCTACCCAAAAGCTGTGACAATGATGCCACTGCCCACGTTTTGGTCCATTCTGTTTTTTATTATGCTTCTCTTGCTTGGACTGGATAGCCAGGTATGTACAGATGGAGGGGCTGGCCCCAGGGTGGGACTGGCCATGGGGAACCTGGATCTGGAAAAGCCTCCTTGTTTGTGCCGTGTGCAAGGTGGCCACTCCCTCCCCATCCTCTCACCAAACTTGCAACAGCTGCAGCTTCCAGCGAGCGGGAGCCCCTCTGGGACACCAGGAGTGGGAAAGGCCCGGGGCAGCAGGAGCACGACATGGCCCCACAGCACAAGTCTTTGACCTCAGCAAGGGGAAGGACAACCGAGGGTTGGTTAAAACAAAGCCGCAGGTGGGAAATAGAAGGGCAAGGCTGAAACGGAAACGCCTTGCTTCCGGGAGCGGCTAGGCAGGGGCCCAGGAGTGACGCTGGCAGGTGGGCCATGGGGGGAGGGGACCAACATCTCTGCTTACGGCACAAGGTGGTCTCTGCCCGGGCCAGCATCAAGAGTCCTAAATGGGGCCAGAGAAACCTGAACCATACTCTTCTGTGCTAACCAGAGCACAGGGGCTGGAGGGCTTGTCCCCACAGTGGAGCCCTCATCCTACAGTGCTTCCTGAACGGCCCAGCACTGGGGACCCTCCCTCAAACCCACCCGGCCTCTGGCCACCCTGGCTTCTGCCCTCCTGGGGTGGGCTCCACCTCTTAACCCCCATGTCCCATCCCCTCCAGGGCTCAGGCCTCCACCTGGTGCTCGGTGACAGCCAACCAGGGCTGCTCCTGCCTTTGAGTAACACAATTCTAAGCCTCTGTGTGACGTTGGGCATGTTTCCTCCCCTTCTGAGCCTCGGTTTCCTCATCTGGTAAATGAGTATGATTGTGTCTCCATTGCCTTCCAATGAAGCACCAGGTACTGTGTCTGCTACAGAGCAGTCGTGACCTCGGTCACCTGTCCCTGGAGATAGGTGTATTTTCACTGGGGTCTTCTCAAGATGATAGTTCCGAGCACAGGCGTGACCCCGGAAGTGGGGAGTTGCCGTGTGCAGTGCAGGCGGTCCTGCTCCCAGGGCTCGTGAGAGCCGTGCGTGTGGTGTCCGTCACCAGAGCCAGTGTCTGAGGTCAGTCACTGAAAGCAGGCATCTTGAGCCTCATGTGTGATCTGGGGGTCTGGTTGACTCACAGAAGTCATCGGTCATCGGAAACCCAGTGAAAGGAGGGGCCTGCGGCCAGTTTGGGGGAGGGCTTTGCCGCCTGCGCTCAGGGCAGCAGCCGCAAAGCCAGTGCCCAGGGTGGGTCACAGGAACTCAGAAGCAAAGTCTTAGACAAGCAGGCAGAGCAGAGGGGGTGATCCAAGAGCAAGGTCAAGAACAGAGTGAAGGATTCGTCCAAAAGGGGAGCACGATTAGCAGAGAAGATGATGAAAATATTTGGGGGATTGAAAACAAAATACTTCCGCAGTTGTTGACGGGCTGGAGCTGTGTAAACAGCAGGAGGACTCCATTAATCATTCCTACTTAATGAGTTTGGCCTTCGGAGGCCCCAAGCAAATGGCTTTTATAACTTCTTCCAGACCTCTAAGTGAAAGCGAAAAACAAAAACAGAGAGGGTAATACATGATGAAATCTGATGTGTTCGTGGGCCCACACAGGCCCCTTAGTCTGTGGAATTCTGCTTCCTGAGTGAGCGTTGTGGTTTTATTCATTAGAGTTTCTCCCTGGGAGGCAGGTGGGGCCAGCGAGGCCGTGCACCTCTGAGCTCAGCCCCACGGTGGCCAAGGCCCTTAGGGAACCTCAGTGAGCTCACAGCCAGCCTCAGAGGGAAGGTCCTCTTCCCTCTAGAGCGTGGCCTGTTTTACCAACAAGGGACATGGTGGGCTGGTGCCTGGTGGGCTGGGCGGGGCCTGGTGTCTGGGTTCAGGGCACAGGCGGGGCTCCCTCCTTCACGCCTGTGCTCTGCGAGCCTGGGGACACGGGAAGGTGGTGCCAGTGCTGGTGACTGCCACACACACTGCCAGCACTGTGACAGCATCAGGGCGCTGCCGTAAGAGGTGTGGCCTGGGCCAGGCTTCACGCCCGGCTTTTTGTGCGTGCGTGAGCGGTGAAGTACTTGGAACGCAAGATGGCTGTCTTCCCCGTTTCTCGGGGTGCGGTTTGGTGGGATTCGGTGCGTTCGCCTGGCCGTGCAGCCGTCACCACCGTCCATGTCCCAGAACCTTTCATCTCCCCACACTGAAACTCTGTGCCCATTAAACACTGACTCCTTCCCCTCCCCCAGGCTGGCTTTTTTCTGCATTAGCTCCTTAATCTGCACAGCGTCCCAATGCCTGAAAAACTGAGGTTTAGGGAGAGGAGGACTCCCCTGGCTGAGGCCTGCACAGCTGGTCGAGGAGTGGGGCCATGGCTCAAACCTGGGGCTGCCTGTTCCCAGACCTGCTAGTTTGTCTCTCTTGTCCCCGCCCTGAGTTACCCCAAAACAGCTCCCCCCTGTGGACGTGCAGAGACCCACAGTTGACCTTAGGCGCAGTCTCTCACTTGTGCAGGAGCTTGACCCTTGCTCATTATAGAAAACGTTCTCCCAAAATTTCTAGCATTGAAATATGCTAGAAATGGGGGGGGGGCACTTTCTCAGGAGCCGTCACACTGCTGAGCGTTTCTTGGTGAGATGGGGTAGGGATGGCAGGAGGCAGATGCCCGTAGTTGTCCGGCCTGCCCGAGGAGACACGGGACACAGTCTGTGAACAAATGTGACAAGGAGAGAGCTGAGCTGGAGCCCCTCTCTCAGGAGCTCACCCATCCCAGGCCCCTGACGTGGATGAAGGTTAATCAGCCAATTGCCAGTTCATTCTAATTATTACCAGAAAGGGAATCGGGCCCAGAGCGGGTCTGCCTCAGGCCAGCCTTGGCTTCGTGCAGGAAAGATTTCACAACACAAGTCGGGGTGATTTTGAGATTACGTTTATGAAAGCTGGGGACAGTGGGACAAGGAAGGGCTTAGGGCAGGAGAAACAACAGGAGAGAGACTAGGTGGGGTTGCTCGGCTCGGAGAAGTCAGAGAAAAGGGGGCCTTGGAGACGAGTTCAGGGGGAAGTCCGGGACAAGCTGCCACTGCCCATTGCTCTGCTAGTTGCAAGTCCAGTGGAGTCCCTTAGAGTTCAGGAGATGCACGGATGTGGGGGGAGAAGAGGAGGAAGGGAAAGCACAGGCAGGAGTACTCTCCGGGAAGAGCGTACGCTGGATCCTTGTCTCCAGAGGGTTTTAAAGGCTGGGAGTGTAGGGGAGGATCTCAATAGAGTATTCATCAGCTTTCCCAGGTGTGCCCTTTTAGGGTCGTGGTCTCCACTGCTTGGTCAGTGCCGGGGCAGCGGGTCTAAGTCTCATGACCTTCAATATGCCAGGGGAGGAAAGGGCACTGTGAGGGTAAGATCTGGCACCAGTTTTTCCCATTGCTAGGCACCCGGGGCTTTCTGCCCTGGTGACCTATATCTGGCTGTGAATCTCTCGGCCAGTCTGTTCAGCTGTGTGTCTTAGTTTCCCCATTCCACTTGCCAAAGAATTTTCCTAGCTTCCTACTAACATGCCTCATATTATTTCAGATCTGTCTCAGCATGCCTGCTGAGTCAGCATAGCCCTCCCATTTTACAGGGAGAGCAACTGAGGCTTGGGAAGTCAGGGTCCCATGACTGCTGTTCGGAGGGGCAGGTCTGAAGGGGCTGGTGGCGTGGGGGTGAGAGGGCGGCGTCCTCTGGAGGTGCAGGCCTTGGCAGCGAGGGCCTCGTGCAGGCCTGGGCCCTAACCCACAGTGACACTGGGTCTTCCTGTCTGTGATTTCCCCATCTCCAAACAGGAACGAACCTTTGTTTTTAAACTCCTTTTGAAGCTTGACACTTGAGCTGCAGGTTAGCTACAATTCGGTGGCAATTTAGGTTCAAAAGCCTTTTCACTTGACACTTCAGTTAGAGGTCAAAACCTCAGTCCCTTGTATTTGGGCGCTTTTCAAGAGCCTCTCGGTCACCTTTACCCTGAATCCCTGGCAACAAAGAGTCACGAGAGGATCCGCTCCTTGTTTATGTTCCTGATCCTCCCAGGACGCATCCCGCATCCTGGAGGAGTAAGTGGTTGGGCTTGTCTCTTTTGTAGGAATGCTGTGGAGAGATTCTTTCCCCAAAGCTGCTCCCAGATGAAAGAACAGAGCAGAAGGGTGGGGGGTTTAGTTTTTCGATTTTTAAGAGTGAGATGGGCCCCAGTGGGTGTGCTGGCCGGCAGGGCAGTTTGTCTGGAGCCATCTGAGTGTGAAATGAGTCCGTGAGCCCTGGAAGCCTGAGGTCACTAGAGACAGCGGCGGGGAGAGTCCTCGCCCGGGCCAGCCACAGAGGCTGGAAGCCATCTGCGGGGCACTGGTTCGGTCTGTGACACGTGTCCACAGGATGGAGGTTCATGCTGCCCTTTGAAGAACGAGGCAGCGCTCCGTGTCATGCATGCTAGGGAAGTCTCTAAGCTCAGTTGTTAGGTGCGCCGGTGGGAAGATTTAGAAAGACTGGGAGTCACGCTAGAACGTCACCTCATGTTTGGGGGCCCAGGGGTAGCTTCCCAGAGTCCGTGAGCCTTGGAGTCCTGACTTCAGTGAGCTTACACATGTAGGTGTGTAGGTGTGCACACATGCACGCCTGCAATATGCTCCTGTGGGCCTACGAGCCCCAAAGAGTTTGAACCACCACGTGAATCTGATGGGGAGACCGAGGCCCAGACTTGCCTTGGGTTTCCACCCGTTTATCTCGTGTCTGTGGAGCAGCCACATGTGCCCGGCCCAACTGGACACTTGTGACCTTGCAATGAGGGGACATCGCTCTTGAGTTCAGAGAGGACCAAGGCCAAAGTGGGAGGAGTTTGTCTTGCCAACACACATGAGCCAATGCACGTGCCAGGGCAGAGGTCAGCACTGGCTCCAGGGAGGCGGTCGCTCTTGAGCTGGGTCTTGAGTGATGGGGAAAAGGCATTCTGGTGGCAGGAGGAGGCTCGGCAGAGGTGCGAGCCACGGGATGTGGGAAGAGCTGTGTCTGGGCCACCAGCCTGACCAGCAGGCCGGGCCCCCAAGACCGGGTCCATGCGTTTGGACTTGACCCCGCAAGCTGCCCACACCTGCCGGGCTCCTCCCTCTAAGCAGAGGGGAGGTGCTGGGCACCTGCCGCTCACACTGCTCTCTTTCCCCCGCAGTTTGTTGAAGTCGAAGGACAGATCACGTCCTTGGTTGACCTCTACCCGTCCTTCCTAAGGAAGGGTTTCCGTCGGGAAATCTTCATCGCCTTGATATGTAGCATTAGCTACCTGCTGGGGCTGACGATGGTGACGGAGGTAAGTGGCTCTCGTACAGACACGAGGGACCTCCCCTTTGCAGGGTTCTTGGTGCCCCTAATATGTGTCTCAGAGCAGTTCAAGGTCATACTGCCTTCTTGTTCCCCTCAGCAGCAGGGTGAGAGGACCTGGGTGGGCAGTGTCCTAGACCCACCCAATACAGGGGTCCTGCCCTGCCCAGGGGACTCAGCCCACACTGTGGAAAGAAACTCAGCAGATGACCCACACTTCCCTGCCTTTTCCTATTACCATGGCAACACTGCTGCTCTCTCTTTCCCTCACCCTGGGAGGCCTGGGGGAGGAGTGCTTCAGCTAAAATCCATGTTAAGGACAGCTCTGTTCCTCCATGACTGTGTCGCCGCCCTTCACGGGCCTGGAGGGGAGGTGGTTCTTGAGGGTAAATACCATAGGCAGTGCGGAGGCCGGGAGTGTGCTCTGGTCAGCTGGTCAGAGAGTGGGCGGGGGCCAGAGGAGGGTCCGTTTGAAGTGGGACAAAGAAGCACAAGAGGAAAGGAGCAAGAGTGTCTGCGGCAGCAGGGGATCAGCAAGTCTAGCAAGAGGTGGGCCACAGAAGAACAGACTCTGGCGGCTAACCAGCGTGGGCCTGTGGGCCCCGCGTAGGCCCAGGGCAGGCCCTCCCTGCCTGTCCCCACCCGCCTCCCACATTCTCCAGCAAAGGTTGCATCAGTTCCCAGGCTCGTTTTCCACCAGGGTTTCCCACCACCACTTTCCTTACTGCAAGTAAAAAATAAATGCTTTTCCTGGACGTGTCTGTAAGAAACCTCCCTCTGCGGAAGGTAGATCACAGGCCCACACACTGAACTGCTGGTTGTGGCTGAAGTCTTCCGTGTTGCCGCGGTTGGTGTTCAGTGCCTGCTTCGGGAGCAGGCTTGAGTGAGCGCGCGGCTGTGCGCCGAGACGACGCGTAGCTCTGCTTCCCTTTTCTCTCCGTGTGGGTGTGTAATGAGTCAAACACGGAGCCGAGCGTCTTTTTACAGAGGTATCAGGTTGTCGTTGCCTTTGCCAATTTTTCTTTTGGGATTTATATTTTTTATTGATATGCCAGAGCTCTTTATATATGAAGGGAATTGGATACCAAATAACACATGGGACATCTTTGTGTTTTTCTCCACAGGGTGGCATGTATGTGTTTCAACTCTTTGACTACTATGCAGCTAGCGGTGTATGCCTTTTGTGGGTTGCATTCTTTGAATGTTTTGTTGTTGCCTGGATATATGGTGAGTACCAAGTTTTGCATAGCCTGTCTCAAGTCTCTCCTCTGGGCCTATTTAGAAGTTGCAGAAACAGAGTTCTAAGAGGAATGTACTGAGTTGAACACAAAGGCCTTCCCTACCGGGACTTTCCGGCGGGAAGCTGCCCCTTCCCCACACAGATCACACTGTTGTAGCCGCACTGCAGGTTCTCCCTGTGCGAAGGTGTGGCTGTGTGTTTTGACAAACACGTAACTTGGCTGTGCAGGGTCTCTCCGTGATACATGTGATGCTCTGGGGTCCTGGAGCGGTGCGTTCAGACCTCCCTGAGGCCTTGGGCTGGTCACACCAGGTTTTGGGTAGGGCATGCCTACGGTGGCCAGGAAGGTACAGGATGCCCCGTTACCTTTTATTTTAGATAAACGTCTGCCACACCTGGGTCTGTATGTTGTCAGAGGCAAGGACGTGGGTCAGGCTCCAGAGCTCCCTCGTGGCTGTTGAGCGCTCGCCCCGCCGTTCCCGGGGTGGATGCTGGCATTGGACACCGTGTCACCATCTGCCTGCCTTTGTCTCTTGCAGGCAGTGATAACTTGTATGATGGTATTGAGGACATGATCGGCTATCGGCCCGGGCCGTGGATGAAGTACAGCTGGGCCGTGGTCACTCCAGTTCTCTGTGTTGTGAGTTTTCTCTCGCCTGGCTGTGGGTAGCAGTGCAAAGAGGAAAGTGTATCAGGGCCTGTTGGGAAATGCAGGGCATCCACGATAGAGAACTTTTCCCCAGACTCTTCCAGAGCCCAGGCGCCCACTGTTACTCACTGATTAAGTGAAGCAGCCAAGTGACCCCAGAGGAGGGGTCACAGACATTGGAAATGCGGCATTTCCATGGCAGGGTGGGGTTCTAACTAGAGAGGGGACTTCCCAGCAGAGAGGTGCTCTGGGCTCTCCCAACAAGAACAAGGAAGCTGTGTGCCAGCCCCAGACCCAAGGGCAGTGGGGTGCCATGCTCCTCTTCCTACCAGGGATCCCCCGACTGCCACCTTGCAAAGTAGCCTTGGAGTATGCCCGGGCACCCTGCCTGCTTCCAGCCCCCGCTCGGAGGCTGCAGCCAAAGGGAAGTCCTCTGTAGTAAAAGCTGCTTTCCCGTCAGTGTTTGAAACCAGTCCTGAGCTTTGGAGCTAATGGCAGGGGAAGACATCTGCTCTGCCATCTCGGCTCACACCGAGGGAGGTGCGGATGGCAGACGTGCTCCTTGCATTCAGGGACCAGGGGCTGAGGAATAAATGGGCCTTCCCCTGAGTGACCTCTGCTCCTAGGCAGCATAAGTCGGCATTGCCAATAATTCATTGAGTAACTTTAGGGGGCCCCATCTCCCCAGTGGTAAAACGAGGAGACTCTGACGTGGGGTGTGAGTGGCAGCCGACAACCTTAGGTTGTCACTGTTGTTATTTAATATGGTTGTGGCCCTTCCAACTGAGGTGCTTATTTTCCCCATAAAAATAGGTAAACTGTAGCAGCCAGGAACCACAGCAACTGGCAAGTTTTTTTTAGAGAGAGATTGTATTAGGTTCAGAGCCCGTGCTCTTGTTCTTACTAGTGTGTGTTTGTGGGCATCTCCTCTCACCACTCGGACCGTCAGCCTCTTCCTCTCTCCCTCCCTGAGGAGTTGCGCAGATCAGAGATAGGTTGTACCTCAGGGTGGTAGGATGAAGTCACCCTAGTAGAAAGAGGAATGTGACAGGCAGGTATAAAGCTTCCTTGTGTTGGGAGAGCACAGAGCAGACACTTCCTGGCACTCTCCTGTCTAAGCGACAGCCCCCACACAAGGACAAATGACAGCAGGGCCGGGCAGACACAGGCGCCCACCACGAGGATGGTGTTTTCACATTGTGGGTCATCCATGATAGCCTGGGCTGTGCTCTGAGATGTTCTTGTTCTGATCAGAGCAGGAGCCCTGGGTCCTCCCAGCCCAGCCACACGAGGGAAAGGGGGCCTTTGCACTGGCTTGGGGGCCCAGAGCTGACCCCGCCTCGTCCCACCCCACTGTTCATGGGCACTGACGGCTGTTGGCCAGTTTCGTGGGCTCAAGACTGGGCGGTGGATACCCAATAGGGCAAGGCTCAGGTCCATGCCTTGTCCTGGGAGGCTGGGCCTGGGGCCCAGAGATGGAGGTGGGTGGAGAGGGGACCTAGCATTTATTGTGCACCTGGAAACGGCACCAAGTGCTGGGAACAAGATGCATGCCTCCTGCCCTCACTGACTCAGGCTGGGTGGGTGCAACCCGTGCTGAAGAAGTCATCGTAACCACAAGCAGTCTGGGCAGGGCATGGGCAAGTGAGGCAGGACCATTAGAGCTAACTTGGGGGGGGGTGCAGGTTAGGAGAAAAGAGGTCCAGTCTGAGGGAACGTCCTGGCCTAAGGCCCTGGGCAGGTGGCTGAGGAGCTGGAAGGGATTTAGGGTAGCGGGAGCACGGAGGAGTGGGGAGAGGAGGGGGTGGATGAGGAGGGAAGGGGCACAGCTCATAGTGACACTCAGGCCAGGCTGAGAGCTTGGCCTGCACCCTGAAGGCACTGAGGAGCCACGGAGGGTTTTGAGCAGAGAACTGACCTGGTCAGGTTTGCACTGGGGGTGGTCCTTATGCTGCAGAGTGGAGAAGGGCACAAAGCCCCTTGGGTAGGGCCTGCCCTGGCCCCAGGAATGACCTACCCCAACGCCCAAGACTCCCCTGACTGCCCCCATCTCTCCACAGGGATGTTTCATCTTTTCTCTCGTCAAGTACGTGCCCCTGACCTACAACAAAGTGTATGTGTACCCGACCTGGGCCATCGGGCTGGGCTGGAGCCTGGCTCTGTCCTCCATGGTGTGCGTCCCCTTGGTTGTGGTCATCCGCCTCTGCCAGACGGAAGGGCCGTTCCTCGTGGTGAGCATTTGGGGCCCAGGCTGGATTCGGGGCGGGAGGTCGGGGGTGGGGGTAGAGAGGAGGCCAAAGGCCAGCCGGCCGTCAGTTTACTGAGTGATCTGAGTCCTACACCCCTCGAAGCCCCAGGAGTGGTGGAGACTATGGGCAGGAGAGTGCATCCTGGGAAAATGGGAGCGAAGCGCAGGCTCACGTGGGGGAAGGTCCTGGGGCGACGCAGGGCTGTAGCAGAGGAGGAGTCTGCCAGGCAGAGAACTGGAGATAGAGGGTGTGGGATGTGCTGCGCGGAGGTGTGACAACAGTGACACATTCTGGGGGGCGGGTGAGGGAGAGGTGACGGCAGCTTTGGAGGCCCAGCTATGAGCTAGGGCTCTGTCTCGGGAACAGAGGGGCTGCTGTTTCTGAGACAGGAGCCAGGGAGGCGGGGAGGAAGCCCGAGCCCCACCCCCCCCAAGGCCTTCCCTTACCCTGGAGCCAAACCGCAGATGAGCCCCACCCTGCTGCTTCCCCCTCCCCAGTCTGTGGTCCTGTCTGCTGCCCCACCCTCAGAAGCCACCTCTGTGCTAGACAGAACCTCCAGCTACCAGGCCCCTTTGCCTGCCGGTCTCCTCCCCCCAAGGCCTCCTGCCCACTGCCCACCTCCTCTCAGAAATTCCTCAGACAATACTGTAGATTCCAGGCCAGCCAAACCAGGGCTCTTTCCAAGAAATCCTTTTCTTAGAATCTCGCTTAACCTTTGGGCTTGGGCGGGCTCCAAGACTGCACTGTTTTGTTCTGAGCTGTTTTTTATTGTTATTCTCTTAAAAATCTGGAGCCAGGATGTCCTGGGGCCCCAGCCCTCCCTTGGGCTGGGTGGGTTTCCTTGTGGGCAAGGGAATGGCCTGGAGGTGGTGGTGGTGGGGGAGAGGAGAGGCCAGGCAGAAAGGCACCGGCCTTCCCTCGACAGAGGAAGCAGGCAGAGGCGGGCCGCGGGCAGTCACGAAGCTCGGTCTGAGCCAGCGGGCCCGGAGCGCTGCCGCATTGGGCTCGCGGTGTTTCCTCAGAGGATGCAGGGGGGCCCCAGTATTCAGCCAGAATGCTGCCTGGTCCTATCATTTGTTAAAGTATTGAAATACTGAGTCTGGGGACATATAGGAGATAACCACTGCCCTGGGCCCCTCAGGGCCCCCCCACATATACCCTGTGTCAACCCAGTCCCTACCCAGGAATTTCCAGAATGTTCCTACCACCCAGAAACTAAAGGGTTAATAGGATACATAGCCAAGCCTTTGGATGTCTGTTCTGATTGGCCAGCGCCCATAGCAATTACATAGTTCAACCCTGGGGCTGGCACCAGGACGCCCAGCAGGTCACTCACTTGTGTGCTCCTTCAAAGCTTACATTGTTCCAGCTCCAGTTCAGAGGTTTGGTCACAGTGGGCTTGGTGTAGGGACGGGGAGGGGGCGGGTGAGGAGCCACTCTACCCCAAAGCTACACCCCTTCCTTAACCCTAAGCCCCTCCTTGGAAGGCAGCCATCTGTCTCCGCTGTGTGGCCCCTGGAGCTCCCCCTGCACAGTTGCCCAGGTGGCCTCCCAGCCGTGAGCATCTCTTGGAGCAGGGTCTACAGACCCGGGTGTCTGTCCTGGAGGAGTCCAGTGGCATCTTACCCTTCATTTAAACGGCGCCCAGGTGGCTGTTCGGGGGTGTTTGCCTCCTGTCCTCCTGCTGTGCGCACACCCCATTGTACAGATGAACGGACAGGTGGAGCGATGAGAGGGGTACAGGATGCCCTTCCTGCTGGCACCCCACCCCTCGCCCTCTACCTGGGGTCTCCAGCCAGCCCTCCAGGGACCAGGCAGGCAACCGAGATGGGGGAAGCCCTGGAGGCAGGCCCGGGGGTGATGCGCTCAGCTCTGGCCCATAGTTACCAAGGGGACATGGGGCCTGCCATGGCCAGATCTTGCGATTTTTAAAGAGAAGGTGGAAATCTGGATTTTCAAATGAAATATTATAGCTTTTAATAAGCAGCTCTGGAAATTTCTAATATACTGAAACCAAATGTCTAGATGGAGAACTTCGTAACTTCTTTCTATTTAAATTCCTGAGTGGACACTGGACAGAGGTGGGCGGGGAGGCAGGAGCCCTGAGTTCGAATCCCAGCTCTGCCCTTGGCTTGTCCTCACTGATTCCACGAGTGGGCCACCGGCTGCGAGGACGAAGGGACCCTAGAGCACCTTAGTTCAGCCTCTTTATTTGCCAGTGGACGAAGTGGGAGGTCCCGAGAGGGTAGTGGTTTTCGGAAGGCCAGACAGGGCTCTGGCCCGGAGCGGGTAGATGGCCAAGGCGAGAGGGAACCAGACTGCTGACTTGCCGCCTGCCCCTGTCCCCTTCCTTCTCCAGAGACTCAAGTACCTGCTGACGCCGAGGGAGCCCAATCACTGGGCTGTGGAGCGAGAGGGGGCCACGCCCTACAGCTCCCGCTCGACCATGAACGGCGCTCTCATGAAGCCGACGCACATCGTGGTGGAGACCATGATGTGAGCGCCCTCGGGGCGGCGGGCCGCTTTCCTGCTGTTTACTAACATTAGATTCTCATAGGACCAGGTTTACAGAGCTTTATATTTGCACTAGGATTTTTTTTAATTGTCACAGAAAATATTACTGTGTGTGTGTGCACACGCGTGTGTGGTGTCGTGTGTATGTGTATTTTGTTTTGATTTGGGGCTATTTTGTACAAAAAAAAAAAAGCCCCATGGGCAGAAGTCCGGGGCAAGGCAGAGCTTTCATACTGAATTAGATGTATTTTATGGGAACTGGTAAATTTTTCTTTGTATTTTTTTTTACATATAATTATATATACACTTAGAGATTGTCATACACTTTTACCACTTGAATTGATCTTCTTGCCAGCAATAGATCTCATTTTCAAAAGCAATTCTTCGGTGCTTATGTAGCTGGCAGAAAGTTCTGCCCCAAAAAATGCAGGGCGGAATTTTCCTGGGACAGCAGACCCATTTTAAAGGTGTAGTACCTCCCCAACCTGGTTCAAGTAGAAGCAGCCAGCAGGGAGCGGCCCCACCCGTCGGGGCTGGAGAAAGGAGGGTGTGGGGAGGCGCCTCTACACTTGCTGTAGCCGGGAAGGGAGGTACCGAACTAACGGCCCGCCCCTCAAACAAAGGCACTGACTTAACGCTCACAGGTGAGGCCCCATAGCCAACATCTGGTTCTAAGTGGTAGAAACCATCGCACCAGGAACAAAACCCCAGCTTTTATTGAGAGGTGGATAGTTAGAGGGACTGTCAGAGCCAGCCATCCTTGCTGGGTGGTGAGGCTGGGGCTCGACGTTCAGGAGAACACTTGTGGGGCTGACCGCTAGGCTGGCATCCTTCCCGAGGCGGCCCAGGTGGAAACTGAGGCTGGCCCCGGCAAGAGCCCGCAGGCTCAGGGCCCGACCCCACAGGCTGGGTCTGTCGCATCTCAGTGGGGTGCTGTCAGGTTCCGGTCATTCCCCTTCTCTTGCAGCAGCCTGTAGGAGGGAAGCAGCATGTATTTGGTGAGGGACGAGGGGTGAGTGAGTGGACCAAAGGATGTGGGCCCTGGGGCTCGGGGCCCAGTGTTGGGGAGGGGTGCTTTTCTCCCCCTCATCTCTCCACCTTCATCTCCCAGGGGCTGGGAAACTCCAACAAGCTCTTGTTAAGATCCCAGCCCAGGGCCAGGAGGGCCCCACGCAGGGAGCACCAGGAGTGTCTGTGGAGGTTCACCGGATATTTGAGCCCAGTGAAGCACTCCCCAAACCCCCCTGCCGGCTCAGTCACAAGCCCAACCCTCCGTAGACCCTGGGAGACAGGAGAAGTCTGCATTTCACAGCCCCCGTGATAGCTGGTGTCAGACACGCACCATGTGGGGACCGAGGAGAGGCAGTGAGGGAGTGTGTTTTTAGGAAGCTGGGGTTCATGGGGCTGGCACCCCGGAACTGGCTCAACCAAGTGCAGTGTCCTTTCTGAACCAGAAGCGAAGGTACTCTACCTTTAACATCCCGAGTGTGGACACACCTCCACCCTGGCCCCTATTTGGACCTAAACTGTGCCATTTAAAGTCACTTCCAAGTTCAGACTCTAAACCGAAACGTCACAAAGGGCAGTGACTGCCTGTGGGGCAGGTGGGTGGAGAGTGAAGTCCACCTCAGGCTTTCAGAGCAGGGGCTCTGAAACCCGGAACCCCCCTCCCCAAATCCGGGAGAGGGGGGAGCTTTTGGGGTCCCCCTCCCGAGGGGCAGAGGCAACTCTGAACCTTTGAAACGTCTTGTCTTTGGTAAACTTTCACATTTCTCTCTTTCCAAAGCGTACACTCTGCCAAACAACGCCTATTCCAAACCGTTCACAGTTCTAATGTGTTCCTGTTTTTCTATGTATTTATGGTTGCCGCTGTGTCTGATTTGATTTCATTGTTTCCCCCCCTAATTTTACCGAGTAGCAATGTGACCCCTTTCCCTCCGTCTTATGGAATTGTATGCAGTTCACTAACCACTGTCAGTGACTGGGGACAGGTGACGTGCAGGAGCAAGGGGACTTGGCAAGCTGTGGCTGCCTGGGCATCTGGGGCCATTTCAGGCTACATACATCTCCCCTCTGGGGCTCGGACCTCCAGGGAAAGGTCACAGGGTGACAGGCAAATCGAAACATTCTGGAAGTGGCCTGAGGAAGGCCTCTTATAAGATTCCCAGACCAAATTCTAGACCAAAGACACGTGCAGACCAAGTCCCCAGGTCCCACCTGGTTGGAAGGTCAGCCACTGTCCCCAAGCCCATTCCTTGCCAGTCTCCCAGGTCCCTGTCTCCAACTGTAACCCTCGTGTCTACCCCCCTGGCTCTGGTGTATCCGCAGAACTTGGCTCTATGAGTACAATGTGTAACGATGCGCGACTTCTCTGTGTCTCCACATAAAGGAAACTGTCATTGGCGCTCGTGACTCTGGTCCGCCTGTCTTGGAGAAGGGGCAGTCCTCCGCCCACTCTCTGCCTGGATGGGTCAGAAATTCCGATGCCCACGCAATAGTCCAGCTAGCCAGACCTGGAAGGGACGTGAGGGGGGTGTTTAGAGAATGTGTTCAGGATGCAGGAATGGGGCAGGGCGCCAGGACACATCTCACCAGGCAGAGGCTGCGTGAGCGGGGCCCAGGCTCTGTGATCTGTGAGTCCCTGCAGTGCAGTTGCATGGTCAGTGATGGAGAGACTTCCAGCCCCGCCCCCCAACTTAATGCCCTCATAAAATGGGGAAATTGAGGCCCAGAGCCGGGGAGGGTCTTTGGCACAGCAAGCGGGAGTGGAACTGGACTGTCTGGGGTCAGTTCTGGTCGTGTGTCCTCTGACGTGTGTGTGGCAAGTGGTGAATGCAGCTCCCCTCTGTTCTCCCCGAAGACCAAGAAGGAGCCTTTAGGAAAAAAGAAATGCCCGGTCCCCAGTGTTGGGGGATAAGGTGAGCACACCTGCCACCCCCTAACCATTCGTGGGCCAACTGGTCCCCGAGCTGTGACTCAGGCCTCCGAAAGGAAAGGCAGCCCCTGTTCACCTCCACCTTGGCCCTGCACCCAGCAGTCCTTGGTGAGCTAGGCATTGAGGTTCCCATTGCACACCAGGAAACTGGGCCCAAAGAAGCCAGTCGTTGTCCAAAGGCAGAACCCTTAGGCAGGATTCAGCCTGAGGCCACATAGGACAGTGGGAAGTGGCCTTAGATTCTGATTTCCCGGTGGTACTAGCTCCCTCTCTGCACCCCTGGCCCCTTGCTCTCCCCCAGATCCCCAGCACAACCCCAGAGACAGTGGTGAAGCACTAGGGGAAAGCCAGCGCCCCCTCAGCTCAGCACGGGGCATTCTTGTATCACCAGGTCCCACCACGCAGTGGTCAGTGGCCCAGCCAACATCTCAACACTGCTGCCCCTCTGGGTGGGGAAGTGCTCTGGGCGGCCAGTCCTGAAGGCAGGTGCCTCCATTCCCCCTCACACCTCAGACACAAGCCAGGAAAGGACTCAGAGAAAGCCCTTTTAGGCTGCTGGAGGGCCCACCCAGCCCCCAGACTCAAGGTCAAGCAACTCCAAGCTGGGCTGTCCACGTGGTTGCTGCAAACACCACTGTGCAAAAATGCAACAAGCACAAAGCCACAGAACAACCCAGAGGTCAAAACTGGAGAGGAACGTGGGGCCCTCCCTCTGCGAATGCAGCTGGTTTTGGTAGGAAGCTGTTGTATTGTTCTGTGGGTGTCACTACAGACCCCTTCTGACAGGGTCCCCAGGGGTGGAGCATCTTGTGACACATTTGGCTTCAAACTGAGATGTTAGCGCCGTGGGGTTTTTTTTATCCAATTAATTTTCAAATCCTTATCAACTGTGACTCTGAATTTAGCACAAGAGAAAGCCGAGAACGTGAGTCTTGCCTCCTTCCAGAAATATGTCTGGCTCATCAGGACATTTTTTTTTAAACTTCAAAATATTTTTAAGATATTTTGAACTTTTGTAAAAAAAAAAATCAACTAACAAGAGACTCATCTGAGGAGGAGCATTTGTATTTGAATAAGATCTCCTTGGTGTGTAATTCAGTCTTGCAATATACAAGCTTTTGTGTTAAATGTTTCTGATATGAATCCCTGTATTTTGCAGGGTTTTTCCTTTCCTTTTTTTTTTGCTTTGTAGATAAATATGTATATCAATATTTTAAATTCATCTTTGCTTTTTTTTAGAGGAGTTTGTAATCACCTTATAACATGAAAATAAACATTTCCTTTTTAAATCCAACATGTGTGAGTTCTATTTTGATGAGGCTGGTTTTTCCTACATTTGACAAGTGCTTTCCAGTTCATAAGGGGCTTTCCGTCCTGCCCAGGATGCTCTTCAAAGGAATTATCCAAGGCTGGAGACACTGAGGAGGACGCTTCCAGGCGGGATGTCGTTTGCACAAGGGCACACGGCAAGTCAGCGAAAGTCGATTTGCACCCAGGTCCACTGACTCCTGGGTCTGCACTGGCTGCTTCTACGGGTCCTACTGAATGAAGCTCACCTGCTACACCCATAGCCCCATGCAGCTGGGAGATCTCACGGTCTCCTGAGCCTCAGTTTCCCCATCTGGAATAAACCACCACCCCCTTTAAGTATTCAGGGATGATCAGAGATGATGCTCATGCATCAGGCCCTCACCTGCACTGGCTTCCTCCTCCCCTAGCGCAGGGTGACCCTGCTGTAAGCCTAGGAAAGGGGTATAGGGAGGAGGCACCAACCTGAGGTCAGTGCCCTTCTCCCTGCACCCCACCCCCAGCCTCCCACCAGGTGCAGTCGCTGAAGCCTGATCCCATGCCATCCCATCAGGGCTCTGATTGCCAAGTCCAAGAGTGGGGCAGCGGCAGGGGAGGGGTCTGCTGCTGGATGATAGGTAAATGGCAAGTCCTGGAGGTATGCAATGGGGCCCTCAGAGGGGAGGACACCCTCAAGGTCAGTGGTTGGCACAGATGTCCTCAGTCTTGGGGATCATAAGCCCAACACTGTTCTAGGTGGGGAAGCAGGCCAGGAGAGGGTTGGTGTTCCGGGCAGCCTTCCCGCCCACTGGCCCCATCACCCTTCAGGAGTGGGCAAGGTCAGGGGAGCCTGCCAGGTCCTTTCCCCAACTTCCCAAAGTCTCAGTATTTCATTTTTTATAGACAATGTTAGAATAAAACCTCCCTCCCTCTTTTTCTAGCTATCTTCTTTTCTGTCGGTCTCCATCCACCTTCTTCCCTCCCTTTCTGAATGTTTTGGCCGTGAGGCTTGTGTTCAAATCCTGGGCTCATCCCTATTACCTGTGTGACCTTGGACAAGTTACTTAACCTCTCTGTGCCTCATCTCCTCATCTGTAATGTTGAAATGGTGGCAGAGCCACCTCTGAGAGCTGTTGGGAGAATCCAGGGAATTCTCACAAAACTCTTAAAACAGTGCCTTGTACACAGGCAGGCCGAAGGCCAGTGCCGCCTCTCGGAAGACCGACAGTACCCTGTGCAACACTACAGCCTCCAGTTTTCTTAGCCTGCCCACATAAATGCAATCGGTGTGGTCCAGCCCCTGCTTGCACCCCTCCTGAGATGGGGAGCTTACTCCCTCTGGCATGGCTGATTGGAAGAAGCTCTGTCCACACAGAGCTGTGGCCCCCTAGTGGGACCCAGCCCTGCCCCCTGGGCTCATCCTACCCAAGCCACCACCCCCAGGCTGCCCTCTTGGCCCCTTTCCTACCCAGGCTGCCGGCCTGTCACTCACCTGCCTCAGTGGCTTCCCACTGCTCAGAGAATCAAATCCAGAGTCCCTACCTGGGCCTTTATGCTCTGCAGACTTCGGTCTGGTCTCTAACCCCACCCTCGTGCGTGCCTCCTTTCTTTTCCTTGAACTCGCCAGGCTCATTCCCAGCTCAGGGCGTTTGCACGTGCCGTTCTCCGCCTGGGACGTGCTTCCTCCCACTCCCCAGGGCTGACTCTTGTCCTTCAGGTCTTGGCATAAAAGTGAAGCCCTTCCTGACCCAGTCACTAACCCCATTACTGTCTCGGTTTTTTCATTGTTCTCTATTCCTCCCGAAAGAATTCTTATGATTTTTTTCACTTGTCAATGATCTGTCTTCCCCTAGAGTATAATGCCATGCAGACAGGCCCTCATCTGTCTTGTTCCTGATTCCCAAGGGCTGGAATCATGCACAGTACACAGCAAACTTTTTGAATAAATGAATTAATGGATTCATCAAAAGCAGGTGAGATGTTACAAGATCCGAACAGAAGCTGACTCTTGCCAGGCTTTGATTAAAAAAAAAAAGTAAACACCCGACTCTAGGTACATTTAAATAATTTTATTTAAAAAATCCAAATCAACCCAACAGCATCCCACCCCCAACTTCCAAGTCACTGCAGCCCCCAGCGAGACAGACAGGTTTGCACGGGGCCCCAGCCGGCCCCCAGTGGCCTCTGCAGGCTGCCCCTTGGCTTGCGGTGCTTCCCGAGAGTCCTAAGAAACCCCGTGTAGAAAAATACTTTACAAGGAATATGCTCTCATCTCAGCCAGAGAAAAATACAGCTTTTAGGGGTGGGAGGGGCACATTGCAAGGGCTGTACCCAAAATGCATAGGCAGGCAGGACGCTCGCTCACCAGGGACGGGTGTCGGGAAACGTCAGGTCTGGGACGAACAATCCCATGAGAAGCCAGAAGAAATATTGCATATGAGAAGGCCGGCCACAGTGAGGAGGTCCACCCGCCAGGCCGCCAGGCCTCCAGGCCTCGTTGCATCCGTGGGTGGGGGGAGGGGGTGACAGAGGCCTCAGCCGGAGGAGGGATGGGAGCGTTGGGCATCTTCCCTCGCCCGCAGTCAACGCAGCCTTCCCAACCCAAGAGGCCCTGGGAGCGTGCTCTGTCCAGCTCTGTGAAATGACAGAGGCCCAGAGCAGCTGGGCCACTTTCCTAAGGTCACACAGTTGAGGCTGCAAGTGGCCATGTCTCCATTGTACCCCACCCCTCACACCAAGCTGAGGGTTCTTGGCATTTGCTTGGTACCCCTGTAATGGGTGGGCAGGGTCCTTTCACTGGGGCATGGATGCTCGCACAGGATCCAGATAGTAGAGGCACTAGGCAGTCCATTCAGGGCACGGAGGGCTCTTCAGGGAGGGTGCACGGGGCAGGGGATGGGGAAGGGGAGGTGTGAGGACAGGGGAGGCAGGCCCTCAGGGAGAGTGTGGGCAGGGTGCCAAGGGGGCCACAGTGGACAGGGAGGCTCCTACCTGCTCAGACACTGTCCACCCCTTGATTGTCCAGAGGGTGTGCCAGACTAAGAGGGGGTCACCCAGCACCTGAGCAGAGGCTCAGGGGCAAAGTAACAGGTCTCTTAACTCCCCATCTGGTCCCTTAGAGTGGAAGAACATTTTCAGGGGACAGAGGTGGAGGTGGGTGCAGGTAGGAGTGGGTACCCTGTTTTCCTGAGACCCCCATTAAGAGCTGGGTGGGGCAAAGCCAAGCCCCAGGCCCGGCTGCATCCTGCCTGCCCACCTCCATCCCAGGGGCCACACCCTGGGCCATCGGGGCGGCCCGTGCCCTTCTGTAAATCAAAAGCGTTTCTGGTCTGTGAAAAGTGAGGAAAACGATTTTAAGAGATGCTGGTGCTTCCAGATTGCAAGTGGGAAGAAACTTCCTTGAATGACCACCTTGGACACTGCTGCCACTGGGTGGAAGAGAGAATGGCCCATCTCTCCAGCGGGTCTCTCTCCTGTCTGTCTCTCCATCTCTGTGCTCCTCCCTCATTCTCCTGCTCCACCAAGCAGGACATCTTATTTCCATGGCTTCCCATCTTCACTGAATGGCAGGTGAATGGAGCCCCAATTTTGTCCCCAAATGACTCCCTTCTCCTGAAGGGGCCTGGGCTCAGAGGGGTGTATGCGGATGGGTCAACAGCGACATAGCCTTCAAAAGAAGCAGGAGGGGCTGAGAGCCCAAAGCCTGACATGGCCGCCGGTGGGTACAGGACCGCAGCCTCACATTGCAGAAGCTTCAGACCAGAGACACCATGAATGAAACAATCAGTGACTTTCACATCAAAGGGCTGGCGCTTCCCAGGTTCCAAAGGCTGCAGCTCAGAACCTTCTAAGTGGGGACATCAGAACCAGAGAATCTCGGAATCAGCAAGCCCCAAACACCAGAATTCTGGAGAAGGAGGTGGGCTCCTACCCCAAGCAGCATCCTTCCTGGTGATCAGCTCTCCAGCTGAAGTGGCCCCCCAGCCTCTCCCTGAATGCCCCCCATCAGGAAACTAACCATCTAAGCACCCATGGATGCATCACCAGGATGCCTCACACCTGGAGTATCCAGCTCCCACTCACTCACCTCCTGTGACAGGGAGCTCACTCCCTCTATGGCAGTTCATTCCAGTTCCACAGCTCTGCTGCAAGCAAGTGTGTCCTACACTTAGCTCGGCTTTCCCCACCCCAGGTACTCCTCTGAGGAAGCCCTGTAGGGACCTGAAGCCACCTCCAGACCCCTCTTCTTCAAGATGAGCAGCCTGTCTCTCTTGGGCCGGGCACCTTCAGCCATCTTGGAGACCCATAGTGGAAAAAGACCTCAATGCCACTCCAACTAAGGCAGAGGCCTCACTGCCTGGCACCCCAGTTCATAGAACCAGAGAACAGAGACAAGGTCCCGTCCGCGACTCAGAGCCAGCCAGATGGACAGATGGACAAGTGGGTGGCCACGTCTCCAGGCCAGCTACAAGTCTGGGAGCCAGGATCTTCACGAGTGGCCCTCTGGGTGTCTGGACCAAGCCGACCTCAGAGCATCCGCGGGCTGCTGGGGCCTGGCGCCCGAGGGGTCCGGCTGCTCTGTGCCAGTGAGTTGCGGCTGATGACCAGCTCCAGCACGGCACCCGCCTCAGCCAGGAGCGGCACCGCCAGGCAGCAGTCGAAGTCCCGAGTGCGCACGTGGTTGACCTGCAGGGCGCACAGCCTGGCATCAGCGCATGCCGCAGGGTGAGGGGTGGGAGTCGTGGCATTTCCTAAATGTGGGCCCCGCCCCCCTCCCCCGCCCAGCCACAGGGCGAATCTGGAACATGCACACAGAGGACGTCATTCTGCATTTAACTCTTTCAGTCCTTCCGGGTGTTTAATGGAACAGCAAGTACTAGGAGGTGCCAGCATACCCTCCACACCCCGACGCCTGCTTCTCTCCCTTTCTAACGTGAGAGGGCGCACATACGCTCAGCCCCCTGCCTCAGATTGTGTGACCAGGCCCGTTTTCTATTTTATTTGTATTTTATGTTGGCCTTCTATTTCAAGCAGTGTTGGGTTTTCGATCCTAATTGAGTAGAAAAGTTTTCTTTAAAATAAATTTAAGTTGAAAAAGCATCAATTTAGAGAAAACATATATTCAGTAAATTTAGCACAAATGTGGCAGAAATCACCCTAAGGGAACAGAAGTGGCTGGGGCAGGTGTCTGGGCCAGGACGCCCATAACTTCCCATCTGTTCGCCTACATTTCCCAGCCTCCCTTGCAGTTGGTGAGGTCACATGACTAATCTGGCCAATAGTCCTTGGAGGGGAGTGATGGGTGAAGGCAGGAAAAAACCATGTGCAATTTTCCAGTCTGAGGCAATGACAGAGGGTGGAGCCTCCATCAGCCCAGGTGGAGTGAGGCTCACACCAGTCCACGGTGGACACATGTAAGCAATAAATAACGTGTTTTTTCAGACTTTAAGATGCACCCCCCACATTTGGGAGGAATAATGGTTGTTAATACTGCGGTTGAGTTGTGTTTACATTTACATTGGTGAAATATTCTGTTATTTATGTTATTAAATATTTTACCACATTTTTTCCTTTAAAAAATTTTCCCCTATTTTCCTCCTCTAAAACCTAGGTGCGTCTTATGGTCCAAAAATACAGTAACTGTTCACGTGTGTTAAGCTACTGAGACTCAGGGGTTGTTACTGCAACATCGGGCCTAACCTAATACAGCTGGTGTTGTTGGTCCCTCTTCACAGATGGAGAAGCTGGGCTCAGGGAAGGGAGGCAAGCTGCCCAAGGCCGCTCAGCCAGGGTGGAAGTGGGGGTCTCTCCCACCCTGGGGCTCGAAGAGAGCACCCCGTCTGAGGTGCCCCTGCTGCAGTATTACCTGGAGGACCCTGTCGAAGGGCTGGAGGCCCCCACGCTGGGCGGGCCCGTCAGGACGCACAGTGTGGACATAAACACCCTTCTCCAGGAGGCCGTCTGAGACGCTAAAACCAAAGTCATTCCTCACAGGGTCCTTGTGCAGGGTCACCTGGGAGCAGAGGAGGAGGTCCCTGAAGTGCTGAGTGTTGCTGCCAGCTTCCCACAGGGGCCGAATCCCCTGGTCTGGCATTCAGTGCCCCTGGGACCCGGCCCAGCCCAGCCCCTTGCCCAGCTGCACTCCCCAGGCTTTACTGCCTGTGCCCGTGTCGCTCCCCCGCCTTCTGCACCGCAACAGAACCCATTCCCAGCTCACAGCACTCAGTCACAGCAGGGCCTCCGAGGAAGGTGCTCCTTTCTGACCCTCCCAGGAAAAGGCCTCAGTGTGGTGCCCATGTGTTTTCACCCCCTACAACACTCCCACTTTATCAAGTAGTTGGCTGCAGGCTCACAATTTCTGAACACTTTGGGGTGAAAGGTTTTTTTCTATGTGTTTTTTATGTGTATGATAACCTACAGGTGGCAAAAAAAAATGCTGGCTTTAAGCCCTGGCTGGTGTTGCTCAGTGGACTGAGTGCCAGCCTGTGAACAAGGGGTTTGACTCCCTCCCAGCCAGGGCACATGCTGGGGTTGTGGGCCAGGTCCATCCCTAGTAGGGGGCATTCAAGAGGCAACCACACACTGATGTTTCTCTTCCTTTCTTCCCCTCTCTAAAAATAAATATCTTTAAAAAAAGTTGACTTTTTAAGGTAGTAATAAATATATACACATATATACACACATAATATATAGAAGCCATTATATTTTATATGTATACACACAATAACTTAAGTTGGCGAAAAGTGAGTCTACTTAAAAAATATTAATAAGAGCTCAGTGTGTAGCACAGGGGTATGTGTGCGTGTACCCGTGATGGAAGTTTGGGGAAACCAGCACAAAATCCCCCTTGCCTGGTGGAGGGGAACAAGGGCCGGAGAGGGGCAGGCCCATGTGGAGCCCAGGGCAAGTCCCCATGGCACCAGGACACTCGCCCAGGCCTCCTGCGCCCACCCCAGCACCCACCTTGTGCATCTCCAAGGGTGTCGGCAGCAGCAGCTCCCGCATCTCCTCGGGGGAAGCTCGTCCCTCCCGGCCCCTCCGCCAGGGCCGGCGGCCGGGCCTGCCCTCGAGGGCCACGCTCTGCACAGTGCCTGTCATGATGGATGCCTGCGAGGACACAACCTGTCACTCGGATGCTCACTCTGTTTCAGTTGGCCGCTTTGGACACCTACTATGTGCCAACCTTCCAGGTCGCAGTGGGGAGGAGCCCAGGTGTGGTGCTGGCCTCCTGGTGCTCGCAGGATCGATCGGTCACACTAGCAATCAGAAGAATCACCACTAGCCCTGAATTGGCACTAACTCTGTGTTGGGCTCAGTTCTAGGCATTTTGTGTATAGAACTCATTTTATTCTGTGCGGTATTACAAACCAACAAATACCATATTGTTTTGTTTTGTTTTCCATTTTACAGATGAGGAAACAGAGGCTCAGAGAGATTAAGATTTGAACTCAGAGTCTGACTCCAAATTCAAGGGTCTTAACCACTCTGCTACTTTGTTCATTGCAAAAACACATAAGATAAAATCACACACGGCAGTAAAAGTCACAGAGGCAAGTACATGGGAGGTGAGGGCCTAGGACAATGAATCTGGTCCAGTGTGAGGGCTCAGGGAAGCTTCCTGAGCTGAGATCTAAAAGATGAGCTAGAAGAGGGTGGGGAGGAAGAGAGAACCTGGCAGGCAGAGGGAACAGCATATGCAAAGCCCCTGTGGTGCAGGATCCAGAAGAAGGCTGGAGGGGGTGCATGGAATGAGGCTGGGAGGCGAGGGCTTGATCCTGCCCGCCCTGAGGACTACAGGGAGAAACGTTAACTGTATCCCGAGAGCAATGGGACACTGAAGGATTTATGCAGGGGGTCGGTGGGGGGCAGCATCCGATTCGTGGATTTAGTAGCATCTTCCAGGTTCTGGGTGGAGACTGTACTACAGAGGTGGGCCTGGAAGCCAGGAGGGAGACCTGTTAGGGACCCTGTAGTGGCGCAGATGAAAGACGACTAGGGTCTAGACAGGACTGTGGCAGTGGAGAAAGACAGAAGGAGCGGAGTTAGGACACATGTCAGAGGTGAAGCGAAGGCGCTCTCAGGGGATGTCCTGAGGAGCCTTCAGTGCCGTGCTCCAAGCTGAGAGCAGCCAGTCTGTGGCCCTGAGGGAAACTTAGTCACGTTCAGACTAGGAAATCTGTAAACGGGAGTAGGGGGCGCATTTGGGATTGGTGGGATGGGAGGAGGTACTCCTTAGATTTGATATTATACGACTTCCTAGGCATGGAGGTATATCCCAGCCTAGAAACTTCTCTCCTCCTGCCCATCACATTACCTGAGTTTCCACTATTAATGCAAGGCTCTGTCTCACACTGGGGCTGGGGGTTTTGGCCGTTCAGAGATCCCCTAAGGGAAAGACAAGAGGCTCAGAATCCTGGGGTCATAGAATCATTAAAAAATGAAATCAGGGTATCATAGGCTCTTGGACCCCTAGAATTATAGAATTATAGAACTTCCAATTAAGATGCAGACTGAACTGAAACAGAAATTCACATCTCCCTCCAAATCTTGTGGTAAATTAAAAATTTAAAAATAAATACTTTCAGCCCTGACTGGGTAGATGGTTGGTTAGATCATCATCCTGATACACCTAGGTTGCAGGTTCGATCCCCAGTCAGGGAACATATAAGAATCAACAAATGAACACAAAAATAAATGAAACAAAAAAAATCGTGTTTTTCTATTTCTAAAATCAATAATAAAAATAAACACTTTCAAAGCAAGAAATAAAAATTTAGAGACAGGCATAAGCAGGAGTAGAACCATTTGGCCTGTGGAAGCAGACATGCATGTTAGGAGCCGGGGTCCCCGCTCAGGGCAAAGCAGAGAGCTAGTGGAGGGCCATCCCCTGTTGGATGGGGACTAGAGGTGTCTGCCTGCCAGTGCAAGGGTTCAGAAAGGAACCCCAGGACTGCTCTGGGCCGGCGAACCATTTGTGGGAAACAGGGAACCTTCACGTGACCATTGTTTGACTCTGACTTCCTCAAATAGAAACACTGAGCTGAGAAAGTAATGTGAAAAACTGGTTTGGAACTGATGGAGATCAAAAGCCCCAGCAGAGACCTGTGAGGCTCTGCCTCAGAGATGCTTCAACAACGTCCTGCCTGCAGGAGCGCTCACTGCTGAAAGAAAGCACCCCAACGAAATGCAAAGTCCGCCTGCTCACAGATGCAACAGGCAAATAAGTTTGCACCTGAGAAACTAGGGGGAGAAGACATCTAAAGAAACAAGTCTGCTTAAAATGTGCAGAAAAATAACAAAACGAGACATTAAGAAAAAAGACTGTGAAGAGATTATAGAAATAAAAGATGTGGAAGTTAAAATACAATATTTAGGAAATGGGTTCAACCCTAGACTAAATACGGCCAAGGAGAGAATTAGTGAATTGGAAGACATTAGGAAAGCAACCAGAATGCAGTACAGAGAAAATGAGAAAGCACAGCAGAAATTTTAATGATTGCTTTCAGAGTACGAAGGAGGCTCTGAAGCGACCCAGTCAGATCCTCCCCAGATCCTTCCAGGCAGCCTGCTCCATCGCAGGCACTGCTGACCTCGCTCAAGGCTGCCTTCGCCTCTGAGCTCCTCTGGCTCCCCGTCTCCTGTGTTGTGAATGACCATCCACACGCTTCCCCAGGGCACACCCAGAGCCACGCCCACATATGGCGCATGCGCACACAAACACCAAAACCGCCCCTGGGCACCCAAACGTGCACACTCGACACACAGGATCTGAAGAGACACTCAGCATTTGTGCGTGCATGAGCGTGCTCACATGCACACATACATACATGGTCCCGATGCACACGATGATGCCAGATGTGCTTACATGTGCACACAGCTGATGTGCCGACCACAGTGCTCTCAGTCACACTTGCGCACATGTTCATGCACAGTCTGCACGTGTGTGAAGACACTTTTACACAGAGGGTACTGGGTGAGTGCACGCCTACAGGTTACGCGTGCGCACAACCCCATCGACATGCGTGCCTCCCACGGGCACACACACACCAGTGTGCCCAGATGCAGGTGGGTCTACACCGGCCTGCAGGGCAGGTGGCCCTACCTCCAGTTCCCTCAGCAGCTCTGACTGACCACAGGACTCCAGGTCTTCGAGGGCTTCCCCAAACACACGCCAGAAGCCCTCCTTCTGGGCAGGGCGGGGGGCCGGGCTGTAACGTAGGAACCAGAGAGCGTCAACTCCTGGTGGGCGGGTGGGCGGGCAGGCAGGCTGGGGCCTGAGGAGTCTTCTAAATGGCCATCAGCGGTGGGCTCCAGGGGCCAGAGGGTGGGCGGGCAGGCGGGCAGGCGGGCATCCTCGGTGGCCGTGCTGGGGCCCCGGGGCAGTGGTGGGTGACACGGAATGGGGGGAAGACGCAGTTAGGGGCAACCAAGACTGCCGGCGGTCAGTTAGAACAGGGGCAGATGAGACGGGGTGGAGAGCGGTGACACAGGGCGCCTGGGAAGAGAGACAGAGGGACGGACATACAGAGAGGAGATCCATGGTACGGCCCCAGACAACAGCTTCTGGACCCACCCAGACACAAGGCATCATAGGACAGTGACAGGGACAGAGCTGGAGCCAGCAAGGACACAGACAGATGGAGAGGATGGAGCATTTGGGCTGGGGGAGGGGTGGGGACCGCCCCATAACTTCCCTCACAGGGTGTGTGAGCCCCTTATCTGCTCTGAAATCCAGTCTCGTTAGAAAGGTAGCAAGTCCTACTTTCACGGGTCAGAGTTCACAAAACCACCTGCCTACGAAGTCCTGGCTGTTTATAAAATTGACTACGGTTTGCAAAGCACTTTCCCTTTTCCAAAGGCACACAGGCCTCCCTCTAGGGAGCCTCGGAGAAGATGATGAAACATAGTTGCCTCCTTCCCTTCCCATTTTAAGATGAGAGGACTGAGGCTGAAGGACATTCTCTCCATTAAATCAGTTGTACACAGTTGGGCTATGGAGGTGAATATAAGGGTGGCCCTTGTTCTCAGGGAGCTGACGAATCGATCACAAAGCACGGACTGGGTGCCAGGCACTGAGCTGGGGTGCCACGTGGAAGAGACATAGAAGAGCCAGGCCATTAACCAGGGAGACACAGAGTGGCCAGTGTCGTTGGAGGCTCACCCCAGCAGCTGTGAGGACAGTGGAGGGAGGAAGGAATGTCACCTGCCTGAGAAAGTCAGGGAAGCATTCCCGAGGCAGGGGGATTTGAGCTGGGTTTTGAGGGATGAGTGGGGGCGTTGGCCAGGAGAGGAGAGGGAACGGTGTTCCGGGCAGAAGGAAGTGCCCACCCCCGAGCACTGGCATGGGAAGGGGCTAGCTAGGATGAGATGAGGAACAGCATCCCTCCAGGGGGCCAGGAGCCTGTTCCTTCGAGGAGACAGGCTGAGTTTTTCGAAGCCAACGTTACAAAAGCCACCATATCCACTGCCCAGGGCTGGTGCCCATGACCCAAAAGGCCCTTGCTGGGGGTGGTCAAGCAATCTGGGCCAAGTCAGGAGGGTTGGGTTGGAGTCCTGAGCCTGCTGCTCTGGAGGACAGGGGACTACCAGGCTTGGGAAGGGCAAACCAGGCTGCTCCCTGCCACCCCCCTCCCCAACGGTTGCCCCTGCCATGCCCACCACCAGCATGCTTTTCCACCTTCTCAGCCTGGCCGAGGTAGTCTGCTTGAGGTATCTCCCCTTCCCCAGGAAGGGTTTCTCCTGGCAGGCCAGGAAATGCTCTTCCATCACTACTACCACTTTAGCCCAGGGACCGACCACCCTCACCCATCCTAACCAAGAGTCCATGACTGTCTCTCCTGCATGGCGTTCCCACCACAGACCTAGACGGTGGCTCCCAATCCTCCTCCTCCTCGGGGAAGCTCCTGTCTGCAGAGGCTGGGGTATAGCTCGTCCTCCGGGGCTCAGTGGGCGGGGGGCTGCTTCTCCGCCGGCTGGGCTGCCACTCCTGCGGATTTACACCCCGGACTGTCGTCTGTGGAGTGTGGGGACCTGGCAGGTAGAGACAGGGGAAGTCCGCATCCTCCCTGTACCCTTAGTTCATCCTCCTTCCAGATCCATTTCTAGCAGTGCTGGCTGACCCTGAATAGGTCTTTGTCCTCTCTGGGCCAGCATGGCCACCCAGAGTGCCCTGAGGGCTCCTGCCACCCAGGTCCCTACCCCAACCCCCCTGGAAATCCTGATCATCTGGCGGAAGAGTTAATGCCTAGGCTCCAGGTCCCTATCCCAGCTCCACTGGGCTCAGCGGGGCAGACCCCCTGCCTGAGAGGGAGGGTCAGTGTGTTGACCATCCTTCTCCCCCTGCCTTTCAGAGCTCTGGAGGTCCTGCCTGGGGTTGAGCTGGGACACGCTGACCAAGTGCTCCAGATGGGGAAGCTCTGACCCAGAGAGTGGAGACCAGGGCTTGGAGCCACCCAAGGTCACCTAGAGGCCTCACTCCCTAGTTCCCTGATGGGGTCCTCGGGGACTCTCTGTGGCTCTGCTGGGTCACAGAGGCCAGAAGGCCAGCCGCTGGGCTCAAATGCCCCCTGCCCCTCTCAAGGCCACCCATGGGTCTCAATATGCATGGCCAGGGGAATTTGTGTCCTAGGAGGGCATCCTGGAGATTTCCACCCCAAGCTGCATTTTTTAGGATGGGGTGAGAGGGGGCCTTCCGCCTTCCCGTATTCAATGGGATGCAGTGAACATTGATTGAGCACCTGCTGTGTGCTGGGCATCAGGCTAGAGTGAGAGAGGCAGCAGAAGCAGGACAAGTGTGGCCTCTGGCCTCACGGAGGGGTGCTGTGGATGCTGATCAAAACATGTGTGAAAGCCTGTGGTCTCCGCTCTGCGGAATGAGGCTCCCTGAGAATGGCTAATGGGCCCACCAGGTCTGCCTTCAGGAAAGCGTCTCTAAAAGATGGAGCTGGGAGAGAAGGAGTAAGGAGGACCAGGTGGAGGAAACAGCCCTGCAAGGGCCTGGCAGCTGGGGAGACCCAGGGAGAGCATGCTGTTTGTCCAAGGGCTCTGAGCTGTCACCTGGGCCCCCAAAGCCGCTCTCCGTGGCCGAGCTGTCCCAGGACTCCACGGCACTGTCCACACTGGGCACGGCGGGCGAGAACCGGGCTGCCAGCGGTCCTCCTTTGAGCGCCTCTGGCGGGTCCTCATCCACGTCGCTGGGCTCGCTGAAGCTGCCGGACTTGTGGGGTTGGAGCGGGCCTGGGAGGAAGAGAGGGGAGGTATCACTGCCACTGGCCTCTGACCTTGGAGGTACAGAGATGCTTAGAAAGCCTCAGTTTTCCCACTTGAGTCTGGTTTTGGAATTCACAGGTGCTGAGTACCCCAAGCCTGCTGCTGGGTGGTCTGACACGTGTAGGTGCCAGGTGAGTAGACAAACCCACTTCACAGATGGGAACACTGGGGCATGGGGAAGCTGAGCAACATGACCATGGCCACATGCTGAGCAACAGTGGAGCCCAGATTAGAAGGAAGACCCCACAGCTCAGGTTCCTTCCACTGTACATGGTGGCCTCCTTACAAAGGCACGGGGGACAAATTCAGGGGAAGCTGAGGAACACACAAGTTATGACCATAAGGCACAACAAGCAGTCTGAAGAGGCAGAAGGTGGTGAAGAAGAGGGTTCAGAACCAGCCTCTGCCCCACGCCAGCTGTGTGACCTTAGGCCCATCAATGCCTCCTCTGAGTCTTGTCTGCTCAGCTGTCTCAGGCATCCTCCCGCCTCCACGGCAGTCAGCAAGGGTTCTGTGAGGTGGGGCACCACGCCTGGCACAGAGACACGCCTCCCTTCTGAAATGAGCCGAACAGCCCGAGGGTGTAAGATGAGGCTCACGGTCTAGTTGCTTCTTGATCTTCAGCGTGACGGTCTCGCCAGCCACCTGCAGGAGGTGGATGGCCTCACTCAGCGGCCGGCCCTTGAGGCTAACATTGTTGATGGCCAAGATACGGTCCCCAACATGGATGGCACCAGTCCTGGGGAGGAGGCACAGGGCAGAGGATGGGTATTAGATACTCAGGCCTTCCCAGGGGCGGGGGGTCTGCCCTCGGGAAACCAGGAACCCCAAGGCAGTAGTCTGACTGACCTCAGTTAAACCTAGCTGCCAAAAGAAAAGCAAGTGTGATCTTGAGATGCATCAATAGAGGTATAAAGTCTAGAATCTGGGAGGGTTATCCTGCCTAACTCTAAAGTTAGGTTCCAGAATCAGTGTCAAGCATGAGTCAACCACAGACTAGCTGCCAAATTCTAACTACATGATCTTGGACTAGTTTCCTAACTTCACTCAGTGGCTTCAGTTGTAAAATGGGGGTTATAATACTTATTTTATCGAATTATTACTGAAGGATGGATGAGTAGAATGAATTCAGGTTTCCATCCAGCAGAAATACATGGGCAGCTGTTCCTCTCCCTGGGCCTCAGGTCCCCCTCTCCCCCCACCACTGAGAATGAGCATAATCCTTGGGGCCCAGTGGTTTTCTACCTAGATACTATTAGATGACCTGAGGAACTCTTTAAAAAATGCAGATGCCTGGGCCCACCCCTGAACTATTAAATCTGTGGGGCTGGGGCTAGGTGAGGTGATTCAGAGCAGCCAGGACTGAGGGTGGGGGCAGAAGTTGCAGCGTCTGCTGAGAATGCCCTTGACCCAGGTAGAGGAGAGAGAGGCAGAGGATTGGGGTGGGGAACCTAAGTGTGATGTTGCACCCAGGTAGGAGATCCCCCAGGGTCCGGCCCCTCATCTCCTTGTCTCCAGTTTTGCCCAGCAAGCCCTCCTGGGGACTGGGGGAGTGAGTGAGTCAGGGAATGGCAGGTTTGGGGGGAGGTCCAAGCTGGGCCTCCAGCCGCTACAGGGTCCCTGAAGTGTGCCGGCCTGGACTGAGATGTGCTGAAAGTGGAAAATACACACCAGGTTCTGAAGACATAGTATGAAAGAAAAAAGAATGTAAAATACTTTGTTAATGTTTGTGTTGATTACATGTTGGAATCTTTAAGGTTTACCATAATTGTTTCTTTTTACTTTTCTAATGTGGCTACTAGAAAGTTTATAAATAAATGGGTGGATTGTATTATATTGTAGTGGGATGGCCAAACTAGATCAGCCTGACAAAGGTGGGGGAAACTGTTTAGTCCCCAGAGCGGATTACCTGGTAGGTACCCAGTAAGTGTGGGAGTTTGAGGTCAGAACCATCCACACTGGCCTCTGCAGTCTGCCATATGTCCAGTGGGGGGCGCTCAAGGAGCAGGGACACCAAGAGGGAGCTGTCCTATGAAGCCTCAGCCCCAGAGCTCCTCCCATCCTCTGGCCGCAGCCCACCACCCTGTGGCCCCTCTTATAGCTGAGGGAGGAATTCTCCCTATCACCCACACTGGGGTGGCCTCCCTGTGAATCCTGTGGGCCCACTTCCACCTCTGGGGCCCAGATCCACCTGCTCCCCCCAAAACCAGAAAACCTGGGGCACCCCCTCTTCTCACTGCTTCCTTAGCTGCCACAGTTTTGGGGATATTTCACAGGGGAGAGGATAGCAGGGGGCAGGCCACCAGTGTGCCAGGAAAAGCCCTAGACAGTGCCAGGATCCAGGAGCTGGACACAGCCCCTGTACTATGAAGGCACAGCAGGTGCTCCCAAAAGGCCCGCAGTGCTGATTTTCCAGGAAGGGTAGGTCCCCCACCCTCACCCCAGGCAGGGAGGGCGCAGAGGAATCAGCACACCTTATCCAGCACTGATCTGGAGCTGGGAGGTCTGCAGGGCGCTGGCC
>CM052544.1:34127540-34144764 GCA_028533065.1 Trachops cirrhosus
CTAGACAGTGCCAGGATCCAGGAGCTGGACACAGCCCCTGTACTATGAAGGCACAGCAGGTGCTCCCAAAAGGCCCGCAGTGCTGATTTTCCAGGAAGGGTAGGTCCCCCACCCTCACCCCAGGCAGGGAGGGCGCAGAGGAATCAGCACACCTTATCCAGCACTGATCTGGAGCTGGGAGGTCTGCAGGGCGCTGGCCTGCCTCTGCAGAAAGGAGGCTCGGAGAGGGAAGGGACAGGCCCCCAGAGCACAGATGTTGGAACAAAGGTCAGAGTCCAGTTGGGTTAATCCCCAAGCCCAGCTTCTGCTCCAGGAGTGTCCCTGGCCCACCCTAAGGGGCTCTGGCTCACCTCTCAGCCAGACCGCGCTTGGTGAGGCCCGAGATGACAATGGGGTCAAAGGGCTCCTCTGTGCCCGAGATGGTGATGCCCAGGGGGCCCCCGTAGCGTTTCAGCTCCACCGTGTAGCTGATGGCTCCTGTGGCCTCCTGCTCATCTGCAAGGGCGGCAGCCATCAGGGCGAGGTCCAG
Organism: Trachops cirrhosus; assembly: GCA_028533065.1. Lineage (NCBI taxonomy): Eukaryota > Metazoa > Chordata > Mammalia > Chiroptera > Phyllostomidae > Trachops > Trachops cirrhosus. Next base: position 34,128,070 of record CM052544.1, read on the forward strand.
TGGGCGGGGTCCAGGAGCGGGGCACCCCCGGCCCCTCGGAACCTTGGTGCACTTACCCTCTCATACTCATCCACTCACTCACCCACCAATTCACACACTCACTGGTGCCGTGACTTCAGGCGGCACAACCTGGGGACTCTGAGGCCATCTTCTACCCCCAGAATGTTTTTTTGCACCCAAACACCATTTAGAAAAAGAAAAGAACCATGAAACAAATATTTTAAAGAGTAGATTTCACACGCCACATAAATAAAACAATGATGATGGTGATAATTCTAATCCTGATAAGAAGAAACCAGATTCCCAGTTTATCTTAAAAAAAAAAAAGCAAAGAAATGGGCCCACAGGTGACTGTCTTTCCCAGGGTAGAGGTTGGTGGCTGCCCCTCTGAATAAGGGATCTGCCCTCCAGTGGCCACAGTCCTCACCCCTCCCTTTTGCCTCCCGAGCTCTGTCATTTTTCTTACCTTCTGTCAGTCCACTCACTCATGTCACCTGTCTGGCCTCAGAGGTGTCCCAGTTTGCAGCATTTGCTCGTTCACTCGCACACCTACCCGCACAGTGGTGCATCCCCTCTCCATTCACGCCCCGCCCACTCATCCCTTCACAGCTGCTCCCCAAGGGTCTCCTCCGTAGGCTGTGTGCAGGGCATGGGGATCCAGGCGGTGGCTCGGGCCCCTCCCAAGGGTCCTGGAGGGCCCCAGACTCCAGGGACAGGGAGAAGCCTGTGGTGCTGCCCCTCCCTGCATCTGTCCATTCAAGGACCCCCCACCACTGTCCCCCCTCGGCCAGAGGGAACCCTGAATCACAAGCAGGAAACCTGCTGGCCCGGAGGGTAGACCTCGAGAGGTGGCAGGGAGGGGTGGGCCATACCAGAGTTGTCCTCGTCCTTCCGGATCTTCAGCTTCACCAGGTCCTCACACTGCCGCAGGATCTGCACGGCGTCCTCCATGGCACAGTTGTCCAGGCGGATGTTGTCGATGGCCAGCAGCTTGTCACCTGGCTCGAGGGTGCCAGTCCTGCATGAGCAGGGGTTGGGGGCATGATGGAGCCTGGCACATGCCAGCACCCTACCCACCCCCATTGCCTACTCACCCCGCCCGGGCCCAAGGGTGCCCCTACCTGTGTGCCACACTGCCTTTCTTGATGTCGGAGATGGTCAGGGGCTCCCCTCGCTTCCTGCTGGCCGCTGGAGGAAGAGAGGCCGTGTCTCTGACCTTCGATGGTTTCATCCTCAGGCAGGGTGACCCAGGATTGGGGCATGGACTTGGAGCCACAAGCCCTGTTCCCACTGGTACCTGGTTGGGTGACTGTGAGCAAATAGGCTCATCTCTCTGTGCCTCAGTCCCCCCTCTGCAAAATGGGGATGCTACCACAGACCTCATAGGGTTGTGGTGAAATTAAACCAGATAACGCAGGCTCCTGGCACACAGCAGGTGCTCAATCCACACCAGCCATTTTCTCCTCTTGCCCAACCCCCAGCAAACTGGAAGCTCCTTGAGGGTCTACGTCTGGCTGGCATCTGTGTCCCCGTACCTGGCACAGGGCTGGGACCCAGACCTGGGTGATTCTGCCACAGTGGCGTTCTTTCTTGCCTGGCTTCAGGGAGTGTTGGCTGCTGGCGGCTCACAGCAGAATCCCATTCTGGGAACCCCCTCTGGCCGAGGGAGCAGCCTCACCCAAGGCGCAGCCTACACGCGAGCCTGGTCCATGAGCCGATGCAGAGGCCTGGCTCCCAGCCTCGGCCAGGACAACGGCCAAAGCCTCCCGGCTGACAGCTCTCCAGTGGGGCTGGCTGGGCCTCTGCTGTTACCGCATCGCAGCCCAACTTCTCCCCATGGCCGGGCCTGCGTCCCTCACTGCTTGGAGGTGTTGATCTCAGAAGGTCTCCTCAGTGAACCCTGCATGTAACTCCTTGTCTGGGAAGCTGTTCCTCAGGGAATACGCCCTAAGGGAGTGGCTAAGTTTTCTTGAAAAAAGAGTCCCTTTGGGCTAATTGGTTTTCCCATCAGTGACCAGGTGGTTGGATTCCCTTCTAGACATTTTGGTGTCCTTGCAGGTGAGACACAGGTGCCCCTTCCAATCAGCCTACTGAGGAAATGGACGGCAGCTGTGTTCACCTTGAATGGGCAGTCCTGCGTCACGTGCAACCTGAGCGACTGCGCCGGGTGGCCCTGCCCAGAGGCTGCTGGGCTGCGAGCAGCTTCTCCCCGCAAACTGCTTAAACTCCCACCTCCATGGCCTGCAGGGCCTGGGGCCGGGAAGAGCTGCCCCTCCCTCAAGCCCTGGCGGGGGCTGGGGAGCATCCCACGCAGGGAGGGCAGTACTGGTCATCTGTTCTCAGAGGCGGTCCTGGGGGAATGGTGTCCCCACCTCCCTTGTCTGACCTGGGGTTGACCCACCAATGCCTATGCTGCCCTGGCCAGGGGGACAATGGCCAGGAGACCACTTCAGCAGGGCAGTGGGGGTAGTGATGCTGTGGCCTGGTGGGTGGGGCCTCTGCTCCCCTCACCCCAACTTCTTTCCCCCAGGGAACCCCAGGCTGAGCTGGGCTGAGCTGGGCTCTTGACCCCCAGGTTCTAATCAGCCTCATTCTCTGTTCTCATTCATTCATCCTATAATTGTCCGTTCGTTCATTCATTCAGTAAAAATTTACTGAGTCCCTAGTATGTGCCAGGAAGGAAAATAGCGGTGAACAAAACCAACAAGGCTCCCTACCCTCCTGGTGTTACCACTCTAGCGGCGTCACAGGTAATGAAGAAAACTGAAAAGTAGTTTGTCAGGTGGGAAGGCGTGCTGTGGAGAAAAAGGCAGAAGGGCAGGGGCCGTGTGGGGAGCAGCGCAGCTCTAAATCAGGCGGTGGAGAGGGCCTTGCCCAGGTGACGTGAGCGGAACCTGGAGGTGGTGAGGGCGTGGGCAGAGGGGCAGCCCGTGCAAAGGCCCTAGGCCAGAAGGAACACAGCCTGTTCGGGGAACAGCCAGGAGGCCAGCAGTGGCTGGAGGCGTGTGACTGAGGGAGATGGCAGGAGGCAAGGTCAGGGGTCACGGAGACCAGATCGCAAAGGGCGTCCTGGGGCCCGAGGCCTTCGGCAGTCACTCGGAGTGAGACCGGAGCCCTGGGAGGTTCCAAATGGCCTTACACTAGTGCAGCCCACTTCCTGTCTTTCATTCTGCAGTCCTCACTTTCGTTCCTTTGACAAATGTGAATTTAAGCACTTGCTGTGTCTCGGGCCTTTTCTGGGCACTGGGCACATAGAGGCAGATGGAAAACCCGGCCTACGAGTGTGGTGCCTTGCAGGCCACTTTCCCCCACAGGGAGACCCCAGGGGCCTGGAGACTCTCGGCAGAACAGGAAACCAAGGCTTTGAGGAGCTCCAGTCTTGCTTGAGGACAAAGCCGGGCAGTGCAGGACGCAGGGAACCCACGCCAGCCAGTCCTCCCACTGGGGGCCTTTCCTCTGGGCCAGAGGATGTACTCTTTCCCCGGGAAGCTGGGCTCACTCTGCCCCCAGGGGCAGGCAGGGACAGTACAGCAGGGACGGTATGGAGGGGACAGCATGGCTCGGAGGGGACTCACAGCTGATGGTGATGCCCAGCTCCACGCCGCGCCTCTTAGGCAGCTTCACATGGAAGGTGCCGCTACTCGGGATGACAGATTCTGGGTATAAACAGACGTGGACCCGTGTGAGACCCAGCCCCACAATTCTGGGCCAGTTGGGAGGGAACCCAAAAGGTCACTGTCCCAACCCTGTCCTGCTTCTTACACCTGACGGATGAGAAAATGGAGCTGACAGATTGACCCAAGACAATCAATCCACCCGGTGAGAGTGGCATCCAGGACTGGAACCCAGCCCTCATTACTGCCAGCCGGGGGATCCCCATAGCAACACCCAACCCAGTTTGGATCCAGGGATGACTTCCTGAGCATCTATTATATGCCAGGCCTGAGGTGGATGTTTTCACATGATTTATCTCCTCTAACCCAAGCAACATCCCCTGCAGTGACAGGATTCTATTCACTGTTTTAGAGTTGGGGAAACTGTGCCTTGTCCAAGGTCACAGGTTGCCCCAATCACAGGACCAGAACTCTAACCCGAGTTCCGGTGCAGAATCCCTCATCAGCCCTGACACTGGTGTGTGAACTCCTTCCTCCCTGGCCAGTGCCTGCCGTCCCGCAGCTGGTGCTCAGGCATGCACCTGCGCACCAGGCAAGAGCAGGGTGAAGACAGCAGGGAGCGCGGGGTTCCGAAGCATGAGGAGGAGTGAGGGGCGCTCACTCACCTGCCACATCGAACTCGATCTCCAGCACGACCTTGCGGGCCAGCGCAGCATCCCGCAGCAGCTGGTTGGCCTCCTCCAGGGTCCCATCCTCAGTGGCAATGCCGTTGATGGACAGGACACGGTCCCCAACCTGCAGCAGCCCACACCTGAACCCCAGGTAGCCCAGCAGAGAAAAGAAGCTCCATCACCGACACGACTCCACAACTCCGTTGGGAGACGGGAACACCGAGCAGGGGTGTGACTCAGCCCTGCCTGAACAGCTAGAGATCCTCATCCTCAGGCACTTCACCTCGTGACTCTGGCTAAGGGCATCTCCTTGGCAGGCCTTCATTTCCCTGCCTGTTCCATGGGAATGATGCCGTGCCTTACAAAATGTTTACATGGAGGACTCTGACCTCACACAGACAGGGCTTCAAGTCCTAGGTGTCTCATGAGCTGTGTGACCCTGGGCAAGTGAATCAGTTTCTCTGCGCCTCAGTTTCCTCATCTATAAGTGGGGCTGGTGATGGTTAAGTGAGATAACTTGTAAAGCCAGGCTTGGTGTGAGACTCAATTTCCCAGGCTGCCCATGAGTTTCCACTGAGGAGCAGCCGGCCCAGTGGGGAGGGCACTCACCTCTCGGCAGGGCTGTCAGGCTCGATGAAGCGCACCAGGGGTGGGGAGGACAGGGTCTCAGTGGCGAAGATGCCACCCTGGAGCTGGAGGCCGAAGCCGCTGAGGGGGTCACCGCAGAGCACAACCTCCGTGATCTCCGTGTGCACGATCTGCCCGCCTGGCCCCACTGTGCTGGAGGCCAGAGACACTGTGGGGCAGGTGGGCACGGCTCTCAGTGAGGCCGACCCAGCCACGCCTTCCTGTGGGAGCCAACCCAGCCCTGGGCCAAGGACCTAGGGTCAGAGAGGCGGGGGGTGCAGCTCTGACCGCCCTGGTGCCAACCAGGTCACGGCCCATTCTGAGCCTCGGTTTCCTCATCTGTACAATGGAGTCGTGATTCCCACTGGGCAGGGCTGTGGCAAGGATTAAGGAAGACTACTCCCAGGATTGTCTTGCTGGAGAACAGCAGTTCTGAGGGTCAGTTATATTAAGTCATATGCTCGGTTAGGTTAGCTATGTTATAATGCTACTATATACTGCAGTGTGCATTATATTATTTTTGTAACAGCTTTTTTGCGATACAATTCACCTACTCTAGTCTTCACCAATTTAAAGCATACAATTCAATGCTTTTTGGTATATTCACCAAGCTGTACAACCGTCACCTCAGAAAGAAACCCTGTTCCTTTTAGCTATAGCCCCACATCCTCCCATCTCTCCCGGCCCTAAGCAACCAGTGATCTGTTTTCTTCTCTGTAGATTTCCTACACTGGACATTTCAGATCAATGGAACCAGGAACGTGATCCTTGGTGTCTGGCTCCTTCTGCCCAGCGTAAGGTTTTCAAGGCCCACCCATCTTGTACAGTGGCATATATCAAAATTCTATTCCTCTTTAAGGCTAAACATCCCACTGCACGAATATACCACATTTGTTTACCCATTCATCTGTTAATGGACATCTGGGCTGTTTCCACCTTCTGGCTAAATTAATGAATAATGTGCTATGAATATTCATGTATGAGTTTCTGTGAGGACGTGACAGTGGCCCCCTTTTCTCTAGGACAGATGCCCAGATGTGGAGCTGCTGGGTCACACGGTCGCTGTATATGTAACTGATACTTGATGTATTACTTAACATATATTGTCTTATGTTTCATATATAAAATACGTCTGTGTTATTAATGCGGATATTGGAGAGGGACCAAGAAGCCCAAACTGGCAGTTACAAATCTCCCCAGGGATGTAAAGTGTCGCGTGGGGGACAGGGGCCGTGAGGGCGCAGTAGCTGGGCGGCACAGAGGCTGCCAGGCTCACTGAAGGGACCGCGCTGCGAGGCACGTGACTGTCTAACCGCTGCCCCTCAGGCACGCCCGACACTGATGTCAAACCACTCTGGAGGTCAGCGGCACCTGGAAAGTTTTTTTAATTCAAAATATGGATACCAAATGTGATGTATTAAATAAAATTTACTTTTGTATTTCACTATATTACTAATTACATTATACTATTCTATCCTTATCCACTATTTTGTTATATTTCATATTATACATTACAGTATATATAATATATTATGTTGTTGGGCATATTGTGTTATTATATTTATCTTGATTATTTTTTTACTATTATATCCCTAATGATAAGAATGGTGCCTGGTACGTATGCAGGTGTTCAAAATGTCATTTAACTAATTAATTAATTGTTTTTGTCAATAATGACAATGATAACTTTACTAGCCACGCATTCTAGGCCGTGGATAGGTGAGGTGTCCCAAAAGCCCCAGCTTCTACATGCTCCTACCTATAACCAGCGTTCCTGAATCTCTTCACCTGCACGCCCCCGGCTTTGCTGGTTGACAAAGGTGGTTGGTAAAGGTGTTTCATTTCTCAGCTGACTTTGAAATCTCTTTCCCTTTCACCCTGGCTGCCGGGAAGCTCACAACCATATTTAGCTCCCTTCAGGTGCCGGGTGACTTGTACTCCTCTTTTCCCTCGCCTGGGCCCATTGCAAACGGCCCAGTTTGACCCTCCATCCTTCCCGGAGCCTCTGCAACTCACATGGCAGGAGGCTCGGGATGCTTTCTACATCAACAAAGGAAAGACTCTCCCCAGGAAGACTTTAAAATTCTGGGTATTCTTGTGACTTTTGCTACTACACATGGCTTCTGCATTTTCATTCACTACTATTTGCCTTTACATTTATTCACTCTTTATAATATTAAAATACCTACATAAATAAAGAGAAAAGTCTCTAATCAAAAGGTAAGTATCTCTGGCTGGTGTGGCTCAGTGGACTGAGTGCCGGCCTGTGACCCAAAAGGTCACCCGTTCAATCCCCAGTCAGGGCAGATGCCTGGGTTGTGGGCCAGGTTCCCAGTGGGGGGGGCATGTGAGAGGCAACGGATGGATGCATCTCTCACATTGATGTTTCTCTCCCTCCCTTTCTCCCTCCCTTCCCCTCTCTCTAAAAGAAAGTAAATTTTAAAAAAAGGTAATAGAAATGTATATATATGGCAACCATAAAGTGATTGCATTCTGGATGGCTAGTCTCAGGCCTGTGTGTCTTTGTCCCAGGGGAATCGTTTTACATGTCAGCTGACAAAGACACGATTGCACCACACATGTGCGTGGATCAGACACGACTGAGCGAGAGAAAAATGAAGTGGAGTTACTGTGAGACCTTTGTGCGCGTCTGAACAGGCATCCTGTCCTCGAGGAGACTCTCTGCCACCACCTGCTATGAGTGTTCCATAATCAAGACTAAAACGTAAATGTAACTCAGACGTGTCCTTGTGCAGTGTGCAGTGCCCAGCCATCCATGGTGCACCCCTCATGCTATTTAATGACTCTCTGCCCCCCACACACCCGAGGCCCTGCACCAAATACCCCCCAGCCTTCAGCAAATCTCTCTGTCAGACATACAGGCAGCCCCCAAGGGAAAGGAAGAGGGCATGGCTTACATGAACTCTTGTGTTCCCTTCTGCGCTGTCTCCTCCGCCCCATTGTGGTCCGGGGGCTCATGGGCTGGGATCCACGGGGAAGGGTGCTGGGGTTGGTGCAGGAAAACGTGTGGTTCGTGATTGGCGAGGAAAATGGAGTCGAGGATAAGGCTGGGGAGATGAGAGCACAGGCCCGTGACCCCCAGCAGGACCCTCCACCTTACTGCACAGTGGGTGCTGGGAAGCCACCCAACCTCGGGGAGACAGAGGGATGCCTTCCCCTGTGCTCCTTAACCACCTGCTGCGTGACCTCGGGCAAGTCCCTCCCCCTGTGGGCGTTGAGGACTGTGGGGATCTCACGGACCTGGTGAAACCCAGCTGCCAGGACAGGAGCCCCTCTCATCACTAACAAGCCCGGGGACCCTGGGCAGGCCCTTAGTATCTCTGAGTCTAGGATTCCTCCCCTGTGAAACATGCACAGCCACAGTGGAGTGGTCATGTTACATCGGCTCTGATCTTGGCCGGCAGCTGTGGCCCAGGTGGGTGTCCTGTAGTGGCCAGGCCGGGGGCTGTGGCAGGAGGGCACACAGGGCTCCCAGCGATGTGGTTGCTCACTTCTCTGCACCTTCACTACAGCCAGCAGAGAAAGAGAGAGAGGTGCAGGCGTCAGGGCTGAGCAAGTCCGAACGCACCACACAGTTCCCCCACCCCAGGCTGCACTCCCATCTACAGGTGAAGTGAGGAAGGCAGGACCAGCAGATCCTGAGCTTCCCCTGAGCCGAGGGAGGCAGTCAGGATTCTGCTCACGTGTCCCGGATGCCCGTGATGTGCCTGTCAGGCACTGGGCTCAGGGCTCAGCTGTGTGGCAGCAGGGACAGGGGAGGGAAAGCAGGCCCAGCCAAGGCCCATAGTGGAAGGTGGTGGAGGAGGATTTGAACCAGGCCGACTGGCCCTGGAGCCTAAGAACCCGTCTGTCTGCTTTGAAGAGTGCAGCTGTAGAGGGCACCTGCTCACAGCACCTTGGGAACCTGCCCCAGGGTGGTCCTGGCAGCCTCCACTAGACGCTGAGCCCTCGGGGTCCCTGGCCTGGCCAGGCCATTTCTGCCCCCTGCTGGGCTCTCAGGGGCAATTTGTGTGTCAGGGCTCCTGTTGGGCTGGCTGATTCCTGCTCAGACCTGCATCTTTCCCCTTCAACATTTCACAGGCCTTCCCCCCAAGGAATTCTTCTCACTCATACTCCACACCTGGGCATCTGCGTCCCAGGGAACACTAGAGATCCTGCCTCCCACCTGCCCCCACCTGATCATCCACACTGGTGACCATGGAGCCCTTCCTCCCAGACTGCCCCAGGTCCTGTCCTGGCTCTTCCTTCTGCGACAGGGTTCTGAAGGGTCCAACCTGGTACAAAGTGTCCTTGGGAGGAGGGGTGAGGACCCAACTACCTCAACCCATTGGTTCTCCCTTCCTGTGCAGCGCCTCCACACTCGCCCTGGGCTTGGCCAACTCTGCAGCCGGCTGTCAGGTCCCTTGGACTAGTCACTTAGCCCCTCTGTGCCTCACTGACATCATGTGTACAATTGGACTAAGAGAGTGGCCACCCGATAGGATAGCGGGGAGGATCAGAAGGAGCTAATACATATGAAGTGCCCTGAGATCCCCCAAGGGGACCCACCTGCCTCGGAAGGCTTCAGGGGCCGTCGACTGTGGGGCGCAGGCAAGATCTCCAGCTGCACTTTTTCTGACACACTGGCCAGGAGCTTGGTGGCCTCGAGCAGCGAGCAGTGTTCGGTGCTGGTGCCGTCGATGGACAGGATGTGGTCTCCAGCATGCAGTGCTCCACTCCTGGCAAGGCGGGGCGATGAAGGGGGAGGCTGGTCTGGCCAGACAGAGCTCTGGGTGGCCTCTCCCCGCACCTGCCCCCCGGCACTGTGGCAGTGCCCAGCATGTGCCTCACCTGTCCACCACACTGGCCGGCTTGATGCGGTCGATGGTGATGACTGGCTTGTTCCGGTAGGAGCCGGAGGTGAGCGAGATCCCCAGGGCGGACCCCGGCGTCTTGGTTATTTCCACTATCAAGGGCCCCGAAGCATTGGCCACAGTATCTGGCACATGGAAGGAAAGAAGAGCTAAAAAGGCAAATATGGAGCCCTTTCGTCTCCAGCCTCACTCTGCTGTCTCCATTTAATTTTTGTTGCCTTTCGTTACAGAGAGGGATCACTGCATCCATTTTACAGACTAGAAAGCCAGGATGTGCGGAGGTAAAGGCTTTCTTTGTCCAAGGTCGCAGAGCCACTGTGCACCCGGGGAGGGCAGGGATTCAGGTCTGAGGGGCTGGACCACAGGGCTGTGCGGGGCAGCACCACTTGGCTCACATTTGCCGAGAGCCTGCTGGATGCCGGCTGAATTGCAGTGTCCACTGCGACCTGCCCCCACCTCGGAAAATGGCACCCCCGTCGACCCGCTCAGTGGCTCAAAAACAAGACCTGGCTCTTTCTGCTCTTGGCCCGCCACCGTGTCCAATTTCAGCAAATCGGGCCGGCCTGACCTCCACCACATTCCCTGCATCCGACCCCAACTGTGTTCCTCCCCAGGCATCTGGTCCAGCCCCCATGGCCTTACTCTCACTTGATGGCTGCACGTTAGAGGACACCCCTCAGCCTTTCCCATCTCCCTCCCCAATGTCTGATAGCACTACTGCCCTATATTTGACTATGTCAGATAGCACTATCTGATACCCTCTGTATTTGATTTATCCTGTTCGCTGTCCATCTCTCCCCACCGTAATGTCAGCTCCATGAGAACACACACTTTGTGTGTATTGCACTCAGCAGAAGCCCGCAATACATCAAATCATGGCTGGTACATAGAGTTTATTGTCCAGAGAGGCTCAGAGAGGCTGAGTGGCTGGCCCAAGGTCATACAGCCTTTGTAGTGGTGAGGATGTGTACCCACTCTCTCCTCCCCCCACCCTCGGGCCTCTACCTGCCCAGCCCTAGCCCTCAGGACCCCAGCTCACCTGGAATGGCCACATCGTACTCCACCTGGAAGAGGGCCTCCTGGCCGCACTGCCGCAGAGTGGCCAGGGCCGCAGCGTGGCTGGCCCCATGCAGTGGGATCCCATCGACGCTGACCAGCCTGTCACCCACCTTCAAAGAGCCCTCCCTGCAGGGAAGGGCCTGGTCAGCCAGCCTGGCCCGGCGCAAGCACTGGGCACAGCCCTGCCGAGAGGGCATTGGGAGAGGTGGGCACAGGGGACAGAGGAGGGGCAGGGAGTGGGTGAAGGAGAAAGGGACGGAACAGATGGGTGAAGGAATGCATGAGTGAGTGGAAGAGTGAGTGACTATGAATGCACAGCTGGACACATGGAGCGGAAAAATGAGGTGGGAGTCGAGTCGGCTCTGACATCTCCCTCCTCGTTTGGTGCTTGAGAAACTCAGTCCTAGCTCACCCCTAGAACGGCAGAGCTGGGGATGGCCCTCGAGGTCACCACCCCCCTCCTACCCTGGATATAGAAGAGGATGCCAGGGTCCGGAGAGGGCGGTGGGCCCGGCAGGGCGCCAGTGGCAGGGTGGTGTGGATGCTTCTCACTGCTCATCAGAGAGATTCCCTCCCGTGTCCCCACCCTGGTTTCTCAGCAGTGATTCTGTCCTGGTGACAAATGTGCCTGGGAACCAATTCATCAGGGGCCCCAGGGTGGGGCCCGAGATGGGGTCCACTTTGGTTAGGGTCAAATCCCCACCCTGGAATGCCTGCCCCAGCAGGTGGCCAAAGCTATTCTGGGAGGTTCTATGAATAGCTTGTCACAGGGTCCTGTCCCAGGACCGATTTAGATTTCTGACAAGGCTGTTCCAGGCTTCTCTTAAAATGGCCAGGAATCTCCCAGTGGGGACCTCAGGGGCTGGGAACTGCGCACGTTCTGCCCTGTGCCTTCTCCCCCCCGCGTCTCTGGGCAGGGCCGGGGTGGGCAGTGCAGCCAGGACTTGGGGAGAGGGCATGGGACTGCACAGGGTCACAGCGACACCACTCACCATGCCCCCGAATCCCTTACAGCAACTCTCAGGGGCCACAACGTTGGACCCATGCCCCAGAGGGCAAAACTAAGGCCAGGGAGGGGAAGAGCAACATGACACCAAGGCTCGCTCTCCCCTGGTCCCCAGAGACAACAGAGTGCTGGGGAGGGAAGAGCTTGGGGTCTCCCTCATTTGGGGTTTAGTCCTGGCTCCACCGACAACTCCCCGAGTGACTATGGGCACAGGGTGTCCCCTCTCGGGACCTCAGTTCTCTCCTCTAGAGAACGGGCACCATGGCCCCTGCTCTGCCTCCTTCACAAGGAGCCGGGCTGGTCGGAGCAGCGCGAGGCTGTGGGGCTTCCTCTGGCTCAGGCTCACCTGTCAGCTGGGCCCCCGGGTCGCACGCAGGTGAGGACGAGTGGGCGACACTTGTGGCTGTCTTCATGGGCACCTCCTGGATGGGGTTCAACAAGAGGCAGACAGCCCTCTACCCACACCTGCCGTGATCCCCAGAGGCCCTGACCCAACCTCTAGGCAGGATCCAGTAATTAAATCTGTTTGAGAATCTTGTCCACTATTCACAGACCCAGACCCTTGTATGAGATACCAACGGTAAATCCCACCCCCCACCCCCGCCAGCCAGAGCCAGGCCTAAAGTTGGGAGCGTGACCACAGTCCTCCCCTTGTGAGATGGCTTGCTCCCCTTCCTGCAATCTCCTCCTAGTTCCCCCTTCGCCCCGATGGCGAGGCAGCTCCCACCATTGTTCTTAATCTCGGGGGCAGCTTTCACCATCGTTTTTTGGTACAACCTTTCCCTCACACTCCCCTTAACCGCGCACTTCATTGCTTGGCCAGATTTTCTGTTCTACACTTGGCTTCATTGTGTTCAGTCCTTTAAAGTCAGAAGCGAGATATATCTGATACATCAGATTTCTACAGAGATTCATGAAAGCAAAACAGAACAGACACAGAATTAGAATTAACCCCTTTCCCGCCCCAGGGTAACTGACACTGACCTCTGAGGACAAAGCCAAAGCTGCTGCCCTCCTTGCAGAGGGAGACGTCCACTGTCTTTGAAACGATCCCCAGGCTGTTCTCAGGGGCTAGGGAAAAACGCAGGACTCCTTTGAGTCTCTCAGTCACATCACCAAGCTGGCAGATGTCCCCAGAGCTCATTCCAGGAGAGTGGGGTGACCAGTCACAGAGATGACAGAGAGGGCAGATTCCTCCCCATTGAACAGGCAGAACAAGTGAGGCCTAGAGGGACGCTCTTCCTGGCACACACTTAGTCCCTCACCTGGGCAGAGGAGGGGCCTGCCCACGCCCACACAGGACTCAGGCTTGAATCCATGGCTGGTGGGCTCAGGCCAGGATTGAGTTCCAGGCAGTTACCCAGTTTCAAGGTTTTAGACCAACTTTGAAAATTCAGAGCTAGGCTAAACCCTAGGCCTCTGTACTCAGCACAGGATGGTAGGGCAGGGAGAGCGACAGGGCAGGGAACAGTTTATTCAGCCAGTGTTCCCAAAACTTGCCCCGATAAAGGAAAAAATCTGGAAACCAAACAAGCAAAATGACACTGGGCTAGAAACAGGGCCCTACCACCTCCTGGTGGCAGCATACTACAATTGCAGGCAAAGTCCCTAGGTGAGGTATGGATGTTTGCAGCCGGTCCCCAGGTCCCACCTACCCCAGGTGGCATGATCCCCACCCCCTAGGTCCTGGCAGAGAGGCAGCTGTGTCCACCCACAACCAAAGCAGCTGAGAAAGTTCCTTGTCCAAGGGCACCCACCGGGCGGGGGCAGCTCATACTCCACCTCCAGCACCACGCGCTCGCCCACATTCTTGAGCAGGGTGATGATCTCATCGTGGCGGAGCCTGGTCAGGTGGATCCCGTTCACTGACCGAATGTAGTCGCCCACGTTCAGCAGGTCACTCCTGGGAGCAACGAGGCCAGAGCGCATGCGTGGTGACAGGTGCCAGCATTTACACCCACCCTCCATCGAATTCTTGTGTCCCCTGGATCCTCATTTTATGCATGAGGAATTTAGGCTCAGAGAGGTCAGACAATGTCCAGGGTCACACAGGGGGTGAGTAAGAGAGCGCGGATCCTAACCTAACCTGTCTGACACCCAGGCCTGACATTTCCCCTGATGCTGGTCCGCCTGCTTTTCCTTCCACTCAGGGGTCACCCTCAGAGCCCTAACCAGCCCCAGCCAAGCACGCAGAGTGGCCAGATCATCACCTCCTTTGCTAGTCCCTAACACTGTTCCAAGCTTTTCACCACTAATCTGTTCTGTCCAAATGGACACTTCTCTGTGCGTGCCCCGTGCAGGCTAACTCCCAGGTTTCATGGAGCTCATGGTCCAAGGGAGCCCCAAAGGCAAAACAATGGGAAATCCAGGGCCACGTGTGCAGAAGTGGCACACAGCGCTGTGTGAGCAGAGCGGCTGTCCCAGCCTGGGGCGGAGGCTCCCCAGAGGCAATGCGGAGGGATGCATAGGAGTCTGCCAGGAGCATGTCATGGGGAAGGGGACTTCCAGGCAGAGTCAACTGCATAGGCAAAGGCCTGGAGGGCCTGGCAAGATGGGGCACTGCGGCCAGGTCAGCCTGGGGGGTAAAGGGAAAGTGAAGTTGGGGCCTAGAGTGACAGCCACCACTGAGGGTTTCCTTCTTCAGACACCAAGCTCTTGGGTCCTTCTGGAAACTGCTGCCTTGTTGCTTTACCCAAAGCCCCAGAACATTTTCCACTGGTCTCTAGCCCCCTCCCACTGCCCCCACCAAGCCTCGCTTCTCACCTGGCCGCGAGCCCCCCAGGTCTCAGGTTGGAGACCCTGGGCTTCCCATCCTTGTCGGTGCCACCTGAGATGGTCAGGCCCAGTGTGCTGCCTTCTTTCTTGATCAGCTCCACGATGGTGACCCCTCGGAACTCCTCTGCTGACATATGAGGGGTGAGGGGGCAGCATGGGGCAATTTTGGGCCCACAGCTCCAAGACAAGTGAGGCAAATACTTGGTAAGGGCACTTGGCTGCATTACGCTGGGTGAAGTATCTCCTTTTTGCAGAGGAGGATCAGAGAGGTTATGTGGTTGGTCTAAGGTCACAGAGCAAGTTAGTAGCAGAGCCAATGCTGTCTGACCCCCACCCAGAGCCTCTGTGCCTCCAGGACAGAGAAAGAAGGACAGGGGGTTCATTACCTGGAATGCTCTGTCTGCGGCAAGCCAGGGCCACATCGGCTCCTCCTGCGTCCTTGCCTCCTTTGGAGTAAGGCCCATCGTCTGCAGGCAAGAGGGACAGAAAAGGTCTTGAGTTCCATTTCCATTCAGGCAATGCTTCTGCTTTGGAAATCTTCCACTTCATGGATGTGGCCTGTCAGAGGGGTTCCTTCCTGCCACCAGTGCACCTGTGTCACTCTGGGGGCTCCTTGTCGTTTCTCCACCCAAGGGAGGCTCCACCTCTGCTCTTGGGCTTAATAATATTCTTTGAAACACTCACCACATATGGAAACTTCACAGCTGCTCTGCGTTTAACCATCTGCTCAGCCTCTTGGGTGGTATTATTATTATGGGTAATATTATTCCACCGTACACATAAGGAAGCTGAGGCCCAGAGAGGGACAACTTGTGCCCACGGTCACACAGCTGGGGAGTGAGGCAATGTGGGTTAGAACCCAGGTCTGCTGAATCCCACCTGGGGCTGTGCTTGCATCCCTGCTGGGACGGGGGCTCTCTCACATGCAGGCAGGTGTCACAGCACATGTAAGACTGTGCTGACCATACATGAACTCAGTCTGGAGTGGACCGGATTAAAGTTTCTTCATGAAGGCTGCACTTCACAGTGTAAAGCCACATTCTCAGACATTCTAGGCAGCCCCAGGAAAGTCTGTCTCCTTCAGCTTTAATTCTAGAAAATGCTCTTGAATTATTTCTTCAAGTATTATTTTCTTCATCTCCCTCTTTTGAAATGTTTGATAAACGTACTTTGCAATTTCCACCTTATCTCCCATGACCCTTCACCCACCTATCATATTCCCTGTCTTTTTTTCTGATCTTCAATGAAATCTATCATTTTGGGTTTTGTAACTTAGAAATTTTCACACATTTCAAACATAAATAAATGACTAGAATTACATAAGGCAGAGGTTCTCAAAGTGCGGTTCCCCAGACCAGCGGTACCTAGCGTTACCTGGGAAGTTGACAGATATGTAAATTCTTGGGCCCCACCCAGAACCTAGTAAATTGGAAACTTTGGGAGTGAAGTCCAGCAATCTCTGTGTGTGTGTTTTAGTATATTTACCTAACATTTTTCTCCACTTTTAAGAATGTGTATGGAGAGGTTGTGGAGAAAAAGGGACACGTGCACTGTTGGTGGGATTGCAGACTGGTACGACCACTGTGGAAAACAGTATGGAACTTCCTCAGAAAACTAAAAATGGACCTGCCCTTTGATCCAGCAATTCCACTGCTGGGACTATATCCTAAGAATCCTGAAACACCCATTCAAAAGAACCTATGCACCCCAATGTTCATAGCAGCACAATTTACAATAGCTAAGTGCTGGAAACAACCCAGGTGCCCATCAGTAAATGAATGGATCAAAAAACTATGGTACATTTACACAATGGAATTCTATGCAGCTGAAAGAAAGAAGGAGCTCATACCCTTTGCAACAGCATGGATGAAGCTAGAAAGCATTATGCTAAGCGAAATAAGCCAGGCAATGAAAGACAAATACCATATGATCTCACCTTTAACAGGAACCTAAACAACAAAACAAAGAAACAAGTAAATTATAACAAAGGACACTGAAATGGAGGACGGGATGTCAGTGACCAGAGGGGAGAGGGGAGGGAATTTCAGGGGAGAAGGGAAGGGTTTACA
>CM052544.1:34145264-34178739 GCA_028533065.1 Trachops cirrhosus
GACGGGATGTCAGTGACCAGAGGGGAGAGGGGAGGGAATTTCAGGGGAGAAGGGAAGGGTTTACAGGAACAAATATAGAGGACACATGGACAAAACTACGGGGCTTGGAAATGGAAGGGAGGTGGGGAGGGATGGGTGGGTGGGCTGGAATGGGAATAAAAGATTGAAACTGTACTGAATAATCTAAAAAAAAAAAAAAGAATGTGTATGAGGGTAGTCCAGAAGGTATGCAGTCATGTAATATTAAAAATACAGACATTGAAGAAGATACAAGAAACATTGTTTTTTTCCTCCCCTTTATTCCCCTCCACCCTCCAGCCCCCTCCTACCAGCATTCCCCACCTTAGTTCATATCCGTGGGTCACACATATAAGTTCTTTGGCTTCTCCATTTCACATACTATTCTTAACCTCCCCATTTATGCTTCTTATTCCCTGTACCTTCTTCCCCACTCTCCCTCCTCCCCCTCCCAGCTGATAACCCTCCATGTGGTCTTCATTTCTGTGATTCTTGTTCCTGTTCTAGTTGTTTGCTTTGTTTGTTTGTTTGTTTGTTTTTAAGCTTCAGTTGTTGATAGTTGTGAGTTTGTTGTCATTTTACTGTTCATAGTTTTTATCTTCTTCTATTGCTTAGATAAGTCCCTTTAACATTTCATATAATAAGGGCTGGGTGATGATGAACCCCTTGAACTTGACCTTATCTGAGAAGCACTTTATCTGCCCTTCCATTCTAAATGAAAGCTTTGCTGGATAGAGCAATCTGGGATGTAGGTCCTTGTCTTTCATGACTTGGAATACTTCTTTCCAGCCCCTTCTTGCCTGCAAGGTTTCTTTTGAGAAATCAGCTGATAGTCTTATTGGAACTCTTTTGTAGGTAACTGTTTCCTTTTCTCTTGCTGCTTTTAAGATTCTCTTCTCTTTAATTGTGGGTAATGTAGTTATGATGTGCCTCGGTGTGTGCTTCCTTAGGTCCAACTTCTCTGGGACTCTGAGCTTCCTGGACTTCCTGGAATTCTATTTCTTTTGCTAAAGTTGGGAAATTTTCCTTCATTATTTTTTTCAGATAAGTTTTCAATTTCTTGCTCTTCCAGTTTTCCTTCTGGCACTCCTGTGATTCGGATGTTGGAACATTTAAAATTGTCCTGGAGGTCCCTAAGCCTCTCCTCATTTTTTTGAACTCTTGTTTCTTCATTCTGTTCTGGTGTTTATTTTTTCCTTCTGCTCCAAATGGTTGATTTGAGTCCTGGTTTCCTTCCCTTCACTGTTGGTTCCCTGTACGTTTTCCTTTATACCACTTGGCATAGCCTTCACTTCTTCCACTGTTTTGTGACCATACTCAATCATTTCTGTGAGCATCCTGATTACCAATGTTTTGAACTCTGCATCTAATAGGTTAGCTATCTCCTCATCGCTTAGTTGTTTTCCTGGAGTTTTGATCTGTTCTTTCATTTGGGCCATATTCTTTGTCTCAGTGAAGCTGTTATGTTATAAGGGGTGGAGCCTTAGGTATTTGCCAGGGCGGGGCAACCCCTGTTGCTGTGTTGTGGCGCTATATGTGGGGGAGGGGTCAGAGACTGAACAATGCTGCTTGCTTGGCTCTTGGCCAGCTTTCAGTCACTTCCCCCGCTACCCACAAGCAAATTGGGTCCTTCTGGTGATGATTCCCAGGTGGGTGGTTTTGTGTATGTTCTAGGACCCTGTGGGTCTCTGCAATGAACTCTCCTGTGAGGCTGGGAGTTTCTCCTGTGGCTGCAATCCCCACAGGTTTTTACAGCCAGAAGTTTTGAGGTTTTATTTCCCATGCTGGAACCCTAGGTTGCATGGTCTGTCTTGCTCCCCAGTTGTTCCTCCTGGTTTATCTGCATGTGAATGTGGGATCACCAAGTCCGCCAGCCACTGCTTTGCCATAGGTCCTCTCCACTCCGGCTGCCTGTCTCCACCCCTCCTTCCAGTCTGAATGAATATTTCTTCTTTAACTCCTTGGTTGTTGGACTTCCATACAGTTCGATTTTCCAGCAGTCCTGGTTGTTTGTTTTTTTAATTTGTTGTTGTCCTTCTTTTGGCTATACAAGGAGGCAAAGTGTATCTACCAATGCCTCTATCTTGGCTGGAAGTGCCAATATAAGAAACATTGTGCATAGGACAATGATGCCTCAGTCCCCTTCAAAGTAGGCACCTTGGGACCTCACACAGTTCTCCCAATCGCCATCGGCTGCCCTGTTGTGTTTTCCTGAATCTCATCAACAGTCTGAAACTTCTTCTATTCCAAAGGTGATTTTAGTTTTGGGAAAAGGCAGAAGTCACAGGTTGTCAAATCTGGGCTGCAGTGGGTTGAGTCACCTGGATGATTTAATGTGTCACCAAAAAACTCTGCATTAGATGTGAGGCATGAGTGGGCACATTGTCGTGATGAAGCTGCCAACCACCAGTTGCCCATAGCTGTGGCCTTCTGAATTATCTGGATAGTTTCCACAGAGAAATGTTCAAGCTTAATCAAAATTTGATGCAGATTCATTGTTCTACTTGCTCAGTCATTTTCAATGCAATAGCCACAGAAGTACACATGCTCACTCAATGGCGTCTACCACCCCCACTGACTAGTACAGTGAAGTCATCATTGTTCACACATGTGCATTCCAGTCCACTCTCCTTTGCTACCATTACATCGATGTCCTGCAAACTGTTCTCATTATATTAACAATGGCTGGACTTTTTCTGGACAGATGTTGTATACACTAAAAGAAATTCTTTCTGGTGTGTATTTATATGGGTTTTGGGAAATGTGTCCTACAATCAAATTTTAGAACATTTCTATTACTCCCTCAAATTCTCCTTGTCCCTGCCTTGTAGCTAGTCCCGCCCCCAACCTCAGCCCCACAAGCCCTGATCTGTTTTCTCTCTACATAATTTTGCCCTCCCTAGAATGTCATATAAAGGCAGTCATATGATATGTAGACTTTTAAGTCTAGTTCTTTCATTTAGCACAATCTTTCAAGATCGATCCATGATGTTAAGTGTATCAGTAGTTTGCTTCTTTTCATTGCTGAGTGGTGCCTCATTGCATGGAGGCATCAGTTTGTTTCACCATCCACCTGGTGAAAAACATTTCTATGATTTCCAGTTTGGGGTGATTTTAAACAAAGCTGTAAGAAATGTTTGCATACAGGTGTTGGTTCGAATAGAAGTTCCCATTCCACTTGGGTAAATACCCACGAATGGGATTCTGGGTCATATGGTAAGGATGAGGTTAATTTTGTAAGAAACCGCCAAACTGGTTTCCGAAGTCACTGCACTATCTCTCACGCCCACTAACAGTGGGAGAGGGCTCCAGCTGCTTCACAGTCTCACCAGCGCTTGGCAATGTCAGTTAGGGTTGTATTTCTTAATTTTAGTCGTTCTAATAGATGTGTAGAGATATCTGAATAAGGTTTTAATTCACATTTGCTATGACTAATGATGAACACTTTCCCTCATTTGCCATCCATGTATCTTCTTTGGTGAAGTGTCTGTGCAAAGCTTTGCCCGTGTTTAAACTGGGTTGTTTATTTTCTTGTTGTTATTGAATTTTTATGTATTCTGGATACAAGTTTTTTGTCAGATGTAATAATTTATGTTTTGAAAAACCAAGTGATTTGGCGTCACACTGAAGTTTGAGAACCACCAGTATAATGAATCGTATTTACCCAACATCTAGTTTTAATAATTATTAACAATTTATCCTATTTATTCCATTTATTTTTATCTATGCTGAAATATTTTAAAACAAACCCTGGACATAATGAAATTATACCTTTAAATATTGCAGTATGCATTAAAAAATAGGAGCATGTTTCCTATATAGCAGAATGTCATTATTATACCTTATCAAGTTAAAGTAATTCCTTAATTATTCATTTAATACCCATTTCATGTTCAAGTTTTCCCAATTTCAGTGAATTTCGAACCAGCAACCCAGGCATGTGCCCTGAGCAGAGTCCAACCAGCGACCTTTTGCTTTGTGGGATGACGCCCAACCAACTGACCCACACTGGTCAGGGCCCAATTCCAGTGAATTTTTAATTTTAACAAGTACATATTTGGTTTCCGAAAGCTCTGTTTGATTCTTTTGCTTATCCCCTTGTTTTTCTCTTGTTTTCATATGTTGTTTTTTCCTTGTCTATTATTGTTCCTTATGTACCTCTAATAATTAAAAATTTTTTCAACGTTCATCTATTATTCTGTTTTTCTATTACTTCAGACCCTCGGTAGGTATTTTCGCCGCCTGATGCCACTCCCTCACAGTGGGCCGTTCCCTCATGCATTCGGTAATTGCTGGATGATGAGCGAATCTTTAGTGGAGCTTTATCTGTGGGAATGTTAGTCAGGCTGGTTAAGGGCAGGTCCCTCCAGGGTCCAGAGAGAATTTGTAATTCCTTCCCCTGGGTGCTTTCCAAAGCGTCATTTCTCTGGCACCAATGTTCACATTAAGTTGTTGGTTCCAAGGCTCTAGAACCATGGAGGCAGTGTAAATTATAACCTCCATCGGAATCAAGGGGCGAACCTCAGATCACAGATTCTCAAAGGAGTCCACTTGGGGCCTCGCCAGGGCAGAGAAGCTCTTGTTGTATCTCCCTGGTAGAAGAGCGGATGTTTTCCCAGTCCCCCCTTGCACTGCGGGCACATCTTTTTTGCAGTCCTGGCTTTAGGCTGGGTTATCGGTTCCCCTAGGGCAGGTGCAGCGCATCCCTTCCTGTGCCCTACACTATGAAAACCCAGGCCCTCGGTTATCGGACCAGAAAACACCCCCATTCATGCTGCCGCCCCAATAGGGAAGCATCAGCATCGGCTTACACTCATCCTGCCAGTTTACAGTTTTCACTTTTTGATTGGAAATGCATTGAACGTGTAGATCAATTTGTAGAAAATGAACATCTTCAAATACTGCATCTTCTCATTGATAAACGTAGTATATTATATCCTCCATTTATTTCTGTTTTAATCTTTCCCAAGAATATTGTGTATTTTCTCAGGTAAACATCTTACATCTTTCTCATTAAATATATTCATAGATATTTACATTGTTTAATGCTATAATAAATGGACTTGTTTTTCAAATTTCATTTTCTAATTATTTGTTGCTAGTATATAATAGTAGTTGACTTTATATTCTGATCTTTAAAGTCCACGTATTAATTGAAATTGTTTACCTGTAGATTCTTTTGGACTTCCTGTCATCTGTGAATAATGGCAGCTTTATTTGTTACTTTCTAAACTGTACACCTTTTATTTCTTTTACTCTCCTTATTGCATTGGCCACACCTCCATTACCAAGGTGACAGAGGTGGTTACACAAACCATCCTAATGTCCTTTCTAGCTCACTCTCTTCATTTGCTGCGAGTTCATCTGTGCATCTCAAAGGAGTCTGAAGCTCGTTTGCAGGCTGCCTGCTCTGTGACAGGCCCGCGCCCTGCCTCCCTGCAGCAGCCCCTTGCTTTACGCACCGTGCGCTGGATTCTCCTGTGTCCTGACAGGAGAGGGCAAGGGGACTCATGTTGTACACCAGCCACGCCCTGTGTACACCACCCACGCTATTTCCTTTTTCTCCTTCACTTCTCACAGGGACCCTGGGAGGAGGCAGGTGCTCCCATCACACCCATTTGACAGATGGGGAAAATGAGACTCAGAGCAGCACAGCAAAGTCACTGGCCAAGGCAGCCTCTGCACAGAGCTAGGGCCAGACCCAGGCCCTTTTGCCCACCCTACCCCGTGCTCTAGGCTTCCTTGACCAGCTTATTTTCTCACGTGCCTTCTCCAAGTCCTTTCTCAGCACTGGACTAGATGGGCAAGGACAACTAACAAACCATCAAACTGACAGGCTTCCGTGCTGCCTCGGGGGCCCTCCCTCCTACCTATCAGATCTACACCATGGGCTCCTGCTGCTTCCTCAGGCCTCACCTGAGCCTGTGCAACACCCCCGGCCAACTCACCAGCCCTTGAAGAATAACCTGCCTGCCACCACCACGCCTTCCGCTCCGGCTTGGCCTGGCGTTGTGAGGACGGGCCCAGGGCTCAGCCGGGCCTGAGCGCAAATCCTGGCTCAGCCATTCACCAGCTGTGGGAAGATCACTCTCCTCCCAGCCTCCTGACCACAGCAAAACTAACCCACAGGACCCATCGCCCCTCCTCACTTCTCAGAGGAGGCGTGAGAAAGAAGGGCTGGAGAGGAATCAGCCCTGTCGGGGGGCAGAAGCCACTTATCCCACCCCAGCCGGGTCCTTCCCTGAAGAGAAAGATCACATGAGAATTCAGCCAGCAGTGGAGTCAGTCTGCGTCAAGAAGAGGACTCAGCCTGGGCCAGGCTTGGGGCTCCGTCAGAACCAGGAACAGGGTTCAGTCTATAGCAGGCTTCTCGGCCTCCACACGACTGACATTTTTTGCTGACATTCCGTGTGGTGGGGGCTCTGTTCTGCCTTGTAGGCTGTTTAGCAGACTCCCTGTCCTCTGACCACTAGATGCCAGTAGCACCCCACCCCAGTAGACACAACCCAAAATGGCTCCAAAGGTTGCTGGTGTCCACTAGGGGAGCAATATTGGGCGACCCCCCTGAGAATCACTGCTCTAGAGTCAGAGTTGGGGCTCAGGCTAAGGTCAAGGTTGCAGCTCAGCCCAGGTCTAACAGCCTAAGTACTTTCACCACCTGCAGCTCTATCTACGAGAAACCATCCCTCTCACGCTCGCTGCACTCAGCCAGACCAGGGCCAGGCTCCCTTTGCTTGCCAGAAGGTGGTAAACAACAAATCAAACAGCAGTTAAACTCTTTCTAGGGCCCCAGCAGCTCTGCTCTCCCCTTCCCCCAGGCCCCCTGTTCACATCGACCGGCAATGACTTAGGCGACACTCCATTAAGTATAATGTTTCCCATTACGGTTCTCTAACTTGCACTTCATTTAGATTCAACAAGATGTTTCTGAGCTAATAAAATTAATAAGATTGGGTTATCTCAACTGTGTGACAGCAAACTTCTCTGGTGTTTCATGAGGGCAATTCTGGAATTAAAATCTCTCTTGCCCTGGGCGGTGTGGATCCTTTGGTTGGGCATCGTCCGGCAAATCAAAATGCCACAGGTTCGATTCCTGGTGGATACACATGCCTGGGATGTGGGCTCAGTCCCTGGTCAGGGTGTGTATAAGAGGCAACCGATCGATGTTTCTCTCCCTGTCTTTCTCCCTCTCTCCCTCTCTCTCTAAAAATAAATAAATACAATCTTTTTAAAATAAATAAAAAATAAAATAAAATATGTCTTATCCTATGCAAATAAGATGCTGTCGCTGAACAATCCCTCTGTACTGGGCTATCCTGAGAAGATCAAAGACAAATTTGCTGGTTCCAGGTTTGTGAGTCTGGGGATGAAGGAGGGCAGATCAGCTCTTAAGGAAAGGAAGAGAAGCTGAGGATCAAGTTCGCTAAACTCAGAGTAGTAAGATCCCAGAGGTGAATAGAGGGGAACAATAGTGGGTTATAAAGGTGGAGTTTGAGCCCTGATACAAAAACAGAAGATTCAGAGACTTAACCTGAGGCTCCGTGGGATCTCCAAATGCAGGATTCTGAAGCAAAGGATGCAGGGTGCTGGCTGCTGAAGGCCAGGACCCATCTCCTGAGGTGTGTCTGTGGAATCCTCCAACCTTGTCCTCACCCCAACATTCCAACCTTGCTCTGGTGAACTACTCAGTGCTGGACTGAGTTGCAATGATACCCTTGGGGCAGCTGAGGGGTCTGCTTGTCTCAACAATGAGTGGCCCCAACTCCCTCCTTCTACAATTTTTTGCCGGCTTTGATCTCGGGCTGTAAGCCCTCTCTTCTCCCAGCAGCCAGGCGGGCCTGACACTACGCTACAAACCAGGATTCAGACACCTGTGTGCAAAGAGCCAGTGGGCAGTGAGTGAGGGCTTGACAGGCTCTTCCCTGGGGAAGGCGCATGCATTTCAGGGCGTGGCCTCGATGACCTTGCCAGATAAGACTTCTGGATGTCAAAGACCCAGCACCACATTCAGAAAGTCACTCATAAGGAATGCTACTTCCTGTTCAGAGGAGAGATAGCATCCCACAGTCACGAGCATCCCTGGGTGGGGGACCGAGGCAGCAAGTAAACGGGGAATCAAAGCAGGGCCAGGATTACCCCCTGGCTGAGAGACTTAAGTCTCTATTTCTCCACCTGTAAAAAGGGGGGTTTGCCCCTGCCTCCTCGCCACTGGCTGTAGCCAGCCCATGCTTGAGAATTTGAAGAAATTATTTTATTTATAGAAATCCCCATGGGGGATCAGGCCCCAGTCCCCCTCCCTCAGAGAACATGCTCACTCTTTCCCACTCTCTCTTTTTTGTTCTGGGACCTGGTAATTACATGCTTAGAGATGAAGGCTTTTCAAAAACATCTTTCCCACCACTTTTCAGCTGGAAACATGCATAAAAAACAGAGATATTTTTATCCGCGTGTTTCTTTTTTCCTGTCTCCTCCTTCCAGCAATGGGCAATTATGAGCTTTTGCCTTCAGTCCATCCATCCAGTAAGAACTCACTTCAGAGGAGATTCATTTCCGCAGCGATGCCAGCCCGCCGTCCGGGCAAACGCAGGCTGGGCGAGTGGGGGCGCAGGAGGGAGAGGTGCTGCGCCCAGCACGGCCCTGCACACCTGGTCCCCAGCCCCACTCGGTGCCCAGGGTGGGTGGGTGGGTTTCTTTTTCATTTCATTTCTCTTGAAAGCATTGCTAATTTGCCTTCATTATCTCCGTTTCTCTGGAGCCCCAGGGAACTATTGAGCTTTGACAAAGGAAAAAGGAAGTCAGCCCCTAGCCGGCTGCCTTGGCCCAGACCCGCCCAAGGAGCGGGCAGGGGCTGGGAGGGGCTGTAGACTCGGCCTTGACTGAGGACTGATTCTGTGGGCCTCCATGAAGGAACATTCTGAGGGGCCCCTGAGAAAATAAATGCCCAGAAGCTTAACTTGGACAAACAGGAAATGACACCGAGCCAACTGTGGGGCTGGCCCACCCCTATGTACTGATGGGGAGCAGGGGGCTCCCCAGTCTTCCCAGGTCCAATCGTCACAGTCGCACGCGGCGGCCCATTGCTGACTCTCTCCAAGGGAGCCTGCTGCAGCCCTCGCCACTGCTGGCTCAGGGGAGGAGTGGACTTCGGACATAGGCCCACTTCGGATTCTGAGTGGAAATCTGCAGCCGACTGGCTAAGGGATCTGGGTCGAGTCACTTCTCTCTGACCCTCGGGCTTCTCCTCTGCACGGTGGGGGTGCCAGTTGCCCACCTCAGGGGATGGCCAGAGGAATCAAGGAGATTACGTGGTACCTAGAAACCAGGAAACACGACAGTTCCTTCCTTGCCCCCTTTACTCCCCCTTGCCCTGCCCTCGTCCCTTAGAAAGGTTTTTCTAATTAATAATGGTAATGAGGCAGGATAATAAGAAGCTAGGAAAATTCCTTGGCAAGTGGAATGGGGAAACTGAGACAGACAGCTGAACAGACTGGCCGAGCAATGTACAGCCAGATACTGAAGATGACATCTAGGTCTCCGCTGTGTTTCTGCTCCAGACCCAGAAAAGCAGCAAAACCAGACAGCGATGCCGTAGGTGTCATCAGGACCAGCTGCACTGACTAACGACCCCCAATCAGTGGAGATCAGGACCCTGAAAGGACACACCTGAAAAGCTGAGGAATGTTCTCTTGAGATCCTCCCCTAAGACCGCCCCTAAACGGGGGCCGATCTAAGGCCCCCAGTCTAAGGCCGCCCCAGACCAGCCTTTAAAGCCCTCAAACCAGAGGACCCAGCTTGTGCTCTCCTTCCTGGCAGCCTCCCTGCCCCTTTCCCTTCTCCTGCCTCTTCCCTCTCAGGGGTGCATCCCCTGAACTCTGAGGGGTCCCCACGAGACTTGCAGGCAGGGGAGCAATGGGCACCAGCCTCTCCTCCCAGGCTAACCCCTGGGCCTGCCCCCAGGGCCCTCTTTTCTCTGACTTCTCTGAGCTGAAACAGCCCCGCCCAGTCTGTCTCCTGTTGCTTCTCCTGCCCTAAGCCCTTCCTCGTTCCACTGTCCCCAGTTTCCACAAATGTCCTCTCAAAATCACCCAGACTTGTGAAATCCTTCCTGCTCAAAGTCAAGAACCCACACACTACAGGCCAGCCCAAGGCAGGTCTGCTCAGGGCTGGGTCCCCTTTCCGGGAACAGTAATGACTGAGGATTAAATGCTGGGCATTGTGCTGTGTGCTTCATACACATTATTCCGTTTAATCCTCACTGCTTTCTGGGGTGGCACGATTGTTATTCCCATTTGAAAGATGGGGAAACTGAGGCACAGAGAGGTTAAGTGACCTCCCACTGTAAGGAGCAGGGCCAAGATTTGAACCTAGGCTGTGTTCTAAGGACTTCAAAATTATTACCACTTTATAGTCATGATCACCTTGTGCGGTAGGTACCATTGCCATCCTGATGTTACAGATGAAGAAACTGGCGCAGAGAGGTTTACATGCCCAGGGCCATGCAGCTCCTAAGTGGCAGAGCCAGAGGACCCCTTCCTGCCTCCTCCTCCCATCCCGTGACAGGCCCCAGCTCCTTTGGGAACGCCTCACAAATAATGTCCCTCTAGCCATCACAGCGGACCAGGGCGGACCGCTGGATGGGGACATACCTTATCTGGTTCTGCTCAAAATGACAGCCCCCACCCCACCCCACCCCAGCTGACTCGCCTCCCTAGAAGCCCGCCTCCCTCAGGGGAGGGAAGCATGGAAAGACCGACGCTGCCACAGGGTGACCCCGCATTCTGCTCTTTGCACGCTTTTCAGGGCAAGAAGAGGAAAAATATCAATAGATTTAAAAAGTAGACTCCTGAGTCACTCGGTGCCGAGGAGTGCAGAGGAAAAAGAACAGGGAAAAGGAGCGCCAGGCCTGCTCAGAGCGCATTCCAGCCCCTGAGCGTGGTCAGCTCCACTGAGCAGTATCTGGTGGTCCCGTTTTACAGGCAGGGAGCCTGGAGCCCGGGAGGTCACTCAGCTGGTGAGCCTTAGACGAAGGATTGGCATTGGGGCCTTTCTGGTCCCAGCAACAGACTCCATCCTTAACCCTCAGCTTTGCTCCCTCTTTTTCACAGTGGGGTGAGGGACCCTAAATGCAGAGCACCCTGGAAAGCAGTGCTGGCCTCCAGGAGGCCTCCCCCAACCTTGTCAGTGCTCAGACACCCACAGGCAGGGCGCGACAGGGCTACCAGGGGCCATGGGCATGCACGGGAGAGCTTGCCAGCCCTGCTGTCCCCCTTCCACGAGGTGTGCGGAGCCCTGGGCACTGGGCCTAGAGCCACACTTGTGCTGACATCCCCCTCCGTGGGGCCGTGGTGGTCCCAGCATCATGCGAGATGAGGTGCAGGTGCAGGTCTGGCCTTGGCCTTCTGCCTTCTGAGTCTGTGCTCCCTTGCCCCACCCTGAAACCGGCAACACCAAGGATCATGACCTCAAAACCGAATCACCACGGAACCATTTTATTTCCCAACAGTGGCTGCCTGGAGCAGTAAGAAGACTCAATTCACCCCGCTGAGTGTAAAAATTCTCATCCCAGTCCCTCCCTGGACCTCCCCTCCTTGCAGTCTCCCCTTTGCCGGCCCCACCCCAGCGCACGGGTCTCCTCGATGCTGCACTTTCCACACCCATGCCCATCCCAGGGCCTTTGCACTGGCCATTCCCTCTGCCCAGAACGTCTTCCTCAGACATCCACAAAGCTGCCCCCCTCACCTCCTGCCTGAGCAGGAAACATCACCTTCTCAGGGAGGTCTTCCCGGGTCAGCCTGTTTGAGCTTCCGCCTGCACCCCCACACCCCCATCGCCTCCCATCACTTCCCCTCCCTGCTTTATTTTTCCTCACAGCATTCAACGCCATCTAACAGACCTCACTTTTTACTTTTTTATCCTAGTGATCTTATTAACTATCTGCCCCCACCCCACTAGGAAATCAGCTTTGGGGGGCCAGGTTTTTGTCTACCTGTTCACTGCTCCGTCCAGCACAGAGAGAGCCTGGCATGCAGTAAGTGCTCAGTAAATGATTCTGAACTCGATTTCACTTATGGATTAGGAGAATGAGAATCAAAGAGGTGGAGTAAGTGGTTCAAGGTCGCAGAATCAGGAAGAAGCAGTGCCAGGATGCAAACCCAGGCCTCCCTGGCTCTGGGCCGTGGCCTCCATGGTCTCCGTGGTCTGAAGCCTGGGGTTTCCCCATGGCCACAGCCCCCGCTGTGGAGGAGCAGCTGGGCCTGCCCAAGGATCCAGGTGGTTGTGGCAGGAGCTCCTCCAGATGAGTGGGAAGCCCAGGCCACAGCAGAAGGACCTACACATACACAGCCCCAGCCTTCCCGGTCCTGGCTGGGCGGCATGTGCTCACCCAAGCCTAGCGGGCTCTGGGAACAAAAACCACTTTGTGGCCTGGAGTCAGAAAAGAGTGGACACTGGAAGGAGCGGGGAAGTTCCTGCCAAAATCTGTGTTCATGCTTACTGTGTGCCCCAGCCCTGGTCACATTCATTCCTGCAAGGGCTTGGGGTTAGATGGGGAGATAAACAAGACCCCCAGGAGCAAGAGTGGACATAGTCGAGGTGCGGGCCTGAGAAAGGACTCATGCAGGCAGGAGTCCTGTGGGGCAGAGAAGGGACTGGGCAGTGAGTCCCACAGCCCCCAACCCCAAGCCTGGTGCTCACTGAGGAGTGGCCTGACTTCTCAGGGCCTCAGCCTTCTCTGTGAAATGTGGGGGGTGTACGGGGTAGCCACCTGGCAGCTGCCCTGTCCCCCTGCTCTGGGGGGAGGCCACATGAGCAGTCTGGCCAATCAGAGATCCAGTGGTTTTTCAGGGGAGGATGTGTGATCCAAGCTGGGCCAGCAAAAGCAGCCCCTGGGGCGTCTGCTGAAACTATTGGAAACAGCCCTTTCTTAGGGAGCGCAGAGCTAGTTAACCTTCAGCTCGAAAGCACTGGGGCCTCTGGAGAAGAAACAGTCTTCCTGCAAATGAAACTCCCCTAAAGAGAAGCAGAAACCTAGAGTTCTAATCATATTAACTGAGCACCTGGATCCTGCTATGCCTGAAGCTCCATCTTTGGATTTTTCTTTAAAAGAGCCTTAGCACTGATACCAACTGAGGCAGGTGTGGTCATGAGGTCCTGTGACCTGGGAGGACACTAGGTGGGGGCTGCAGTAGTGAGGGTGGGGGGTCAAGGAAGTCATCAGTGAGAGAAAAAGTCAGGAAGACCATGAAGGACCTAGAATGCCAGGATAAGGAGCTGTAATCAGATTTGAGTTTTAGCAAGCTCTCTCCCATGGCAGCATGCAGGGAGAGGAGCAGGCCAGGAGGCCAGGGAGGAGACCGGGCAAAGGTCCAGGCAGGCGATGTTCATGCCTGAGTCTGGGTGGAGGCAGAGGCCCATGAGGAAGGAGCGGGGAGACAACTCCCTGCCAATGTCCCACTGCCCTTGCGGCCCTGACCACGGCAAGACGAGGTGACCTCACTCACCTGGGCCTTAGGTCAAGAGGACAGAAGTGCACAGGCCATGAAGGCAGCGTCTCCATTTACAGTGCAGTCGCCGGAGTGCGTGGGGGGTGGGGCGCAGGAGCAGATTGCATGGGGTCAAATCCCGGCTTTGCCACTTTCGGCTGTGTAGCCTCGGACAAATCACCTAACACCTCTATGTCTCAGTTTCCCCAACTGTAAAATGGGGAGAATAAATAGTCCTAAAGTCATAGTGTTGTTGGCAGGACTAAATGAGCAAATGCACAGAGAGAACTTAGAGTAAGACCTGGCCGGCACAGAGAAAGAGCTCGACAGCCGCCAGCGGTTACGGTTTGCATCATTATTATGTTGGGGCAGGGGGCAACCCCGCCTCTGCCCCTTGCCATGGGTGGGAGGGTGGGAGCCTCTGTTTACTGAGCCCTCAGAAGCAGGGCGGGGAGCTCAGCTGTAGTCAGTCATGTGTGTGCCAATCCCAAGTAAGTCTCTGTGTCGCAGCTGTGGAGCCTTGCGGGGAGCACCGGGTCTGTGCCTCCTCGGTTTCCTCACCTGTCTGCTGGGACCATAGTCTCTCCCTTTGGAGTTGTTGCGAGGCAATAGAGTTAAGAGTTTGTCAAATATGAGAAGGGATTGGCAAGGGTGGCCCAGGGCACGGAGTGAAGCATTACCTGGTCCTGGCTCCTGACGAGCTCCCTGTTAGGGGGTTTGGGGAAGGAAGGCCAGCCCAGCAGGGCTGAAGCCAGAGAGACAGATGGACAGCTAGATGGATGGAGCAACTACATCTGCACCAGAGCCCTTCCCTGAGTCCTAGTTCTGGCCCTCCCAGGAATGTGGCAGCCATGCCATACCCACCCCACCGCATCCCCAGAGCCCCACCAATCAGCCTCCCGGCCAGGGCTCCTTCCTCCTGCTGCAAGGTCCAGGAGCTCCATCCACACCACCCTGACCCTCTGCGTTTGCTCTCACATCTCTGGGCAGGAAGCCCACTCCTACCAGCCAAGCTGAGGTGGATGCCCACCCTGGGGCACCCCTGAGGGGCTAAGTGCTACCCTCTGGAATTCCAGAGCTGCCCGCTGCCCTTGCCGTGCTGGACAGCCCAGGGGACTCAGCCCCTGCTGTAGGACAGCAGCCAGGGTCAGACAGACAGCCCTGTCACCTGCTCCCCCTGGCCAGGAGTCCACCCCCGGCACTCTCTCCAAGTCCTGGGTCTCTGGGGAGTGGCAGTCCCAGTCTTAGCCGTCCCAGTCCCCTCTCGGGCAGTAGTTTGAGGAAACAGCCTGAGCACTCTGCCTACAGATCCCCCATTACTTACCCGCCTCTCCAGGGGTCTCCCGGTTAAGCCCACACAGCATGTCTGCTATTGTCCCTGCTGCCCACCGACTCCCTCAGGACCCACGCTGCTCAGCTCCTCCCACACCCTCCCCAGGGAGGGGCTGTGGGAGGGAGGCTCATAGCTCCCACTGGCTGGGCACTGAGTCCACCCACTGCAGCAGGCGGCTCTCTGCTTAAAGGGGACACGCTGCTGTCAAGTCTGGCTCCTGGATGGGGTTCAACACCCATACCCCAATAGCCTGGGCAGGAGATCTTTGAAGATGGCATGCCTGGGGTCTCCCCCAAGGCCCCAGTTCAGCTCTCAACTTTCCCTGGGACTTTGGCAAGTGATTGCCTTCCCCAGGCCTCAGTTATTCCATCCAGAGAAGGGGAAGAGAGCCTTTCAAACTTTTTCCTTAAAGAGCAGATTCCACCAGAATCTTAACTCAGCATCCCCAAAACATAAACCAGTCCAATCAATGGATGATGCCAGGGCGTGTATGTGGGTCTCAGGTTAGACACCCTTGTGCCTGGAGGCCCCTGGGGCCCTTCCATTGACAGCCTAAGCAGATATAACTACTTCCCCCAGGCCTCAGTTTCCTATTCTGTAAGCTGGAGCTTAGGAAGGATGAGCCCAGCAGCCTGCCACATGGAGCATCCCCTCAGCTTTCTGGGAAGACAGAGCGAGCTGGGCTGGGGATCTGCCTGCTTCTGGGCTTGACAGGTGGGAGCAGGTGGTCACAACTCCAGCCCCGGCTGGACCTCAGCCTTGCACACTCCTGGGTTCCTCCACGCCGGCTCAGGACTGACCCTGATGATCCCGATGGACTCCCTCCTCCACTCTCCAGCTGCTCCTGCTCTCCATGCCGCCCAGGAGAAGGGTGGGTCATCGTGCCATGGGGCATCAAAGCCTGTGACTGCCCATTGCATCCAGTTGAATGCGTGCGACAAGGAATGAGGCCGACGAGGTCCTGGCTCCTGTGGACTTGGACACATGGGAACACGCAGGTCTCGCACTAATTCTGTGTCTCTCAGCAAGTGGGAGAGTACTTCCCAGTGCTTAGGGACCAGAGGTTTCTTCAGGACTCCCTCCTGAGCAGGGGTGCCCACCACAAAACCTAGCCCCCCATTGCTGAGCCACCCATGCTGGCTCCTACCAGCCCCACACCGATAGCACCAGACTCTAAATCCAGATGGACCACTTGTACCCTTGTATCCATAAGCTTGTGTTCCTCCATTACTGCCGACTTCCTAGGGATACTATCTTGTTGGGTGACTTCAGGCAGGTTCCAAGGGGTAGGGATGAGGTTCCAGGGTCCAGGTCAGGTTCGCTTGGGCCAGCAGTGAGGCCGAAGGTCAAAGAGACATGCTAAGATCTCAGCCACGGGGGGGCGTGGTAAGGTGGGTCAGAGAGGGGGGACCCGTGATTGGGCCAGGCAGAGAAGGGGAGGCAGGCTCTGGATGTGGTCCACGGTGCTAGGCTGCGGTCAGGACTCGGCTCTCGATAAAGACCCTGACCCTCCCCAGGGTACCGAGGGCTACTTGGGGGCATTCCGGGCTCCACGCCAGGCAGGGAGGACCGAAGCCTTTAGGCATGTGAGTTGCTCTGACAGACCCTTGCCCTCTTCCCCCTGCCCCTCATTTACAGCCCCTTCCTGGCTCGAAAGGCTTTAGCGTTACATCTGCCTCCTCTTATAAGAAAATGTTTGCTTTCCATCCAGATGCATTTAAATGAGCTATTAAGATGGGCTGTTGGAAACCTCACCGTGTTTGTCTCTCTCACTGCTCCTTTGGAATTTACTTTGGTGGATGAGAAGCTCCTGGAAAGGTCACACCATGGGTTATAAGAGAGCTTGCACTTAGCGTTCCTCTGAGTGCCCGCTGTGCCAGGCACTGGGGGCCGAAACCCCAGGAGACAGGTAGGGAACAGTGTCTTCCCTCTGCCCTCTGTCCCCATCAGCCCACTGAGCACATTTGCATTTGGCTTTATCCAAGAGTATGTTTGGAAGTAACTGTTAGTCGATTTTTGAACAAGGCAGGGTTTAAATAAATAGTCAGTACAGAGAGATTAAGTAACTTGCCCAAGGTCACCCAGCTGTAAGGGTGGGTCCAGGTTCACATCTGAAAGGTCTGTTCCTAAAGGTGCTGATCTGGGCCTCTCAGAATTTCAGGGGCTTGTAAAGGGGTCCAGGAGAGCAGCTGAGGAACAGCTACCTCTTGCTGATGATCCACTGAGGAGGTGCTTTGGAGCCTGACTTTGAAGGATGGGAGGGAACATGTCAAAAAAGGAAAAAGCCATTGCAGGTGTGCGTCCATGCATGAAATCCCGTAACAGTGATTGAGAAAAAGTATAATATACTAATCAAGTAGTAGTGATAGAATAGGTTGTACTAACAGACTCAGAGAAAAATCACGTATTAAGTTTCCTATGAGGAATGTGTAGACATCAGCAGTTGCAGCTCCTCCTGGCCAAGGAACGACCCTGACCGCAGGAAGTGGACGGGCGTCGGCTGTGCACATGGAGCCTGCAGGAACGCCGCCCGCACGTGTGGCTCCCCAGCCAGCAGTCACACTGGAGATGGAGCGACGGAACGGCACGAGGACACACGCAGGGGACAACTGTGAGACCACCGAGAGCAGAGCTGGGAAACCGCACGTCACCAGAAATTCCTTAGCCCCCTTCCCGAGGTTCTGCCGCACGACCTGCCAGGAAGCCTGAGATGCCCAGACGGTCTTGGAGGCATGAGCCTGCTGTCTTCCCAGGTGTCGAATCCCGAATAAACCCCTTTCCGTCTGGACCAGAACCTGCCTCACGAGTTCGGCTTTCATCGCGGCGGGCAGCCAGACCTGTGGGTCCTTTTCCAGGGTTCAGTCCCCTGTGACTAGTGAGGAGACCAGTGAGGAGACCAGACAGGGAGCGGAGACGGAGCCAGGTCATGAAGAGCCCGCTGAGGCCTCACTCCTGGGAGTGTGGTCTGAGGAGCAGCAGCCCCACCTGGGCCTGCTGAATCCGAACCCAAATTTTGACGAGGTCCCAGAGGATGCAGATGAAGTTTCAGAGAACAGTGTTAGGAGTCTGATGTTCCTTCTGCAGGCAATGGGAGCCATGGATGGCTGTAAAGTACTGCATTTCACCGTGTATAATGTGCACCCACGTTTTCGTGTGCATTATACACGGGATTATTATTATGCCCATGTATAATTCGCACTCTTACTTTTCCCTCAAAAATTTGGGCAAAAAAGTGCACATTCTACATGGCAAAATATGGTAAGGGGGTAAGAAGGCTCTGCAAGGACCTCAGACATGGAGCTCAGCCAAGGGAGAAGAGAGAGGATTTCCCCTGGGAGGTGGCCTAAGAGCAAGAGGAGCTGCTGCCTGGTTCCAAAGACAACGCCTCCCCTCCAAGGCTGCCTCGAGGAAGAAGAGGAAAAGCAGGGGTGGGGGAGTGGGAGGGTTGGGGGTGGCAATGGCTGGGTCTGTGCAGTAGCTGGAAGCCAGGCCTGCCAGGTGCCTCGGCGGCTAGCAGCTGCAGGTCACAGAATTTGCTCTATGTTTCCAATGCAGTGGATGGTCTGCGAAGGGGGTCGGGGACTCCTAGGGGAGCTAGCAGGGCCACCGGGCTAGCTCGGTGGTAGACAGCTGGTCGAAGGTCAGGAAAGGCCCTGCCACCTTTGCATCCTCGGGCTTTGTGAGACAGTTGCAGGACAAATGGCTGTGTGACCTGGGGCACAGATCTAAAACTCTCTGGACCCCAGCCTCCTCTCCTGCAGAGTGGAAATAATAAAAGCACCAGCCCCTGGGGTTGGGAAGAGCACATATTAGTGAGTCGGAAAGCATTCATCCATCTTTCCTGCCACGTGTGTCACACCAACACTGTGAAAGAGACCAGAGAGGAAGGACTTCAAGGTCGGACACACCCAGGTTGAAACCCCAGCTCTGCCAGCTACCTGATTCTGGGCAAGTCACTCTGCCTGGGCCTCCAGTCCTCCCCCCACCCCACTGTGAGGAGCGAGGGGCAGAGAACATGGGAGGGATTTGCAGCCTGTGACTGCCCAGCACACACTCATGACCTCTGCTCTACACGGGGCCAGGCCTGCAGGGCCCTTCTCAGTGTCTCTTAATGGGCACCACTGGCACCCCTGTTGGGGACATTCTCTGGTGTGCTGGGCTGTCTTCCATACTGAAGGACCCCTAGCACCCTGACCCTCGCCCACCCAGGGACAGTGACCACTGCAATTAGGAACCAACTGACCACAGGCTGCACAGACGGGAAAACCGAGCCCCATGGAGGGCCCCACCAGTGCAGAGCAGGTGCCTGGATCCCTGCCTATTTCATTCCTCTCATGCCCCAGGGCTGCGTCCATCATAACTGCAGGCAAGCTGCGTCCTGAGCCCACCGGGGGCCCTGAGTGGCAGCCGGAAATGAAGTCTGGGTACAGAGATGGGGACTTGAGGACGAGAGATAAACCCTTTATTGCTGTTCAGTTGCTTCTTCCTCTCTCTCTCCTCACACCAGGAGGTCAGGCCAGAACAGTTGGTCCCTGCCCAGTGGCTAAACTTTTCTATAAGATGGGTGTTATTGTCCCCATTTTAACAATGGGGAAACCGCGATTCCACAAGCTGCAGGTGAGAGACACTAGGTGACCCCTCATAGGGGCTGCTGTTTGCCTGTGGCCCCCACGTCGGCCAAGTTGCCTGACATTTCCCCCACCTCCAGTGTCCCTCACCTGACTTTAGGGTAGGCTGGGTTGTGCTTCAGGGTAATGCCACACCCACGGGCCACTCCTAGGCTGTGGCCCCAGACTGACACTTGCCAGTTCCCAGCACCCAACTCCGCAGCCTTCCTCCAGCCCTGCAGGGCAAGAGGGCATGTGAGTGACTGCAAGAGCGCAGCCTGGCGGTCTGTGTGCCCAGGCCAGGGGAGGGGAAGCCACCGGGATGTGGGAACCCAGCTGATGGTTCTTCTGGACCAGGCAGGGCAGGAACTCTGTGTGCCAAGCTTTGCTTCCAGCATTTTATGCCTATTTTCTCATTTCATCCCCACTTCAGAGACGAGGAAACAAGGCCCAGAGAGATATAACCATTTGCTCTTGGTCACACAGCACATGAAAGGTGAGCTGGGATTGGAACCCAGGCCCCGTGATGCCATCTTCACAAGCACCCCATCCAGTCTCCTAAGAAATGCACAGCAGAAGTGCTCTCCCCGGCCCACTTGTGCACACGGATACACGGAGGACAGAATGACTGTGGGGTGGGGTCGTTTCCAAGCTGCTGTTCACACAGGACCTGTTCTGTGCCTAGAACATCACATGTGATGTCAGAACACCAGCATCTCTTGCAGGTGGGATTATAGCCAAAGAGGCTCTGCTAGGAACCCAAACAACAAAGGGCCAAGAGTCAAGGAGGTTCAGAGGAGAAGTCCAGGCAAGCTGCCTGGTGGAGGCAGCATCTGTTGAGGCGGCATCTGAGCTAAGTCTCGAGGGACGAAAGAATCAAACACTCAAAGAAGAGGCGGGAAGGGCGTTCCAGACAGAAAGGACAGCCTGGGCAGAGGGTGGGAGGTAGGAAGGTGCACATTACGTGTGTGGAGAGATGCCAACCAGCACAGCAGGTCAGAGGGCCCCATGGTAGCAGGTGGGCCAGACAGGCAAGTGGGTCTGGGTCCTGAAGATACAGAGACCTGCTTCAGAGGAGGGAATGGTGTGGCCCAAGGTGTGGACGGCATTTAAGGAGGGGTGGGCTCTCCTCAGGTTCCTTCAATGAGATGATGGGAGGGTGGGACACGCACAGGGCCCGGGGAGCCATGAGGGAACAGGATCGAAGTTATCAAGGGGCATACTGGAGCCTCAGCATATTGTAGTCTGATTACAGCGACGCCCCCTTGTGGCTGGTGGTCAATGAGGCTTTGGGAGAGGCAGGCACAGCCCATTTCCTGTGCCCTCATGCCCAGTGGAGTGGGAAAGGGAGCTCGGGCCAAGGTTCAGCCTAGTGGCTGAGACTGTACCTGGAATCCTACCTTCTACCCTCTCGGGCAAGCATTAGCCTCTGAACAAGTGCAAACACCTCAAGTTAAAAGGGAAAGGGCTAACATTTATGGAGAGTCTACTGGGTACCCAGCACTTTATGTGCAGGGTCTCCTGAAACCTTTAAAAAGTCCTGACAATCCCATTTTATAGAGGAGAAACTGAGGCCCAGAGAAGAGAAGGGACCTGGCCAAGGCCTCCAGCTAGGATGGGCTGAGGGCCAGACCATCAGAATCAGGTGTTCCCTCCTCGGGTCCATTACACGGCCTCTTCCTTCTGCCTGGAGCCCTCTTCCCCTCTTCCACCCTTCAAGCCCAACCTAAACACTGCCTCTACCAAGAAGCCCACCGTGACTATAGCAAATGGGTCTCCTTTACCCTCTCACAGCCTTTCCTCCAAGGCATTGGCTCATCTGTCCTTTTCCACTGCATGGGAGATGCTCAGCTGTTCTGCTCTTTGGTTTGGATCCTGTACCCAGGACTGGGCCTTGCACACAGTAAGGGAAAAGAGTTTGCTGAATGAGTGAATGAGAAATCAATGATAAACACACATACCCTCTGGATGGCTACATTGCAAAGAAACCAATAACGTAGCCCCTCTAACACTTCCGTCTGATGCCAGACATCCCTTCTGCGGTCCGGTGCAGCTCGTGCAGCTCCACAAATGGGAGCTCACCACCTCATGAACGGCCCTCTCTATCCTTCAACAGCCATGAGGGATGGGAGTCACTCCAATATCCTGAGCTGGAGCCTGGCTCGCTGTGGCTTCTCCAGGCCCCAGGCCCCTGCCCCAGGACCACCCTGCAGAGTCTCGGGGGCTGTGTCTGGTCCCAGGTCATGGCCTCGGAGCCCTGGCAGGAGAGGCCACAGCTCAGAGCCTGCATGTAGCTTCAGTGGGGACCCACCAGCTCCTAAGGACCTTTCCAAAGTATGTGGTTGGAAAGAGTGGTGGCCATTCACCCCATCGGTCTGGGGCAGTGCTCACATGGGTGTCTTTAATCCCCTACAGATTTTAGGATGCTAAAATTCACCTCTGGCGGTGTTTGCTTCAGGATGGAATAATCTCTTTTTGTAGGTGAGGAAACTGGAGTTCAGAGGACGAGAGACTGAGGAACTTGGGTGTCTGGCTCCAAATTTAATCACAGTTCAACAGACACGGGTCCTCAGAGGGCCTTTGTATGATCGTTCTATCCGATTTTGTGCTTTCCTGATGGACGCGGCTATTGCAGGAGAACCCTGGAGCTGGGGACTAATGGTGGAAGCTCAGGCAGGGTGGTAATTTGAGAATGACCCTGCACAGCCCAGGTCAATAAGATCCTGGTGGAGGGGCGGGGTGGGGGCTCTGCGGGGTTACAGGTGGGCCCTGGCAGAGGCCACTTGTTGGAGGACAAGGCCTGCCCCCGAGATTTCTGGGCCAGTGCCTGCTGCCTGACAGCAGAAGCACCCACATTCCATGGCACCCTCAGTGCTGTTCAGGAAGGGTCACTGGGAGGTGGCCAGCTGGTGCCCAGAATCAGCCTGCCCCCCTCCAGCCTCGCCGCCCCAGCACCACGCCATGAGCCTGACGAAACTTCCCAGCCTTTCCACTCTCGGCCCTCCCAGGAATGCGCTCTCTCTAATCCCTCACCTGCCTGGCCAAATCCTTCAAGTCTACCAAGATTGCCCCACCGACCCTTCCCCCAGGAAGTCTTCCCGGGTCCTCCAGCTGGTTGAGGCCTCGTCTGAGTCCCTAAAGCCTCAGACAGCCCTCAGTCCCACTTTTACCAACTCACTGGATGCTCCTCTTCCTTGTCCATCTGCCCCCGATGAGCCTGACACCAAGAGGTGATGAACATTCTAGTTTGTCCCCTGCCACCCTGTTAGCACCCCCTCCTCCAGCAGCAACACCACAGGGGACCTTACAGGGGCCCTAGGTTCAAGTCCTGGCTCCACCTTGAGCAAAAGTGGCCTTGACCTTCCCATGTGTGAAATAGAGGCACATGTGTGGGCTAGGATAGGAGTAGGACCTGGGGTCTCTGGGGGCCACTTCAGCTCCACCTTCAGCCAGCCTGGGACTCCCTAACCTCAGTCCCTAGCGTGGGCTCCAAATGGTCCCCAGCTGTTTCCAAACTTCAGACAAACTTTCCTTGACAGACCCATTCTACAAATGGGGCACTGAGACTCAGCGAGGAACAGGGACCTTCCCCAAGGTCACCTGCAGGGACTCCAGCTGTCCCAGTTGTGTGGCTGCGAGAGGTTGCTGGGTATGTGCCCCTCCCCCCACCTCATCCACCCACCAGCCTACACATCTGCGTATGAGTCACTGCGGGGCCAAGACAGCACAACGCGGGGGCTGGAGAGACAAGGTCAGCTCAAGGAGAGCAAGTAGGCAGATAGGGGGAGGCCAGGAAGAGGCTTCCAACCAGGGGAGAGGAGAGTGAGGGGCACAGAAGGGAAACTGAGGCCAGGAGGAGCAGGAACCATAGACAGTAGGGCCAGCCTTGGTCTCCTGTCTGATGGATGTTCCTTCCACTCCATCAGACCATCTCCTGGGGAGGGAGACAGGGCCAGTGGCCCTAACAATTATCCAGGCAACTGAGATAGGCAGATGGTCCCGCCGGACTGAACATTCAAGCTGACAAACGGAAACAATGCTGGGACATCAGCTGACAAGTTCAGTGCTAGTGTGATGGGTGGCGCAGGCAAGGCAAATTCGCTGTCAGGACAGTGGCCCTGAGTGTGTGCCTGGAACCCGGGAGGGGACGGGCTTGGCTGCCGCTCTGCCCAGTCGGACTTCCCCAGACCTGGGCTCCACCCTAGGCTCTGCCCAGGGAGAAGGACACAGGCAGGCTGGGGCAGGGACAGAGGTGTGACCACGTGGAGAGGGTGATGGGCCCTGAGAAGTAGGGCTGCTCAGCCTGGAGGACCTTGTGAGGTCCTACCACTCTCTCTGCAGAGCTGTCCTGTGGCAGAGGAAGTAGAGTGAGGGCCGAGAACCTTGGGGAACCCTGGAGCAGACAAACCGGTAGCCACACACTGGGAATGCAACAGATGGGTCCCCTGCTCCTGGCGGTGAAGACGGGATAACTGGCCACTGAGGAAGGCCCCACGGTGAGTCATTTGGACTTCGAAGTCAGCCAGTGTGGCTCTGAGGCCCAGACTCCACCATTTCCTTCGTGGCTGTGTGACCTTGGGAAGGCTCTTCCTCTCCAAGTTTCCTCATCTGCAAAGTGCGGCGATTTAGTTCACAGCACTGTTGTGAGGATGAGAAAGCCCGTGTCAAGTACATACTGGCACACGGCAAGTGCTGCCATGCTGGCGGAACAAAGAACAGGTCCAGAGGTTGACTCCAGGCTGCCAGGATTCCAGGAATAATTCCCAGGAGGAGAGTTTGTCCCTGGCTCCTTAATAAAGAAAGAAATCCCATGGCCTCTGGGACACCACGGGTGATCTGAGCTTCTGGGGCTCACTCTCCACGGGGGCAGAGGCCTGGGAGCAGGTGACACTCTGGCACTGGGGGAGGAACTGGTTTCCACCTGGGGAGTCAGATCTGAGACCCCACTGCAGCTGCTGCAGAGTGAAAAATGCCAGCAGCCGGATGTGGAGGCGAGTCGGAGACAGAGGAGAGCCTCATTACAGAGGAAAGGAAGGACTGAATAATTCATCACAGACGAGCACCATGGAGGGGGTGGGTGGACAAAGCTGGGGGCGGGGCACAGCACAGACCTTCCTTCCCTGTGCCCAGGAAGCACCACGCGGCTGGCAGGAGAGATTACTATCCGCAATAACCTTGCTATCACTAACACTGCTCATTGCCCCTCCAGCACGTCACTCTGCCCACCCTGGCCTGAGCAGTCGGAAACAGGCCCCTGCCCAGATCCTCCCTGAGCTCACTTCCCTCGCCCTCCCCCTTTACCCCCTCTGCTCTACCCTTGCCAGCCTGGGAACACCCAACATATTCACACCCCAGGGCCTTTGCACTGGCTGTGACCTCTGCCAGCCACATGCATTCTTCCCTGGATAGCTGCATGGCTCCCTCCCCGGTCTCCGTCAGGGTTTTGTTCTCATATCACCTTCTCAGGATGGCCTTCCCTGAACACCCCATTTAAAACAATACCCCACTACCCACAAACCCCATCTGCTCCTTCAGCTTCATCTTTCTCCACAGCCCACATCACCACCACGATGTCTTGCTCCCTCACTGTCACTCCAGAATGTTAGCTCTAGGAGGGCAGGGATCTAGAGTGGTCTTATTCCCTGTTGTGCCCTCAGGCCTAGGAAAGTCCCTGGCACATAACAGGCATTCATAAGATAGCTGTTGAATGAGCATAGGGTATTCTGCTGCCTCAGCATCCACTGATCCATCCGCCCACCCTATAGCCCTAGCCCCTCCCCTCTCACCTAGCACTAAAAACTCAGTTGTCCTTGCAGCCACCCAATGAGGACGGTTCTAATATTAACCCCAATTTACGGATCAGAAGACTTGGGCCCAGAGAGAGAAAGCCACTTGCCCCAGATGCACAGCTGGGACTTACACCTGGCAGCTGGCTCCAGGGCTGGTGCTCTCCTTATCCTGCTCTTCACAGGAATACATCAGAAATGAAAGCTCTCACTGTTTGAATTGAACATGGCCTTTTTATGCCCCTAAAGGCCAAAGCACAGCCCCTTGGGAAACCTCACTAATCCGATCTCCCAGAATCCTCAATTCCACCCTGCAGGGAGGCACTGTCCTTATGCCTAAACTATGGAGGAAACCACCGTGACCCGGGAGGTCTGTGCCCTCTGCAGGCACTGAGGTCCAGCACACCGGTGTTAGAGTCAGGCCTCTGCCTCCCCAGGTCTCCATGTCCTCTCTGCCCGGATGCAGCCAATGAACGACCTTGCCAGGGTGCTCTGACATCAGCCGGGGGCGGGGGCAGGGGGTGCACTGGGTGTCTAGCACAGCAGAGGTCCCCTCATGTCTGTGTGCACCCAGGGGTGCTCCCCCTGGG
Organism: Trachops cirrhosus; assembly: GCA_028533065.1. Lineage (NCBI taxonomy): Eukaryota > Metazoa > Chordata > Mammalia > Chiroptera > Phyllostomidae > Trachops > Trachops cirrhosus. Next base: position 34,171,080 of record CM052544.1, read on the forward strand.
TCTTGGGCCTGGGGTTGAAACTGGGGAAGCTGAGCCAGGGCTGAGCACTTCCTTCCCCCAGTTCTGGCCCAGGCAGACTGCTGCTTCTGAATGTAGGCCAAGCCTCAAATCTCAGCCTGGGGGACAAAGGAGGGGGCTGTGCTGGCCATGTGGCCCAGGGACCCTACCGCAAGCAGTCATAGGGTGAGGAACTTCAGGGTCCTACCAGATAAGATGGGAAACAGTAAGGCCTATTTAAAAATAAGGGCTGGCTTCTTTTTCGGATCTGCCATCTGCAGTGGAATCACCGCCAAGATGCAGATTTTCATGAAAACTCTTAAGGGAAAGACCATCCCTCTCCAGGTTGAACCCTCAGATATAATAGAATATGTAGCCCTGGCCAGTGTGGCTCAGTGGGTTGAGCGCCAGCCTGCGAACTGAAAGGTCGCCAGTTCGATTCCCTATCAGGGCACACGCCTGGGTTGTGGGCCAGGTCCCCGATTGGGGGCGTGTAAGAGGCAACTGATTGATGTTTCTCTCCCTCTCTTTCTCCCTCCCTTCTCTCTCTGAAAATCAATAAATAAAGTCTTAAAAAAAAGAAAATGTAAGTGAAAAATTCCTCCTGATCAGCAAAGACCGATCTTTTCAGGCAAGCAACTGGAAGACAGGCGCACTCTGTCTGACTGCAACATTCAAAAGGAGTCCACTCTACGTGTTGTGCTGAGACTTCGTGGTGATGCTAAGAAAAGGAGGAAGTCTTACACCGCTCCCAAGAAGAATAAGCATAAGAGAAAGAAGGCTAAGCTGGCTGTCCCGAGACACTACAAAGTGGATGAGAGTGGCCCCTACAAAGGGGCAAACCAGCCGCCTTGTCGGGAGTGCGCTGCAGAGGAACGCGGCGCGGGAGGGGTTTCGTGGCCGGCCCCTTTGACGGACACGGTTGGGGCCAGTGTTGTCGGACTTCTGCTGCAAAAAACCGGAAGGCAAGCAATTGTATATGGGTCGATATTAGATGTGAGCTAGCAAAAAATAAAAATAAAATAAAAATAGGGGCTGGAAGTGGGGAGATGTGTCCTCAGGCGTTTAAAAATATTTTGGAAAAGACAGAGAAACAACTCCCCTTCCCTCAGTCTCTTCAATCCTTCTCCCTTGAGCTTTCCTGTTTTCACACGTGGATGCCCAGGCTCACTGTCGGGGCAAGCAAGTTCAAGGGCCTTCTATAAAGCCCTCGAAAAAGAATGGAGAGAGTCAGCGCACAGTGTGCCCTCAGTCAATCAGGGCGCCCCGCCCCCTTCTGTTTTTGTGTATCTTGTTAGGGGTTTGCTGGTCCCAGACACCCTGGGGTCAGTGGTGCAGCAGGGGTAGGGGCAGGCGGTGAGGGGGAAGAGGAAGCAAGTGGCTGGGCCTCTCATGGAAAGATGGAATTCAAAGTGACCAGGTGTCTACTGTGTGCCAGGCCCTGCCCTGATCTTCCCAAATCATCTCTGCCATCTCGGGAGGGCGGCTTTTCTTGGGTCTATATTACCAACGAGGACACTGAGGTTCTGAGTGGGCCACACACGAAGTAAGAGCCAGGGGCAGGACCTGAATCCAGGCCGGCTGGGAGCCACACAAGCACCTCCTGCGTCTCCACAGGAGGCAGCACCCAGCCCGCAGCATGTAGCTGTCTGCTCTCCCAGTCCTGGGGAAGCTCAGATCTGGAGCAGCGCTGGATGTGACTATCCATCCCTCTCCAGCCTAGGAGGATCCCACTGGGTTCTCAGGGTCTGTGAGCCTGAATAGCACAATAGCCTCGATGGGGAAGGGGACTTCTCCCTTGGGGGAGCCCCAAGGGAAACCCTGCTCTTGACGCTCTCCAGGCTTTGGCTGCTCCGTCCCTGTGGAAGGGACTTCCAGGAACCTGTAGGGCATCAGACCACCAGCTGCCATGGGCCAGAGCCCGGAGCCCTCTGTCTCCCCGTGGACCCTGCTCCCCCGATGACTCCTGAGGCAGCTCCTCCCCACGCAAGCCCCTCAGGGTCCAGAAAATGCTCACGGCAGTTATGAGAGCCTCTGTATGTTAGCTGTGCGACCTTGAGCAAGTTATTTAATTTCTCTGTGCCTTAGTGTCTCACTTCACGCAATCAGAATAAGGATGGGACCAACCCTGTAGGGCTGTTGTGAAGAGTTAATGAATTAATGCATTGTCTGGCACACAGTGGCACTGAATTAATGTCAGTTGCTGTTGCTCTTGTTAGTGGTATGATTATTCTTAGTTCCGAGGCCTGAAGCACAGACAGTGTGATCCCCCCCCACCTCCCGTCCATGCTGCAGGTGGAGAGATGGCAGCACAACGAGGCCGCAGGGGAACATGGGGGCACCTGGCCTGGGAGTCTGCTCCCAGCTGCAGACACTGGTCCCCAGCCCCACTCCCACGCCAGGCTATCCCCACCCTGAGCCCCATCCTGGGCCTCTCTTAGGCACTGGACATGCTCTCAGGGATGGGACCTTGCACATGCTGGGACTCAGAGTACTCAGTCTCTCCCAGGGCCCAGTCCTGCCTTTGCCCGCAGCCCCTCACCCAGCCCCGACTTCCCACAAAGAGCCCCTGCCCCCCACCCATGCATACAATGCACCCCTGCCAGCCCAGCTGACCTGGACAGCGCCATGCCCCAAACGGGGAGGAAAGAAAAGACTATCAGGGACATGCCATGTGAGCGGGGCCATGAAGGGATCTGGCACAGAAAAGTAGAGAGCAAGGGAGACAGACACACACAGACAGAGACCGTGGGATAGTCGGGGGTGGGGGAGAGGACGACAACAACAAGAGAGACAGAAAGGGAGAAGGAGACAGAGGCAGAGAGAAAGATGGAGAGACAGAGTTAGAGAGACTCAGACAAAGAGTACGAAAGAGAAACCCAAAAGCGCCAGAAGACAGAGGGTCAAGGTGAAGCAGGGAGAGACAGAGCAGGGAGGGGGGGCCTGGGCGGGAGGTCCCCCTGCGCCCCTCAGCCTCATCCTCCACCCAGACCCAGGTCCCTCCCAGCCCCTGGGCAGGCACAGGATCTGCCCCACATTCCATTGGCTCCTCTCGCTAGCTTGGTACCTTTGGGCCGCCGCCTCACCACGCCCAGCCGCCACTTGAGTGACACAGCCAGCATCGTCTTCTCCTGCCCTCCAGTCCCAGGGCCAGGGACACGACCTGCCCGAGGTCCCAACGTTCCTGGAGCCCAGCGCTCCTCGGAGCTCCTCTGCACTCCGGAGCTGCCTGTGATAACTGGCAGAGGCTGGGAGCTCCCTGCTCCCTCCCTCCCCGAGTTGCTAAAATAGATAATCCTCCCAGGAGCCAGCAGTGCTGGCATCCGCGGTGGCAAGGCCCTTCCTCCAAGACAGCCCTGGCTGGAAAGTGAAGCTCTGGGTGCTCTGGACTCCCAGGCAAACTCCCATGTCTCACCCCCACCCCAAGTCCTCTTCCTCCCCAAGTGCTCATCTTGCCCACTCCTTTTGCGCCAATCCACCAACCCCACTCCCTCCTTCCCTCGGCTGGACTGTTTGTGGCCCACAGGCCTTTGCCCCTGCAGGGTCCTCCACCTGGAATGCCCTTCCTCTCTGGCTCCACTGGGAATGTTTGCTCAGCCTTCTGAGGTCCCTGTTTCCTGGAAGTCCTTGCCTGCTGGGTCTTAGCCATGCTTTTCATACTAGTGAGATTGTCTACTCACCCCCAAGACCAGAAGCTCACAGAGTCAAGGACAGGGTCAGCTACAGCCAGCACAGGCATTTGATGGGGTCATCGGTGTAGAATGATGAGACCCAGCCAGGCTCTGCTTCCTCACTCCTAACCTCTACTGTTACTTTCATTGTAACATGGGATAGCCACAGAATCCACCCAATGGGCTGGTCGGGCGGGATCCATGGACTGACTACATGCAAGGGCTCCAGGCATTCGGCGAGAACTCAGTACATGCATGTGGCATCTCTTCCATTTGCTGAACAGAAAACTCCAACTTAGCAAACAGAGACTGAGGAGAGAAATCAGAGAACACAAGTCTTTGGAGATGGGCAGACCGAGTGAACCCTAACTCAGCGTGCTCCACTAGACTCAGTTTTCTCATCCGACTAATGGGGCTAACAGCTCCTGTCTCTGATACGGTGAGGGTGAGGGCTGTAGGAGATCATGTGCCTAGAGTACTTAGTGGAGTCTAGCACACAGTAGGTGCTCAATACATAATAAGTAACAGCTACTATGTTGTGATCATTCTGCATGAGCCCAACCCCTGTGTGTGAATGGGGACGGGATGTCCAGCGAGGTGACAGCCTGGCTGAGGTCAGACAGGAAAGTGAGGATCCAGTGCTTTCTGTGAATATCTCTTTATGCTCCACAGTGTACAGAATGGTCCTGGAGTCATTCTCATTTCCCAAATGAGGAAACTAAGACTCAAAGAGGGACAAGATGCCCCCAGGCTCACATAGCATGCAATTGGAAAAAAGGATCTCAGACGCCAGCCACCAGACCACGCCACTGCCACATCAGACGGTAGAGAAGCCCCTGTAAAACACCTACTGTGTGCCAGGCTCTGAGCTGAGCACCTGCCGGCTTGGCCCAGAGAGGTGAAGCTGCCTGCCGGGTGTCAGGCAGACTGCTAAGAACAGAGCTGAGAGGGAAGCCCAGACAGTCTGAATCCAGAGCAGGGGCTCTGGCCAAGAGGGAGGCAGCTCCCACCCGCTGCACTACCTTGGACCAGAAGCCAAAGGGCCCAGGTGGACATGTGGAAGTACAGCAGCAAACAAGGCTGCATGGGAAGGTGGGTGCTGGGGCACCCAGGGTGGGGAAGACCCAGAGGCCTGGCCTAGAAGGGTTTCTTGTCACCAGTTTACCCTGGAGGATGCTCTGCAAATGTTCCAAACCCCACAAGTGAGGACATCCCAGGCCTGGACCCACCCGTGGAAAGAGAGGTGGGTGAGCCCACAGAGCATCCAGGCCAGCCTCCGTTCTGCCTTTTCCACTCCTACCTCCGCCTCAAAAGCCCAGCGGCCCCAGTTGCTGCTACCCCCAACAGCTTCCAGAAACAAATTAGCATCTCATCAAAAATGCCTGTAATCTTCTCAGCCAGGCCCTTTCTTCTATGGCCCAAGTGGTGACATTTCTGCCTCCCAACTCTTGTGATGTAAATGAGACAGACGCCTCTAGGCTTTGGAGAAGGGGGGTGGGGTGGGAGGGGCAGACCCCTGTCAACCACCTCTCCAGGCTGGGCAGGAAGAGGATGAGGGTCATCCGCCCCTCCATTCACTCACTGAACGAATATTTCTTAAGTACCTCCTGTGTGCCAAGCCCGGAGGTACAGCCACGAACAAAATCAAGCCCTCACAGTGCTGATATTCTAGTGGGGAAGACAGAGAAGAAATGACAAATGTAGTAATAATTGAGTACAAGTCACAGTATGTTAAAGGTGCAACATGCCAGACATAAACTGAGCAGGCAGAAGGGCATCAGAGTTCAGAGGATGTTGCCATTTATAAAGGGGGTGGTCTCCCGAGGACCCAGACTATGGTCTCTAAATACTTTTCCCCACTATCAGGGCCCCAGGGCTCCTCAGAGAAACGGCTGATTCCAGGACTGAGGCAGGGAAAGTACAAGATGGGCCTGGGACATCTTGTGGCACCAGAAAGTTGAAAGGACGCAGAAGTCAGCCTGAGGGGGCTCCCACTGGCCAAGTCTGGGACAACTTGAATAAGAATAATGGCTGCAAAACTGTAAACATCCATGTGTTCATGATTTTTAAAAGGAAAAACACCTTTCCAAAGGAAAGGTCCCTTTGGGAGCAGTTAAGGCGCCGCCTTCTCATTCTGCAAACAGAAAATGAAGGTAAAGAATGAAGCCCTTCTCCCGACTTCCTGTGTGAACAGTAGTTTAGGGGAACCTAATTAGGGAAAGTCGTCCCTTACAGAAGAGCCACAGCAAGTAAGCGCAGAGAAAATAGTAGAGTTGAAAAACCACCTTTTGGCAGTTCCAATGAAATTAAGGATACCATGGTGACCATCAGTGAAAGGCTGAAAGGGACCGCATGACAGAGGGACCAGGCAGCTCGCACTTGGACCCATCTCGGCATCAGCAGAAGTGCGACGTCCTGGCGTATGCGCTCTGGGAGGGTGTGCAAGGAAGGCCCAGCCCCAGCCAAGACGGATTCTTGCCTAAAAAACTGAACCTGAATCAAATCCAGCTTTAAACCCAAATACCAGAACAGAAATTACAAGGGACAGAGGAATGTATTAAATGACACCACAAGGTCATTCCACAGGACAAATGACCCGGTTTCACCAACAAATAATTAGAATGAAAAAAGTAGGGAGAAGGGACTGTTACAGATTGAAAGAGACCTGAGAGACCCATCAACCAAATGCAATATGAGGACCTTAGTGGAATGCTGATTTGAATAAACCAAGTGTGAAAAGACATTTGGGAGGCAAGAGGGGGAAACTGCACAAGGACTGGGCATGAGATGATATTAAGAATTATGGTTCATTCTTTTCATTGTTTTTATTAATTTGTTTGTTTGTTTATTATTTTTTTTAAATCCTCCTCCAAGGATATATATTCATTAATTTTAGAAAGAGAGGAAGGGGTTGGGGAGGGGGGGAGAGCGCATTGATGTGAGAGAGAAACATTGATCGGTTGCCTGCCATAAATGCCCAGACCTGGGACCAAACCCACAACCTAGGTATGTGCCCTGACTAGGGATCTGAACTTGAAACATTTTGGTTCATGGGACCACGACCCAACCACCTGAGCCACCCAGCCAGGGCTACAATTTATTTTTTTGTCATAAAAGATAGTGAGCCTTGGCTGGTGTAGCTCAGTGGATTGAGTGTGGGCATGTGAACCAAAGGGTCGCTGGTTCGATTCCCAGTCAGGGCACATGCCTGGGCTGCAGGCCAGGTCCCCGGTTTGGGGCATGCGAGAGGCAACCACACATTGATGTTTCTCTCTCTCTCTCTTTCTCTTTCCCTTCCCCTCTCTAAAAATAAATAAATAAAACCTTTAAAAACAATAAAAGATAATGATACATTTAAACTTACAAGTTTGTGCTGATAAAAGACTTTTTAGCTGTTTCATGCACACAGGGGCCCAGCAGCATTACAACCGTCCACCTCACAGCGGCTCCCCAAGCCAGTCACAGCGGCCTTTAGGCTCCGGTGCACCCCAAACCGGTCCGGCTCACTTCTGCCTCTGGGTCTCTACACTGGATGACCCCTCTGCCTGGCGCATTTCTCTCATGTCCTCACATGGCCCACTCCTTCCGTCATTAGGAAGATGAAATGTTCCCTCTCTGTAGGCCTTTCCTGTCTGTGCAATGTGACCTCGTCCCCATCCCAGTCACCACGTGTCCTGTCAGCCCGTTGAACTGGTATCGTAATGCCGACCTTTTCATGCATTTGGTGTTTATCGTGGATCGTCCTCTAGCTTGTGAGCTCCCTGCTCATCTGTCACTCCGGAGCCTGGCGTGGGATTGGTGCAGGGTAAATGTTGTTAGAAGAGAGCCTAAGACAAGCATGTGAGCCCCTAAATGACAAGCTCCCCGCAGCCCTGGCAGCCCAAACATGTGGTACGTGTCCAGCCTGTGGAAGCACCACCTAAAGGAGAGATTGCAAACTGGTGGCCCACTGTACTGTTTAATTTTTTAAATTGTGGTGAGAAAAGCACATA
>CM052544.1:34178839-34191553 GCA_028533065.1 Trachops cirrhosus
GTTATATTTTACTTGTTTCTTTGTTTTGTTGTTTAGGTTCCTGTTAAAGGCGAGATCATATGGTATTTGTCTTTCATTGCCTGGCTTATTTCGCTTAGCATAATGCTTTCCAGCTCCATCCATGCTGTTGCAAAGGGTATGAGCTCCTTCTTTCTTTCAGCTGCATAGAATTCCATTGTGTAAATGTACCATAGTTTTTCAATTCAGTAGTCTTAAGCATATTTACACTGCTGTGCAACAGGTTCCCAGGACACTTCCCTCTTGCAGAGCTGCAACTGCACCCATTAAACAGCAGCTCACCATCATTCTGCTTTCTGTTTCTGCCATTCGACTACTTTAGATACTTTGAATACATGGAATCACACAGTATTCGTCATTTTGTGATCGGCTTATTTCACTCAGCATGATGTCCTCAAGGTTCATCCATGTTGGAGCATGTAACATGTATACATGGCATATATGTAGTCACCATATGTTGTTTTTCCATTCATCTGTCAATGGACACTTGGGGTGTTCCTACCTCTTTGCTACCGTGAATAATGCTGTCATGAACACAGGTGTGCAAATATCTCTTTGAGATCCTGCTTTTAGTTCTTTTTTAAAAAGATTTTATTTATTTATTTATTTTTAGAGAGAGGGGAAGGGAGGGAGACAGAGAGGGAGAGAAACATCAGATGACTGTCTTTCACATGTCCGCAGTCAGGGACCTGGCCTGCAACCCAGGAGTGCGCCCTGACTGGAAATTGAACCAGTGACCTTTAGGTTCACAGGCTGGTGCTCAATCCACTAGTCACACTGGCCAGAGCTGTACATTTTTCTTTATTTCACTTAGTGTAACCTTCACTTCTGCCTGGGTCTTTTTTATGCTGTTGAAGTATACAGTAAGTTCCTTGAGCATCCTACTAATCAGTGTTTTGAACTTTACATCTGATGGGTTGCTTATCCCCATTTCATTTCATTCTTTTTCTAGAGCTTTGTTCTGTTTTTTCACTTGGGCCTCATTTCTTTGTCTCCTCATTTTGACAGACTCCCTGTGTTTGTTTCTGTGTATTAGGCAGAGCTGCTTTGACTCCCTGTCTTAGTAGCGAGGCCTGTTGTAGAAAAGCTCACTGGTAAGTTGAATGGGACAGAGTCTTAGGCAAGTGCCAGGGTGAGGCAACCTGTGTTGCCGCTCTGTGGCTGTGTGTGGGGAGGGCTCGGAGAGGGGACAATGCCGCTACCTGGCCTCTGGAGTTTTGTCCGGGAGGAAGCTGTCTCCCGACACTCACCGTTTCCAGTCACTTTGCCTTCTTTTGTATGCCTCTGGGGCCCTTCCAGGTGCTGCCCTGGCGCTGAATCCCAGAGTGAGTGAGTCTGCATAAATCCTAAATCCACTGCAGCCCCTTTAAGAAGAGACTCCTGAAAATCCCACAGTTTCTTCTGCTGCCCCAACCTCCACTGGTTTTTACAGCCAGAAGTTCGTGGACTTATCTTCCTGGCCCTGGAACCCTGTGTTGGGTGGTCTGGTGTGGGGCTGTGATCCCTCATTCCCGAGGTATCCCTCCCAATTTTTATCCACCACACACTGGTGTGGGTCTGCCCGTTCCGTGTCTGTACCTCTCCACACATCTCCGTGACTCCACCCCTCCTACCCGTCTGGATGAATGTGGCTTCTTTAATTCCTTGGTTGTCGGACTTCCTTATAGCTCGATTTTCTGATGAATCTGGGTGATATTTGTTCTGTAGTCTAGTTGTAATTTTTGCTGTGGTTGTGCGAGGAGGTGAGGTTTATTTACCTACGCCTCCATCTTGACTGGAAGTCTGCCGTTGAAGTTATCCCTAAGTTCTTTGAGTGTCCTTATAACCATTGTTTTAAACTCTGCATCTAGTACTGTGCTTGCCTCCATTTCACTTAGTCCTTTTTCTAGAGATTTCTCCTGTTGTTTCATTTGGGACCTGTTTTATTGCCTCTGCATTCTGGCTGCTTTTCTATGTTTGTTTCTGTGTGTTAGGGAGAGCTGCTACATCTCCCAGGCTTGGTAGAGTGGCCCTGTGTAGTAGATGTCCCATAGGGCCCAGTGACACATCCTCCCCAGTCACCTGAGCGGGGCACTCCAGGCGTGCCCCCGTGTGGGCTGTGTGCACTGTCTTGTAGCTGAGCCTTGCTTGCTGTTGGTGTCGCTGGGAGTGACTGGCCCACAGGCTGACTGACTGTAAGGACAAGCTGCAACTGCAGTGGAGGAGCTGCTGTGCCGGGGCCGACCCAAAGGGGCACGGCTTGCGTCAGTGGGGCGTTGGTGCTCCCTGAGTCCGCCCCTGGGGCATGTTGCTCATGGAGATGGTAGGGTTGTAAAATCCGGCATGGTCTGAAGCTGGCCATCAGGTGCATTGGCTCTGGGGCCTCCTGGGAGGTTAAAGGTCAGCCACTAGCTGTGCCCTTCCTGGGGCCACCTGGCATGAGCTACACAGCAATCTGCAGGTGGCTGCTACTTGTGCTGGGCCTGGAAGTGCCCAGGAGAGGCCAAGCTGTGAACCAAAACCTGCTGCCACTCGTGCTGGGCCTGGGGCCACTTAAAAGTGTGAGGTACAGATGCTGCTTGTCTGAGAGATTTTAGGAAAGTCCAAAGCATGAGGCAAGAGAGGCCATTTGTATGGAAAAGCCACTGGAAACAGCTCGGGTGAACCTACAAGTTGGGTGGGGTGGGATCTCAGGGAATCACCAGGGCAGGGCAAACAGCGATAGGTTAATGGAGAATCAGATATGGCGCCTGCCTGTTGGCTCTGTGTGTGTGTCAGGTGGCGGGGTTGGGGGAGTGCCAGAAAAGGAACAATGGCCTCTGCCAGCACTTCAGTCTGGCAGAAAGCTGCCCCCGCCCCCAGCTCTCATCGTGATGCTGGACAATTCAGTTCCTCACCTGAATCATATTTCCCCAGTTTTTAAGCTTCTTCCCCAGTGCTGGAGCTCAGAGGGAGTGAGTCAGAGTAAGTTCATGCTTGAGTCCTTTAAGAGAAACTGCCCGGGACTCCAGAAGTCCTCTGTCTCACTTACCCTCAATTCCCACTGGATTTTACAGCCGGAAGTTATGCAGACTTCTCTTCCTGGCTCTGGAACCCTGGGCTGGGAGCTTGGTGTAAGGTTGGGACCCCTTGATACTTAGGGGGGACCTCTGCAAATAAGATATCCCTCCTGATTTTTATGCACCACACATCCCTATCTGCATCTCCGCCCCTCCTACCAGTCTCGATGTGGCTTCTTCTTTAAATCCCTAGTTGTAGGACTTCCATTCAGCTAGTATTCAGGAAGTTTCGATGATAGTTATTCTATAGTTTAGTTGTAATTTTGATATGGCTGTGGGAGGATTCAAGTAAGGTGTTTACCTATGTCATCATTTTGACAGGAAGTTTATGGTTAATTCTGTTGTGTTGATGCTATTATTATGATTATATTTAAGAAAAAGTCTATCTGTTGGAGATACAGATGAAACATGAAAAATGCAAGATTTGCTCTTAAAATGCATCAAAGGTATCCATGTGTTACCCTTGCCATTTAGAAGTAAATAAAAATTTGAAATATAAAAAAGATAAGCACAGGGGTCAAAAAGGCCTCTTTGGGAAGGTGAGACCTGAAGAATGCTGAAAAGGGGACAGAGCCGTGGAGGGGAAGGGCCGCTGCAGCAGGAAGGCGGCAGGGCAGGCCTGGGTGTCCGAGGAGGCGGAGCGTGAGGGGAGGGAGGGGCTGCAGGGCAGGGCTTCCTAAGGACACCGGCTTTCCCTCTGCCTGAGATGAGAGCCAGTGCAGCATCTGGAGCAGACAAGGGACATGGGCTGACCTGTGATATTTTTAAAAATAATTTTTTCACTTATTTATTTATTTTTAAATTGATTTGAGAGAGAGGGGGAGAGAGAAAAAAGCATTCACTTGCTGTTTGATTTAAAACCATCCTCTGGCTGCTAAAGGGAGAAGCGACGACAGGGGGTGAGGACAAAAGACCTGGGAGGAGGTCCCTGCATAAGGCTGGGAGCCAAGGTCATTGAGGTGGGGAGGTGTGAACAGAATCTGGTGTCTTCAAGGTTGAGCTGCCTTCCTCTGTCCGGATTAAACACTTGCAAAACAGCTGATGTTCCTTTCTCTGGGTAGTGGCATGAGCCCTGGGTCAATAAGGCCTGGGCTCAGATGCCAGTGCCCACTCTGTCTGTAGTCACTTCCCCACTCTGGGCCTCAGTTTCCCCATTGGAAAAATGAAGATGATGATGAAGAACTGGGACAATCATTAGGCTGCTTTGCTGAGACAATAGGAGTGAAATATCCTATAACCTGGTAAGGGCTGGGCATGTGTCACCAAAAGAGAAACAGCCTTCCTTTATCGGGCAACTACTAGGTACTAGGCACGGAGGTCAGGGCTCTGCAGGCATCAGCTTCACCTTATCACAGGTGACCTCACCTGAAGGGCTTAAAACAACTAGCTCCGAATCAGAAACTTTGTTGGATTATACTCAACTATTGCAGTTGAGTAGAATCACTGCCTCATTTTTGCTTTGTAACAAATTTGAGGCACTGAGGTTCAGAGACCGCAAGTGATGAGTCTAGCATCACACAGCTTCCGAGTGACAGAGGAGGGATTTCCAACACAACCCCACCCCTTTACCTTCTCCAGACCCTGTCGCCCTCATCAGACCCCCTCCCAGGCCAAGAGCCCGAAAGCAGCCCCACAGGAAGCAAAAACCCTACCAGGGAAAACAGCTCATCTGTATTTTCATGTCTGATGGTTCCAAGACATTTCTGAGCCAAAAAAGAAAATACCACCAAGTATTTTCAGCATGGGCCAGGGTGGCTGTCACACAGGTGCGCCAATAGGGCCACCTGCCAGGAAGCAGGTGGCATGCCTGTTAGTATTCCTGGCACTGCCTTCACAACACAATAATTAGGCACAAATGCCTGGGCAGGCACCATTAATGAATGTGCAGATTAAATCATGGGGCACTGGGGCAGAAGTGACAGAAATGCCGTAACTGTGACCCCATGTTCCACAGGGGCAGAGGACTGGCTGGGGCCCCTTCCCGTGCCAGGCCATGCCAGCACTGGCCAAGTTGCTTTCCTTGTCCATAAAGTGGGTAAATGCCACCCAGGTTGTGACAGCTTCATGAAGTAATGCCAGTCTGGGCCTGTGAGGGCTGTGTGAACAGGACTTACCTTCTAATTACATGCCTGGCATGTTCTTTCAGATTGCAGATCCTCCTCTGAGAAATGGGGATCAAAGAACTAACTTGTATTAAGTACGACTCTGCAGTGGACACTGATCCCAGGCTTTGTACCCATTAACCCTCTCTGTCACCCCATGAGGCAATGACTATGATCAGCCCCATGTGCAGACCAAGGTACCTAGAGCACAAGCAAAGGCCAGGGTCACAAGGCTCTGGGCCTGAACCCCAGCAGGCCAGCTCCGAGTCCACATTGGCACCCACTCCGCTGTTCTTCCTAAACACAGACGTCTCTGTTACGGTCCCCGTGTGTGCGTGTGGGTGGGTGTGATCAAACAGAGCCAATCTGGCATAATGAGCAGCAGAGACACGGCACAGCTTCCAGCACCACTGGCCTCAGCTCCCTTCCACCTCGTTTCCTGCTGCACAGCTGTCCCCGCAGGCTGGACAGCCAAGGCGCCCTGCACCGAGAGCAGACCAGAGTGGGGCTCTCCTGGGTTCTGACCAGCTGTGTGACCACGGGGTCACCACCTCCTCACCGGCACCATGAGGGCATCCGCCTCACATTTGAGTGGTGATGAAGGTTCACCTGGCTCAGAGGTGGGAGTTGGTATCATGCCCTCCCTCTTCCCTTGGCCAGGCCAGTGAGACCGACCCCCACCAGGGAAATGGGTGATAGGCCACAAGGGTACACAGGATTGCAGTCCCAGAATATTAGTCTCAGCAGCCCCAGGGTGGTTGGTCCAGACCACAGAGCATTCATCACAGATCCACACCACACTGGGTTCCGACCACAAGCCATTAGAATAGCAGCAGAGAGTGCCAGAATTACAGGCACAGAAGCCACCACGGGGAGTGGACCCAAGCCACAAGCCATCAGACTCAGGGTGGGGACAGGGTACAGGGACTGGCATCATGGGGCTCCAGACCATCTCCAAAGGGATAATATAAGTCATCGGTTCTCGCCAAGTACCTTATGATCTCCCAAAGCTCCTTCCACAGCCCCTGCCTCCTCCACCCTTGCCCTCAAATCCCATCAGAGTCCTCCTCCCAGAGCTTTGGGTGAGAGAGGCAGTCACGTGGTCACTGTATGACCTGGTAAAGTCCCTGCCTGCTCTATACCTCAGTTTCCCCACTGTAAAATTAGAGGGTTGGCCCTTTCTGAGTGTCAACTCATCTCCAATAATCTGTAAAATGGTCTCATCACTCTTCTCTCCTTCCCTACAACCTCTGTGGCTCCCAAAGGACCTCACTTGAATGAATGAGTGAATGAATGGATGAATGAATGAGTGAATGGATGGATGGGTGAATGAGTGAATGAATGAATGGATGAATGAATGAGTGAATGAACAAGGAGCCCTCCTGAAGTCTGATCAGTTCCTCTTATCTGACTCATCTCCCATGGCCCCGGAATCTCAGCCTCTGCTCTAGGTCCCCTAGATAAACCAGGTCCTTCTGACCCTCTTCTTTTACCACACAACCTCCTCCTTGGAAAGGCCTTCTCTTCACCTCCCAAAGTCCCCTGGACTCTCTGAAACCTCCCCCAGAAAGCCCTTCCTGAATCCTCAGGCCTGGCTAACTTCTCTTCACACACTGCTGGTCCGACTGGACACTCGTTAGCACCCCACTGCTCCCTGCCCAACCTCACCCCCGTCTCAGTCCAGGTATCAGCATCATTCAGCTGGATGATGGCAGCAGCCTCCTCACTGGTCTCCCTGCCTCCACCATCACCTTCCATAATCCACCTTCCTCATGGCTGTCAGAGATCCGACTTCATCTTTCCCCTGCTTATACACTCCCATGGCTGCCAGGACACTCCTGGTGAAACCCAAATATCTCCCAAGGCCAACAAGGTGCTATGTTTCGGTTCCCAGTGACCCTCCACTCCCTTTACACTGGCCTCCTACCATTTCTCAACCACAGGACCTTTGCACCTGCTGTGCCCTTGGCCTGGAGCCCCATCCCCTGTATGCATGGTTCCTCCCCTGCTCTCTCCTCTAGGTTCTTATTCAATCATCATCTCTGTGACTATGGAAAGGTACGGACCTCATTCCCCAGCACCCCATCTATTCCCTGCTTTATTTTATCTTTAGCATTTGTCATCTGACAAAGCACGTTTTACTTACATTGCTTATTAATTGCCTATCTCCCCCACTGAACTATCAGCTTCATCAGGGCAGGGAACATGCCCATTTTATGCCCTGTCCCAGCATACAGTCGGTGCTCAACAAACACGTGTTCAGTAAGGGACTTGAGTCACACTCAGTCTTTAGGCATTTTCTTGCCCTTTGCTGGCTGCTGGTCTGGCCGTGGAGGCCAGCTGGGCTCCTGATTCATTCCTCACTGTTTCCCCCTTACTTTGGGGCAGGCATTTGCTTGAGGTCACTCAGCAATAAAAGCAGAGCTAGGATCTGAATCCAGGACGCTTAGTCCCAAACACTCTTTCAATCTGTTCCTGGGCACTGAACAAATCTCTACGAAAAAAATAAAATAAAATAAAATAAAAAAGTCTCTACAAAATCTTCTCTGGAAGAAGAGGTCAGGCCCCTGAGAGGAACCCTGGTGACAAGTCATTCAAAGTTCCTTGCCCCTGTGTGGGTTCCAGCTAAGTGAGGCCAACCATCCACCATGGCTAGACTTAATGAGGCTGTTAAGTGCCAGGGCATTCCATGGGGACCCTGCATGCCTCTGGGCTGCAGTGTCACGTGACATCCCAGGAATCAGGAGAGACACCAAGAGGTTCAGGCTGATGCCATTCCAGAGATAAGGAAAGCCAGGGGTCAGAGTGAGGTCACTTTCACAGGGGGCTCTTCCTATCCTCAAACCAGGGTCTGCCTGAGGCTCAGGCAGCAGAAGAATTGAGAGAAAGAATAATAATGATGACAGCAGTGACAATCCTGTACCATTTATTCATTCGTTCACTCACTCACGAAATAGCTGCTGAGCAGCTCCGAGGCTCCAGCAGTGAATACGACTTGCAGCACTTCTATTCTAATGGGGGGAACAGTCAATAAACGGAACAAAAATGCAGTGTAAGGTGGGCTGAAGCAAGCACGCTGAAGGAAGATAAAGAGGGTGAAAGGATTGTGTGGGGGGAGGCCCCTCTGATCAAGTCTTTACACAAATGAGGGAAGTAGAGGATCTAACAGGAAGACGTCTGAGCCAGGAGAGGGCGCAGCCAGTGCAAAGGCCCTGAGGTAGGACTGTGGCTGGGGTGTTCGAGGATCAGCAAGGAAGCCAGTGTGGCTGGAGCCAAGTGAGTGACAGAGTAGATGTCTCAGAGGATGTCAGGAAGGTCACAGGGGCAGACCCCCACAGGCTGGGTTGGCAGTCGTGAGGACTTTGGCTTTTCTGCTCAGGGAGGTGGGATGCATGGGAGGAATGTGGCAGAATCCCTCTGGCTTCTGGAGAAGAACAGGCAGTGGGGGGTGAGGATGGAGGAGTGAGCAGGTCACTGCAACCGTGCAAGCAAGAGGTGCTGGGGGCCTGGACCAGGTGGGTGAAATGTGGGGGACTCATGACATGCTTTAAAGGAAAGTGGTGACTCTACAGACACACACAGCCCTGTGAGGCTGAGAAGTATGTCTACTGTACAGAAGAGAAAACTGAGTCTCACAAAGGTTGAGTCACTCACCCAGTGCCACACAGTGAGGACTGTCAGTGTGGGGATTAGAACCCAGGCGATCAGGCTCCGAGACCTGCGCGCTCTCATCATGACAGCCATGAGGGTGTCCTTGTGGCTTATGCCTGACTCATGGCATGAGGTTCAGGGTGTGAGATCAGAAGGGGAGCATCCCGGTCCCCTCAGTAGCCACTGGTTGGGCTGCACAGCGAAGCTGGGAAGAGGACCAGAGGGATGCTCATGCAGGAGTCAGGGAGAGACGGGATAGGTGAGAATGAGAGGAGGTGGCCGGGGACACATTCCCAGCTTCCTAGATCTGATTGGGAGGGGTGCTGGACTCACAGGGAGCAACCAGCATATGTCCCTGTGAGGAGGCAGTGGAGAGCAGGGCGCTGTCGGATGCCCCGGGTTCCCATCCCAACTCTGTCCTACACTAGCTGTGTGACCTTCAGCACATCACTTACTCTCTCTGTGCCTCAGTTTCCTCACCTGCTCAATGGGGCTGTTTCAATGGGGGTGACCACACAGAGAGTGCTGGCACAGCAGATGGCAGGAGCTGATAGGCAGCAGCAGGCCTACCAGGATCACGGGCAGGGGGTGCAGCAGAGCCTCCCCACTCTGCTCTGGCTGTCCCCACTGTCCTGCTTTTGGGGTTTTGCCTCACACTCTATTTCCGTCCTCTGCCGTGGACTCAGGACTCCTCCATTAGTTCAGGACTGACAGCTGTGACCGAGTTGGGCCTGCTTGCCTGGAATTCCGACTTCAGGGGAAGAAGATTAATGCTCCTTCTGAAACTGGGAGAGTCACTAAATGACGTGGTGGCCGAGGGCTGGTTCTCAGAGTCATGCTGCGCCAGAGAGAGCTTCTGGTCCAAACAGCACCCCACCCATTTTACAGAGGAGGAAACTGAGGCCAAGGAGGGAGGGGGCATTTTCTGAGCCACCAGACCCCCCAACTGCCCACCCCCCTGCCCTGGGGGCGTCCCTGGTGCCAGAGGCATAGGGGATCCAGGCAGGGTAATGGTGTTGGCCAGCCAGGATGGACAGTGCCCTGCGGGGCCACACAAAACCTCTGGTCTTTAGACCAGGAGAGATCCTGAGGCAGATGCCTGGAGACATTCAGGGGAGGAGGATTGGGAAGCATTTCTGAATTTTCACACCCAGAGGGCTTCCTCCAGGGTCACGAAGTCCAGGGTCCGGCTCTGTGCTGTTGTTGTCCTTTCTGTGTGCGGCCCTTCAGAGCCTCATGACCACACTAACAGGCCAGTGTTTTCAGTGAACACAGCCATCACTCACGGAAGGGAAACGACTGGCCCAGGCTCCCACGGCTGGTAAGTGACAGGGCCTGGACCTGAGCCCCTAACCGCCTGAGCTCGAGCTGCTTCAGCAGCTCCTGCCCCACGGGCCCCCTTTGTGGAGCATCCTGATCCCCACCAGGCACCATCAGCCAGGCTCTGCTCCCAAATGTCACGGGAGCAGAATCAGCCTGCCCGGCTGACAGCTAGTTCCAGACGGCCCCTCAGGGAGGAGGCAGATTCCTTCAAATAGCAGGCAGAGCCCTGTGACAGACAGGGAGCCAAGGGAGGAGGGGAGGCACCATCCTGAGAAAGTCCGAGGGAGGTGGGGTGCGAGGAGAGGCTGAGAACTCACCCCTCACATTTCCGTTGTAGGAACCCTGGGTCAGGCCCTGGTCTAAGCACTTTATGTATGCTAACCCATTTATTTCACCCTCACAAAACCTTTGCTACACCTATTATTATTTCCGCATTTTTCAGGTGAGGAAACTGAGGCTCACAGAGATGAAGCATCTTGCTCAAGGTCACCCAGCAACAAGTGGCCAAGACAGGATTTAAACCCAGGCTGTCTGGCTCCAGCATCCCTGCAGAGAAAGAGGGGCTTGAGGCAATGGGGGTAAAACTGAGAAGGACTTTTAAGGACAAGGGTCCTGATGTTCAATTAGAAGACACATGGGTTTGTGCAATGAAACCCCCTTCACTGCCCCTCCAGGCCTGCGTCTAAGTCAAGTTGCTGTTCCACATCCCTCTTTGGGGTTTATGTGTCCCAGCCTAACCCCAGGTGGGCATGGTGGGAATGGGGACCACTCACGTGGGTTGGGGATGTGACCCCTATGCTGAAGCAGCAGCACCAGGAGGTCAGAGACAGGGGACTGGGGTAGGGAGCTGCCCTGGGTGCAAAGAAACATTGGAGGGCGTGCAGGCTGCTGGGGGCCCAGACTAGGGGTGTTGGAGCAATTACAACCTCGGCCAGACGAAGAGCGGAGCTGTGCTAAGTGTCGTCTGCAGACCTGGGCCTGTCCTTGAACTATTTCTGTCTGGAGAGCAACAGTAAGCTCGGAAATTGGAAATAAACAGTCCAGACTGTTACAGCAATTCGACATTGCCGCAACATCCGCGCCGCTGATCACTGGCTTCTGTCGTTCATGCCTTTGTTGTTTTGTGTCATTTTTCAATGATTCACTGCTAGTGTAGTTTTCATATGTGCTGGTCTCCAATAAATTGAAAATAAGGAAATACCGGCCCTCGACCAGGTAGCCTGAGAAGCACTGCTTTCAAGGAATTAACCAGTGACAAGAAGCTGGCGCCTGGCCCGACATATAATTCAACATAAAATAAAGCTGTGAAATAAAACTTTCAAAACGACACAAAACTTTTAAGCGTCCTGAAATGGAAGTAAGTTTTTTTAAGATCAGGGTTTCTCAGTCCCCAGTACTACTGACCCTTTAGACCACATAATTCTCCGTTGTGAAGGTCTGTCCCGCACATCGTGGGATATTCAGCAGCACACACGGCCTCTGTCACTAGATGCCGGTATACACCCCATCCCGATGTGTGACAACCAAAAATGTCTCCAGACATGTTTGCCAAATGTCCCTGAGGGGGCAAGAAAACCTCCAGTTACAAAGTGCTGGTTTAGACATGCCGAGTCTCTGTGTACGTGCATGAGTGTGTGTCTAGGCAAATGTGTCTATACACACAGGTGTGTCTGTGTGGATGCATGTGCATGTGTGTCAGTGAATGTGTCTGTGCAGGTGTGTCTGTGTGGATGCATGTGCGTGTGTGTCTGTGTGGATGCGTGTGTGTGTGTCAGTGAATGTGTCTGTGCAGGTGTGTCTGTGTGGATGCATGTGTGTGTGTGTCAGTGAATGTGTCTGTGCAGGTGTGTCTGTGTGGATGCATGTGTGTGTGTGTGTGGATGCATGTGCGTGTGTGTCAGTGAATGTGTCTGTGCAGGTGTGTCTGTGTAGATGCGTGTGTGTGTGTCTGTGTAGATGCGTGTGTGTGTGTCAGTGAATTTGTCTGTGCAGGTGTGTCTGTGTGGATGCACATGTGTGCGCGTGTGTGTTTCATCCCTGCCCACCTTCCCCACTTGTGTACCCAGCCTGCCTGGCTGCTGTGGGCATCCGAGTTTGCAATCCCTTGTGTCACCAGTAACTCTTAAGGAAGCCTGTCAGATTTCCCCTCCCTAAAGGCGGCTCACGTTAGAGGTGCAGTGACCACTAAGGACCACTTTACAAAGGTCGCCATGGGAACCAGGGGACCTTCGGAGCTCCAGTCCGCACAGAGGAGAAGCTGCCTTCAATGCCTGCCACCTCTACCCCAACTCCCAGAGTGCAAAGAGCAGTAGACAAGCCCAGCAGCTGGACAGCAACCACAGAGTCCAGCCAGAGGCAAGGGCCTCAGTGCCTGAAGAACAACAGGTCGTGACTAAGAGAAGCTAGATGACCACCTGGCAGGGGGTCTGGTGGAGAGCAAGCTCCCGATGGGCAACTTCGGAAAGTGCACAGCTGTTCAAACCACAGGTATCTGCGCTCCAACCGTGGGGGGACTGATTCGGAATGACCTGATAGGGCCCCAGGCTCTGTCTTTTTAAAGCTTACCAGGTGATTTTTTTTTT
>CM052544.1:34192053-34211290 GCA_028533065.1 Trachops cirrhosus
AAAAAGATTTTATTTATTTACTTTAGAGAGGGGAGAAGGGGGGTGAAAGAGAGGGAGAGAAACATCCACGTGCAAGAGAAACATCAATCAGCCACCCCCTGCATGCCCCCAACCAGGAACGAGGACCATGACCCAGGCATGTGCTCTGACAGAGAACCAAGATGGTGACCCTTTGGTTCACAGGCCGGTGCTCAATCCACCGAGCCACACCAGCCAGGGCACACCAGGTGATTCTGATGCACAGCAAGAGTTGAGACCTTCCTCTGAGAGCATGTAAGTCCCCTGGGAAGCTTGATAAAAGTACGAATTCATGGCAAAAAAATGAAAAGGTCTGACAATACCAGGTATTGGTGAGGATGTGGAGCAGCTGGAGCTCTGGCTGCCAGTGGTGATGGAAAATGATAGTGCTTTGGAAAGGAGGTTGGCAGTACCTACTGAAATTTCAAACTATGCAAATCCTAAAATACAGATCAATAAAGGTGTTAAAAAATACGCATACCCTATGGCCTGGCAACTGCACTTGAAAGTCTATACCCAAAAGGATTGTGTGCACCTGGCTGCCAGACGGCATATCCAAGAATATTCTCAGCAGCCCTGGCTGGTGTGGCTCAGTGGATTGAGTGCCAGCCTGCAAACCACAGGGTCACCAGTTTGATTCCCATTCAGGATACATGCCTGAGTTGCGGGCCAGGTCCCCAGTCAGGGACACGTGAGAGGCAACCACACATTGATGTATCTCTCCCTCTTTCTCCCTTCCTTACCCTCTGTCTAAAAATAAAATAAACAAAATTGTTTTTAAAAGAATATTCTCAGCAGCATTATTCACAAGAGACAAAAATTAGAAACAACTTAGAAGTCCATCAATAGTAAAACAGGTGAATGAAAATGGTGGTTTATTCCTACAATGGAGTACTACACAGCAGTGAAAAAGAAATGCCCTGTGGCTATACACAACACAACGAATGGATCGAAAAAACATGATATTGAGTGAAAAAAACTAGACAGAGAAGAGTACACATTTAAGATTCCATTTATGTGAAGTTCAAGAACAGGTAAAAATGAAGTTTATCATGTAGTGATGTATACAAGGTGGAAATACCATAAAGAAAACAAAGAGATGCTCACCCAAAATATCAGGAAGGTGGCTGCCCCTGGGTAGAAGAGGAAGGGGACACAATCTGAGATGAACCGTGGGGAACTTCTACGGGGTTGGCAATGTTCTAGTCCTTGACCAGGGTGGTTACAAGGGACTTCCCTTATCATTTTTTTCTATACTACACCTCTTCGTTACACCCATGTGTATGCTTTACGATTTTACACAAAAGGTGAAAGAAGTGTTTCTGTTCCAATCCAGGCAATGCTGATTCCTCAGGTTTGGGCTGGAGCCTGGGGGTGAGCATTTTAAACATGCCCCACACCCCAGGAGATTCTGATTCCCAAGGTCCTGGGCCCATGCCAGGGTCTAAGACATGTGCTGAGCACGTGCCCACATGAGGAGCCCAGGAAACCCCCTGCGTTTGGCAGGTCTCACTGCCAAAGCAAACTGGGCCTTCGCTGGTGCTGAGTGGTGAGTAGCCCCAGAGATAAAAGCCAAGTGTCCACAGCACTGTGGCTGGTGCACGGAGCATCCTGCTGATGCAGTGCCCCAAAGGACGGCCCGGAGGGCTGCTGGCTTTCTTAGGAGTGTCATGGGATTAAAGGAGGACTTTCTAGACGGGTACTCTGGATGCAAGTAATTCTGGAAGAGAGGGTGGCACAGAGCTCATCGGTCACTGAAATTACTGGCAGCCTGGTGTGTCCAGGCTGGGCCAACACCCCCTAAGGAAAACCAAAAGGATGGGGAGGAAGCAATTATTAAGGGCTGTCATCAGGAGGCAGCTGGCATCTGTCTTCTGGGGAATCCACTGAGGCTGTTGCCTCCTCAGAGCCTAGGTGGAGGGGGAGCACCTGACTGGGGAATCTTCAGGCCCATCCACTGTGTAAGAAGCCAAGGAAGACGTGAGTCTCATTTTATAAGCCAGGATGGGCTGGCACAAATCTGTCTTGAACCCATAGGAGAAGGTGGGCTACCCACCAATAGCCCCTGAATTGTGTTGATTGCCTGCTAAGTGCCAGGCTCCAGGGCAGTGCCGAGGATAGGGGGAGGGCAGATGGACCCACTGACGTGTGGCTCATGGGTAACTGTGTCACAAAGAGCCATGGGTGTTGCAGAGCCCAGGGTGGTGCTGTGAGAAGGTGTAACAGCAAGTACTAGGTGCTTCCTTCAGGAAAGGTGCTTGGGGAGAGGTCTGCAAGATTCGAGTGAATTAACCAGAGAACGCCCCCTCCCCAGGCAGGGAGAACAGCATGGCCAGGGCCCTCAGGTGGGAGTAAGAGTGAACACCTCCGAGCGCTTTCACACCGCAGGCACGGCTCCGGGGCTCTCCTGTATCAACTCAGTCCATCCCCATGAGCACTCTGATGAGGGGGCTTTTATTCCCACTTCACAGATAAAGAAACTGGTCACAGAGAGGTTAATAAGCTGGCACAAGGTCACAGAGCTCACCTGTAGCAGAGACTAAATTTGAACCTACAGTCCCTACGCTGCTTCTCATTTGGCTTGTTTTCCCCCAGGAATGGGAAGGAAGCCAGTGTGGCCAGAGACCAAAGACCTCAGAGGACAGCAGTGAGAGAGGGGGCGGACAGGGCGCAGCACCAGGCCACATGGGAGGACCGGTACTTGATCCTGGCAGCAGTGAGGGAAGGTAGGAGGACAGGATGGTATGGAATACTTGTTTTAAAGGTGCTGTCCGGCAGGGTACGGCTGAACAGTCAAGCAATACTGGACCATCAGCGAATACTGCCTCTCTTGTTTAACAATGACTGAGCACTGCATGGCACAATCTTTTCTCCAGACCTTGGGGTCCACTTTGACACCCCTCTACTAGAAGACAAAGGCATCTCAAATACAAACGAACACATTTTTCCAACTTTGATGAACATGAGGAAGCACTTTCTGGCACAAGCCCCTAAGTCCCCATTCAAACCTTTGATTAATCCTCTACACAGAGCAGTTAAGCCACTTCCACATTTTCCCACTGCCATTTTTGCTTTATTGAGTTCAGTTTCATTGAGATGGAGTCTTTCCTAATTAAGATTTGTAACGAAGACCTAATTCATCCATCATCTTCTTTGCCCACAGCACACACTACTGATCGGAGACAACTTCTGTCCCTGTGGACGTCCTACTCTGGCCATGATTGCTGTCAACTCCAATTCTCTCGGGTCAGATTTGTGCAAATCTTAATTTGGCATGAAAACTTAATTCTTCTGTCAGTTTCTGGATCAACGACTATTTTTACCATGCATAGCTTCAGCCAATGTCAGTTTTATTTTGTGTTGATTATTTTTACTAGTGATGCTCATGATGGATTGGATTGGAGACAAACGGTCTGTGTTTCTTAGAAAATCCATGAGAAATCGAGACGTTTGTGAGTCAGGAAAAGAAGAGGTGACTGAAGACACACAGAGAGAGATTCAGAGACAGACGGATAACCACAGGCAGAGGCTGACAGGGAGAGCCAGAAAGACACAGAGACAAAGACAGAGGGACACAGAGGGGGAGAGAGACCCATGAAATAACACCTTAGCTCTTGCCAGCTCAGCAGAGACAAACGACAGTTCCCAAGCTCGCGGGCCACATTGCCTGCTTCCGCCCCACTCAGTCTGTGCCTTCTCAGCTCCAGGCCGTTGCCCTGCCTGGAAGGCCCTTCCCTTCTTGACATTCAGCTCTGGGGCTGCTCATTCCACTGCTCAGGATGGCTTTATCAAAATAAGGAAAAAGTCACTCAGACTGTATCCCAGGCAGGACCCCTGCGCAGATACTGGCCAGCTAACAACACCCAGGCCTGACAAAACCCTTCTTCCGGCACAGTGGCTGACGGCTACATCAGCTCCTGTCGGGCGCCCGGAGCACTGCTGACTCCACCATGGAACTTAGCGCTGGATGCAGGGGCTGCCGTCCCCCAGGCTGGGGATCCTGCAGGGAGGACTGTGTCCCCTACCAGCCTGGGGACCCCGTGGGGCAGGGGCTGGGTCTGACCACCTCTGTGCCCCAGCGTCCAGGGCAGATGCTGAGCCCAAACTGCAACCCAGGCATATGCCCTGACTGGGAACCGGCAACATTTTAGTTTGCATGACAATGCCCAACTAACTGAGCACACTGGCCAGGGCCAGTATGGCGAGTCTTTTTAATGTCAGCACTTTTGGTGGGTATCTCACTGTGATTTTAATTTCCATATCCCTTTGTGAGATGCTGTTGAACACCTTTTCATATGTTTGCTGGCCATTTGGATCTCTTCTGTGAAGTGCCTGCTCAAGTCTCTTGTCCAATTTTTTTATCAGATTGTCTTTTTCTTGTTGACTTACAAGAGCTCTTTATACATTCTGGATGAGCCCTTTACTTGTTGACCACATATGCTAAATATGGCTGCCAGGAAGGCACAGAGCGAGACCACAAGCCACTCACAGGACTTACCCTGGTTAGGGATGGGTCTAAAAGAAGACTTTGGTAAGGTCACAAAGCCTTTCTAGCTTGGATGGGTTAGGAATCTCTGACCCTCACACCTCAATTACATGAAAGATTCATGCACAAGCCAGGAAGAGCAAGAAAGCAGGCAGGCAGGGCAAAGGAGGAAGGAGAGGGTCATCAAGTATTTGCACTGTACCAAGAGCTGTGCCAGAGGTGTCGCCGGCCTTATCTCACTGTGCTCCTGCAGCCCTGGCCTTTCCCAAGTAGGCCAGACTTCTTTGTACCTCTGGGCCATTGCATTTGCTGTTCCCTGTGCTTGTGCAGATCTTTGCAGAGCTGACTCCTTCTCATCATTCAAGTATATACTCAACTGTCACCCCCTCAGAGAAGCCTTCCCTGAGTACTGCAGCTGACAGGGACTCCCCACCCTCTCTGTGCCCTGACTCTGCTTCATTCATTTTAATTCCAAGACCCGTCATTAGGATGCACATCTATTTGTCATCTAGTGTGGCACACGTGAACGTAAGACCCGTTAGGGCAAGGTTCCAGTCTGCCTTCCTCACCACTGCATCCCCAGGGCCTGAGGCAGTGCTGCTCGGCAAATGTACTAGCTGCTCAGTAAATATTTGCTGAGTGAATAAATGAACCAGTTTCACTACAACCCTGTTAGGTAAACACCAACACTGTGCTCATTTCCCAGATGAAGGCACTGATTCAGAGAAGTGGGTAACCTGTTCAAGGCCTGAGGGGAAGTAGCAGAGCAAGAGTGGAATCCAGTACTTCTGAGCCCACAGGCTGCCTCTGCTCCTTTGCCCCACTCTGAGTCTCCTTCAGCTCTGAGGGCAGCAGTTGCATGAATTGTTTGTTACCTTGCCTTTTAACTGGATGCCCTGGCTCCCAGATGAGCTGGGTGAGAGGAGTAGGGAAGAACAGACTGCAGTGGGGATTGCATGGAGACTGGGAACCCTGACAGAAGGCCAGTGCACAAACCTGAAACAGGTCAAGTTTGCAAAAATTAGGCTCACCACAGCGGTCAAACCATCTCAGTAGTGCCCTGGTCCAAACGCCACCCAGCACAGGAACTGGTGCAGCAGCAGCCTTGATGGGAGCTCACCACCTCCCAGGCAGTCCATTCCCACCTTGCCCAGCTCCGAGCAGAGCAAACGGTGCTGGGGCATTCCTCAGTGTGAGCTTGGCTGGGAGGCCTGGAGAGGACCTGGGAATTCTGCTTGCTGCTGGATATGTGGCAAGAAATTAGGTTAAAGCAGGAATAATCAGCTCATTAACCCCCTTGCCAGACTCCACATGCACACAAAGTCTGCTGCAGAGCTACGCCGCCGACTGTCACTGCCTGCCTGCATCCGGCTGCAACAGTACAAGTGAGATATTTTATTTATGTGTCGTGCATATTTATTAGGGAAAGGTAAATAAATTAGCTGCCTGCCATCTGCAACCACCAGCCTTTGACAAGTTCCCTCCCTCCTCTTCTGCCTCGGGAGGGGCCACACCAGCAAATCCAGATCCTATAAAAGAAGGGGCTCCTTTTTTGGTAAGATCTTCCCCGGGGTTTGAGTGGCCCTAGAATTATAGTTTTTCTGAAAGGAAATGAGTATCAGAGACTATTCTAGGTGATTCTCTGAGAGTCACTCCTAGCAAGCTGGGAGGTGGGCATATTTTCATCTTCATTTTATAGATGCAAATGTGGAGGCTCAGGGAGGTCAGGCCCCTTGCCCAGGGTCAAAGAGCAAGTGAGTCGAGAAGCTGAGCTGAAGCTGGGGAGGCCCGAAGACTTGGTGATGTGCTGGGGAGAAAGGCTGGACCAGGAAGTGACTCGTTCCCGGCTCCGGCACTAGTTGCTGTGGGATCCAGTCTGGCCCCTTAACTCTCTCGGCCCTTCTCTGTTGAACGTGAAAATAAAACACGACAGGGCAGAGTCCACATGGAGTTATGTGGAGAATCAAATCACCACCCACCCGAATCCGGAGTGGCCTTCAAGGCCACCATGGAGGCCCTTAAAGCCACCTACTCCACCCTCCTTGAAAGGGCCAGGCAGCTCCCACTCCCACCCCAAGCTTGATGTGTGACTCTGAGCATATCGATGAGATCTTAGAGCCTCAGTTTTGTCCTCTGTAAAATGAAGAACAATTGGGCTGGGAGGGCGCAAGTTGGGAGGAAGAGGATCTTTTGGGTATGGAAAGATCTGTAAAACACAGGTCTGGCGGGAGGCAGGGGGTAGGCTGGGGCCGAGGACCACGAGGAGAAGGAGAATCCAGAATGCCTGATGGTGCTACAGAGCCCAGAGAGGGGCTGTGAGTTGCCCAGTCACACAGCAGTCACAGCAATCAGGAGCCTTGCTGAGCCCAGCCCCATTCAAACTCAGCCCGGATCCGAATCTTTTATGAAGTATTATAAATCTACCCCAAATCACTTTTGCCCACAGCCTACAAGCCCTGCCTCACTGCCTCGCCTCCCTGCAGGGCCATTACATTAAATTAAGTGAGGAATCCAATGCAATTGCTTTTGATTCTCCCTGAGGGCCACCTGCCACCTCCCTCCAGGGTGCCTGGAGGGCCAGGGCTGCTGCCCAGCACTCACTCCCCACCTCAAACAACCATTATACAGATTTCTAGATAAAATATGTTTTTAAATGTTTAATTTAGTGTCTTTGGAGCTGATTTTGTGAGCCCCCACTAGGTGCCAGCACAGCCTCTCAATAGCCCAGGAGGCAGAATCAGCCCATTTCACACAGAAGGACAGCTCAGAGCAAACACAGGCCCCTTGGGCCCCCAATTCTTGGGCCAAGGGAGTTTGGGGAAACTACTGATATGCAGATCCAGCATGTCCTGGGGCAGCTGTCAGAGGGAACAGGTGTGAGCTGCAGCAAGAAGTAGGCAGGTCAGACTTCAAGGAGACCATACGACAGTCCAAATGCGCTCTGTGCAGCAAGCAAAACTCATCGCCTGACTCCCTTCAAGAGGAAGGAAAAATAGTAACAGCAGCTAGCTGGCTCAGCTGGGCACCTATTGTGTGCCTGGCACTACCAAGGTTTCCCATGATTCTCAGAAGACTCCCAAACTCCTCCCTTTGGCCTGCAGGGGCCCTGCTGCCTTCACACCATTCCACTCTCCTGCTCCCTTCCGGCACTGCAGCCAAGTTGGCCTCCATTCCTCAGACACACCAGACCCGCACTTGCCCCAGACCTTTGCGCCTGCTGTTCCTTCCATCTGGAATGTTCCTCTCCCAAATCTTCCCTTGGCTGGTCCCAGAACAAATGCCACCTCCTCCAGAAGGCCCTCCCTGACTACCCCATCACTCTCTTTTATGTCATCCTGTTTCCTTGGCTTCTGAGCAGCACTTTCCCCCTGTGAATTCTTATTTATTTTTCTACCTATTTATGGCCCATCTTCCTTGTTGCATAAGGACAAAGATTCTGTCTCGTTTACTGCTGTATCCCAGCACTTAGAACAGTGGCTGCCATATGGTAGGTTGTAGTTAAACAATTGGAAAATGAATCAAAAGAGAAAGAAAAGAACCAGCCCACACAGGGTCTGAGTGCCCAGGCTGGGACACAGGCAGGAGGGAGGCTGCGCACGCCTGGGGTCTGGGTGAGCGGATGACAGCTCTTCCGTCTCCCCTGGACGTTGGTTCCCTAAAGCCCCTGTGCTGCGGGGAGGGGGTGGCTTTCCAGAGGGAGTGGGGAGGCCTCACGGGATGTGAAGAGGGAGAAATGGCCTAGAACATGAGGAATGGCAACACTCCAGGAGATTATGAGGCCATTAAAAATGACAAGTGTAAGAAATAACATTTGCGGGGGAAAAGCCTACGTAGAATTGCATTACAGGCTGACGACAACCAAAGGAAAGCTGAGTCCTACTGTGGCCTTAGTTATAATAGCTAACTGCTGGGGAAAAAACCTTGTCATCCAACCTTGGGGGAGCAGGGAAATCAACTGCGCCCGGAGCAGCCACTCCATGAAACAGTCGACAGCTAGAGTAAGCCCGGGAGAGGCTGACCCCATAAATCTATGTGAAGAAAAAGCAAAACATAAATCAGCGTATGTAGTATGAGTTCATCAAAAACAGCAGAAAAAATATGGGAAAGAAACACACCAGAGTGTCCCTGGATATTGGGTTGAAGGAAGATAATTTTAATTTTCTTCCTGGTCTTTATCTTTCTTTCCAAATGGGTGTATGTCTAACAATAATTACATGCTTAATCAGAGAGAAAGTAATTTAAGGGGATATATCTCTTTAATAACAGCAAGAGTCCAGGGACATGTGTACATATTAGTGCTGTGTGGAGAAAGTAGGACATGGCCAATGTCTTTTTTTTTGTTTTTTACTGATATTGCTGTGTTTTAATGACTTAAAATAGTTTAAAAGCCCAGCAAACATTTCCTAAGGTTTTTAAAATTGGAAACATAGAAAAAAGAACCATGAAACTGGTCGACAGCAAGGCTGAGAGACCAGTCCCAGCCCCGGCATGAAGCCCCGGCAAACCCCTTCTCTCCCAGCCTCAGTTTCCTGGTAGGTAAAATGGGGTTAACCATCCTTGCCTCCCATTCTTGTGGCAAGATGCAGGCCTCTCTCAAAAGGGGTGTGCGCCTGTGCCCGACACTTAGTAGGTGCTCAGTAAATTCTGTTGCCCTCTGCCCTCCAAGCAATGGGGAGCCCAGCCAGAACCCTTCCAGCTACTGCCCAACAGGTAGGCAGACCTTTTCCACACACTCGGAGGAGGCAGCCTCTTCTGGAAGGCTGGGAGGCCACAGGGATTTATATCCTCCTGGGGCCCAGCCTCACTTAAATACAGTTGCCCCCAGCCCTGTCACCCCTCCAGGGCTCCTCGAGGCCAGCCCAGAGCCAGCTGCCTGTAAACCTCCAGACATAAATCTTGAGGCCCAATTCCATCAGCACAGCAGGCAAGCAGTAAATCCGAGGCTCCAGGGACTCTGGCAATGGAGTGTCCTGGGAGAATTCATTTTTCACCCTGGGATATATTATTCCCACTGGACAGGAGAGGGGAAGCATTGCTCACTGGGATGAAACATGCTTGTTTGAAGGAACTTTCCACGGAGGTTCCCCAACTGGGCTGCCAGCCCCAGCTCACTGCCAGCTCCCAAGGCTACCCATCCGGGGACTTCCAGCACAGGGACCTTTGGGCAGGCCCCTCTGGGCAGGCCCCTCACACTCAGCCCCCTCAAACCTGCTCCTGCATATCCCCCAGCTCAGTGAAAGGGACCTGCATAACCCTCCAGCCAGAAAACCCTGAGTGTC
Source organism: Trachops cirrhosus (assembly GCA_028533065.1). Classification (NCBI taxonomy): domain Eukaryota; kingdom Metazoa; phylum Chordata; class Mammalia; order Chiroptera; family Phyllostomidae; genus Trachops; species Trachops cirrhosus. The sequence continues at coordinate 34,201,837 of CM052544.1, forward strand.
ATCGGCCCTCCACATCTGTCCATTGCCACATTTCAAGGCATGCACTCTGAGAAGCCATTCAAAGCTGAGAGCTACAGAGGAGTGAGCCCCTGATGGGTAAACTGAGGCAGACTAGACATCAGGAAGAGTAGAAGGGAGATCCAAGCCTCTGGCATTTGGGAGGCAGAGCAAAAGGCAGCAGCCTGTGGGGCCTCAGCTCCATGTTCGTGTGCTCTATGAGATCGGGGCGCTCCTGGTCTTCCTCAGCACTGTGCACCCTATGTTTGGTATATAGTAGGTGCTCAAAAATTGCCTTCTCATTGAATGGATGACTTCAATAATACGAATGAGAATGTTTTGTAATATAGAAACTGCAAATGCATTCCGCAGCTCCCCATGGAGCAGGGTCTCTGCCCCCTCCACGCTGAGGACTGCCCTGGCCTGCCCCCAGCCTGAGTCCTACAGCTCAGCTCAGAGTTTGGATGGGGGAGCTTTCAGAGAAATGGGGACATACAGGACCAACACAAACAAAGGTCTCAGAGGCTCCACTGCTACCAGTGGGAGGCTCCATTGAAGTTTTCTGAGGCTGAGTCTCTTGCCAGCAAACCTGTGTGGAAAGACTTTCTCTCCAGCAGTGACAGAGAAGGGGAAGGAGAGAGGGCAGCAGGCCATCACAGCCCTGGGAAGCCCCCTTCTAACACAGTCTACCTCTTTCACTCAGTTGAAGAAACTGGGCTCCGAGAAGAGAGGGCTTGGCCAAGGTCAACACACCAGGATGTGAACCCAGGTTTAACTGCTGCCAGAGGCTGGGATCTTTCCATTAAATTAACCAGCTTGCTGGATTTTAGAAGCCCCAGTGCCCACAATTGGTGGGGGTGCTGAATGTCAGACTGGAAGCTCTGGGCTTCCAGGTGCCCAATAAGCAATGCTTCCCCCAACTCTCCATGGTGGTTGAGCACAAAGGATGGGGCTGCCGCCTCCCTTTCCCCATCTGCAGCCTGGTTTCCTGCTTGACTCTCTCCTTTAGGACTCTGGTCCCAGATCTCTGTGGTACTGGCTCCTGGCTGAGATCCTCTTCCCAGACTGAGGACATGGAGCCACAATGCTACTGCCATCTGACTTAACTATGACCTGCTCCATTGTTCACACCCTTGCCTGGTATGCCCCATAGGCCAGGGCCTGGTCCAATGTCACTACACACAGGGACACTGCTTGGAACCATGGCATCCCCAACCCATCCCAGCCTGGGCTTGATTTTCTCCCTTCCTTCCCCCAGTCACCAGCATCTGAACCCACAAAGCTCAGGAGCCTGGTTTCTGACACCCGTGTCTACCCCCCAGTCCAGCTCTTACAGAGCAGACTATTCATGCACTTTTGACTTACTTTCTGGGAGAACAGAGAATTGCATCACACAGAAACAACATTCATGGGGAAACACTGGGTGGATCCCAAAGCTGTTTTGACGCTGCCTCTGATTTGGTGTCTTATCTGGTTTCTCAGATATGAGTCTAGGAGCCTCCCCACTGGGCTCTGCAGCCACTCACACCACTGATCACCATTACCCCCATCTCCAGCAGCCCCAGAAATCACATCGGGACAACTAAGACCCCTGGCATATGCATTGATTGAGCCTATGTGATTCTGACCAGTGGACACGAACCAGACACAGGCCAAATATACAAAATGTGATGTGGGTCCAGCTGTCCTGTGTTCTTCCAAGACAACCCTGAACATTGGCCTAGGGAGACCAACCAATGGCAATGTCTCCCATCATTCACAAGGGCACAGGCCAGCCTCCCTTCTTAGCTTCCGGGGAAGTTGCTGGTGGCAACACACGCTGTCTCCCAAACACACTGGGGATCAACCTCATCCAAGGTTTCTCGGTAAGGATGCTGGTGGCATTTGGGGTGGATAGTTCTTTGGGCAGGACTGTCCTAGACATCCCAGAGACAGCATCTGTGACCCCCATCCCACTAGATGTCAGCAGCTTTCCAGGGATTGTGATGACCCAAAGATACCCCAAGTTTGTCCAAAAGTCCCTACTGAGGAGCCACAATCTAGTCTGACCTTTGGAACACAACCTCAATGCAAGCTCCTCTGGGCTCTGTTTCCATGACCCTAAAGATAGGGAGCTCACCTCCTGTCAGAGAGCACAGCCCATGCTTGTCTAGCTATGACCAAGAGAAAGCCCTTCCCCACCAGGTGCTGAGACCACCTCCCTGTGACCCCTCTCTTCCCACCTGTTATCTCTGGGGCCTCACAGTGACTGTGTTGGGGCTGATAACGTTCCCATTTCATGAAGAAGAAAAGTGAGGCCCAGAAAGGCAAAGTCATTCACACGTGGTCATACAGCTTGGGAGCAGCTGTGCTGGGCCGGAGCCAGCCCCTGTGGCCTGAGACAGAGGTCTGTGTGGGGTGCGGAATGGGGTGGCAAGTGCACACCAGCCAGGGAGGGGCTTTTAGGCTCACTGGGGAGCCTCTTGCAAACCAGCACCCAGACACAATCAGGTCCCTTCTGAGCCTCAACACCCTGGTCACCAGGCCATTAAGGGAAGGATGTAAACGTGGTCAGCCCAGGACCTGGCTTACAGTAGCTGCTCAACAAAGGTTGGTCGCTCCCCCTTCCTTCCTCTGTTTCATTCACCACTCAGTGAGCACCTACTGGGTGCCAGTCTCTGCAATGGGCTCTGCGGACCCACAGATCGGATGGGGCTCCTGCCCCATGGAGCTCTGTATCTAGTGGGCAAGAGGGATGAGACACACAGTTACATTCCAAAAGCAGAGCCAGGATGGAAACGTGGTGGGAGAGACTAATTCTGCCATGTTGGGGGTAGAGGGGCCACCAAAAGCTGCACCTTAGGATTGGCCTTAAGGTAAGGACTAGCAAACCAGAATTGCTGGGTAAAGAAGAGGTTGGGGGAGAGGCGCTCCAGGCAGAGGTGGCAGCCTGAGCAAAGGCTCAGAGGTAGCACAGAACACGATCTGTGCGTGATTAAGGAGGGAAGAAAGGTCGCTGCAGACAGATTGCGAAGGACCTGGGACACCAGTGGCCTCCAACTCCAAAGGGAGTGTGGCTTGACCTTCAGAGTCTTTGTTTGAATGGATGTTTAACATTTAAAGTTGGGAGATGGTATGTAACACTCTGCATTTTCAGCTTTTCTAGAAAAATCAGAAGATCTGGCAGGCTGAGCCAGGGCTCCTATGAAGCATACTTTCTAGTTCAACAATGTCCCCCAGGTGCATTTCACTCCCTTAGTTCACACATACTTATTGAGCAACTGCTGTGTGTCAGGTAATGTGCTAGTTACTGGGAAAGCAGTGGAGACCAAACTAGACACAACATGACCCTCATGGCACTTACATACTAGCGGGGGAGAGGCACTAAATCCGACACCAGGCACATAACAAAGTCAGGCAGGGCAAAGTGCTAGCAGGAAAAAGAAAGTTATGGGGCTAAAGGGCTGATATTTTAGATAGGGTGGTCAGGGAAGGCCTCTCTGAGGAGGAGACAGTTGCAGACATCCAAGTGAAGAGAGTGAACCACACACAGACAGGGTGGGGCAAATGTAGGTTTACAGTTGTTCATATGGAAACTAATCCAATGATTGATAAATAATAGTTCAAGAACAAACTCTGTCTTGTGCACTCACAGCTGTAAACCTACTTTTGCTGCATCCTGTATAAGGTGGAAGATCAATCCAGCTAGTTCGAAGACCCTGGGCCTCCTTCATTCACCTTTTGGGTCAGCGGGGCTGCCCTGTTAGGCATTTAAGTGTGAGACCTGTGACTGTAAGTGAAGAAGCACAATGGGTACTGTGTGAGCAGGTGAAACCACCCAAAAATGGGTGTTTTAGATAATACCTCTGACCCATAGTGAGGAGACATGGGAAGTGGCAAGGTGGTAAAACTTCATACAATAATTTTTTCCAGTAGGGGAAAAAATTCCTTGTTAGGATGACAAGGAAGAGGCAGAGAACATGACACATTAAACTTAAGCCCAGAAAAGAGAAGCCAAGAATGGGAGCAGGGAAATCCTCACGTTCTTTCTCGCCAGCTGTGTCACCTGCCAAGCCCTGCAAAGTGGGGGTCCGGTGGAGGCGGGGGCGGGGGACAGAGTGAGAACACTAAACCTTCTGCAGCCCTGGAGCTGTTTGGTTGCTGTTGTTGCTTTTTTGGTTGTTTTCCAAACCACCTGAGCTGCTGCTTTAGAAAGTCAACTACAAAGGGAACACTTTGATGGGTTTTATTTCTCTGTTTTCCCATCCCTTTCTAAGCAAAATTAAAGTGTAGATTCCTTGTTCTTTTACTCACGAAGTAGAAGAAGAAGAGGCACTATTGTTTTTAAAGAAGGAAGAAAAAAGGCAATCTATAGTCTTGTGTCGTCCTTCTCAGCTGGGATTGGGGAGGGGCTGATTCTGCGTACCAACATCACAGTCCGCATCGTGGGACATAACTTCCGTCACTCAAAGGTGTATTTGCATTTTTGGAGGTACAGAAAGATGTTTAAAATCAGCTCCAGTGTGGACTTACAGTTATTAAAAGCAAACAAAAGATCCTTTCCCGAGTCTGGCTGGTCCTTCTTAAATTGATCTGGGCCCCACTACCTGATTTAAGGCAGTGAGCAGATGTTTCACAGCAGGAAGGGCATTAGCTCCAGATGTCGCCACTTTGTTCCAGACGTGCACACACATGCACTGGCAACCATACATACATATACACGGGGCTCAGGGCAGCAAACATTCACAGCTCCCCTTCCGGCATTTGGCATGCTTGCATGGACCATTTGTAACCTCTGCCTGCAGTTTTGACAGAGAGATGAGCAGCGGGAGTGAGTAGCCAATCATATCCCGCCCCATCGTCTTCCCATTGTCTCCTAGGTAACCAGCACAGGGACACATCAGCTAGCTGGGTACCACGACACATACGCGCGCGCGTGCACACACATGCTCCCCCAACAGTCCATGACTGCAGAGACACTGGCTGTCAGAACCCTGGACAGCTCTCCAGGACGGCACTGAGGGGCTTCGGTTCCTGCCTGTCTGGCAGCCTCCTCTCCTACTGCTTTCGCACCTCCGCTCCTTTACTCATGCCATTCCTCTGCCTGGCATGCTTCTCCCCACTGCCATCTCCATCGATCACAGCCTTGCTCATCTTTAGAGCCAGCCCAAGTCCTCAATCAAGACTTCCAAAGGCTCCCATAAGAATAAAATCCATACTTCTTCCCGTGTGCAGATCTAGCTCCTCCATACTCATTGCTCATCACTCCCCCTCTCCCTCAGTCCTTCCTTCTCTTCCTTCAACAGGTCAACTGGTCCTCCCCACACTACCCCCTACAGACCAAGGCTTTTCTTGGTACTTGCTGTTCCCTCTGCCTCCACGGCTCTCCCTTCTGCTCTTGGCATTGCTGCTGCACCTTCTTGTTCTTTAGTCTCAGTTCAAAAGTTACCTTCTCAGAGAGGGCTTCCCTGACCACCCAAGACCATCCAGCTAAAGAAGTCACCTCCCCAGGACTCTCCACTACACTGCCTTGTGTTCCTGTGTTGCCTTCATCTCACTGACAACTCTGAAACTATCCTATTCCTATTTATTTGTCTCTGTTCACCCCACCCCCCAACCCCTGAGTATAAGCTCTGTTACAGCAGGATCTTTGTCTTGTTTGTGGCCATATCCCCAGTCCCCAGAACAGCATCCAATAAATATTGTTGGATAACTAAAAAGTTATTTCCTCCTCACCGTTTCTATATTTCCCCATCTCTCTAATAAGAGGGCTGGGCTTGATGACTTCTATTAACCCTCCTGGCTAACATTCCAAGAGTCCATTAGTGAGCAGAAAAGATGGGCATAAGGAGGAAAATTAATCAGGCCACACCATGGGAAGACTCTGCTGGTAGAAATGACCTCAACTGGGTCACAGTGCCCTCCTCCTCTGAGCACTCTCCCTGACAGGAATTTGCTGCTGCTTCCAACTTCATATTCCCCCAAGTACTAGGCACCTTGAACTTTTGTTGTCTGAGGGACTGGGGGCAACCCCAAGCTTAGAACTGTCTTCCTGCACAGAGATCAGCAAGTGCCTGGGGGCAGAGGGAGGGTCCTCCTGAAGCATGTACTGTGGTGAATAGAAGAAAATGTGTTGCTCTCTATGGGATGATAGACTACGAAGGTGGAGGTTCATTAGAACACAAGTCATACGCACATGTCTCAAAAGCATCAGGAAGCTAGAATCACAGAGCTCCCAGTACCAGTGGCTGGATGCATGCGTCTCTCTTCAAGGCACGTGACTGCTACTTTAGGTTCTAAAAGTGGTGCAGAGTGATCCCAACACATGTGCTATGTAAGTATGTGGTGAATATAACCATTGTTTTGGTCAACCTCATTGGCCAAGGCCAGGTGGTGGATTCAAAAAACCACATGGTAGACACAACCGTGAGTCCCCAAACCCTAGGAGTGGAGATCCTCAAGCAGGCCGTTCATAACCCAGAAAGCCATCTTCAGCCCTGTTCTCCACTGACCAGTGCACCAGATGATTTCCCCAAATCTGAAGTTACAGTGGATATAAAGATCAGGAAAGGAGGAGCAGGATTAGTATTTCTTTAGCATCTACTGTGTGCCAGGTTTTGTGATAGGATATGTTGACACTGACTCTTCAAGACCACCCTGCAAGGTTACCCTTCCTGCTTTATGGGTGAAGAAAAAACACTGAAGCTCAAAAGAATTAATTAGTGTGTCCAAGGTCACATAGTTGTCCAGAGGAGGGGCTTAAGCCTGGGACATGAGTCTAGTCTCCAAGCCCACTGTCCTTTCCCTAGAACTTTAAATTATACCACAGAATAAGAAGATAAGCTGGTCTCATTCAAAATGTCTCTTCTGCTAGCTGAAGCTCTTTTCTGAGGATGCCAGATTTATGGCCCTGTTTCTTCATCTTTGACACTCTTGGATTTGGCTGACCTTCTACCTCAAGCCTCTTGTCAAGCTGGACCCACATCCCAGAACCTCTCATTTGAGACCCAGCCCCCAGGAACCAATTTTCCTGTGGCCTGGAGAAAGCCAGGGATTTGTCTTTTTAAAATAGTAATTTCCTGCTGGCATGGGTACATGCCCCAGCTACCCTCTGATTTAGTGCTGAGCTCAAGGATCAATCTCAAGTAAGATTTTCCAAGGAAAACTCAAATGCTGGGTACCTTCTGGCTTTGCGGGAGGAAGAAGCAGCCTCCTCTCAAGGGATGTGGCCAGAAGCAGGTAAAATAACTGTCCGTATCACAAGACTGGCATGCCTCATACACGTCACACCAGAGCCTCATGCACGCTCACATGCATCTCAAATGCATCATCCACGTGCCTCTCTCTATGCACACCTCACATGCACAACTCACATGCACACCATCCACATACCTCACTCACCACACACACACTACACACACAAGCAAAACACACACACACACACACACACACACACACACACAAGCTGCGGGTGGTGGAGTGGAGGACTGGGAGGAAGAGAGCAACTCCCTAGAGACCCTGCAGGACAGGTGTTAGGCCATCCCCTTACAGATACAGAAAGTGAGCCTAGGAGAAAGGGAATGACTTGTCCAAGATCATGCTTAGGTTGCTGAGCTGCCTAGATTTTTGAAAAACCAAGCTCAGACTGGAGGTGGGTGGTGGGCACAAAGCTTTGCCAGGTTTCCTTCTTAATTTACCCCACTCCTTGGGGGCAGGTCCATTGAGGAGGGGCACTCCTCCATGACCCCCTCCTTGTGAGCAGCCCTAAAGGTCTGCCTCCTCCCTTAACCTCAGGGAAGGAAACCTGGGTACCCTCTGTGTCCTAAAGCTGTGCCATCAGCACCAGCTCAGGTCAGAGAAAGAATGGAGAGTCTGCACCCTGGACTGGGAAGAGCCGGAGGTCTGCCAGGGGCTTGGGGCACCATCTAAAGCCTGCTTGGGGTCCACAGGCTCTGCTTCCAGGCCCTCAGAACCGAGGGCCCCAGTAGGGACACGGGTTACACACCTGACTTAGCTCCAGGGACAAGACAGGAGGGACAAGCGACCAAGTCTCAATAACCCCCACCCACAAGCCCCACACAGGAGCTTCTGGTCTGGGTTGGAAACAGACCCTTTCTGATGAACTGTGCCAAACTTACTTAGGGGGCACATAGGAAGGTGGGGCTAGGGGACTGGACACCACCAAAATCTTGCGGGTCACATCGCAGCTTTACCACCTACTGGCTGTGTGACCTTGGGTAAAAGGCTTCCTCTCTCTGAGGCTCAGTATCCTCACCTGTGAAGTGGAAAGAATAACAGCGCCCTCCTGATCGAGTGGCGGTGAAGGTTAAAGACAGAGGCAGATGTGAGGTGCCAGAGCACATATCACGCGGGGCCTGTAAGTCCGCCATTATGCCCCCCTAATTGAGCAGAGTGTGGACAGCTGTCATTCCCACCGCACCCTGCCCCTGACTCACAGTTCTGGCAATTCTCAATTAGCACCGAAACCGAACTTTCCTTGCCTGTGGTAGGACCTACCCGCCGGTCCTTCTTCCTTCTACCTCCGCTACAAGCAGTTCTGACAACAGGTACTGGGGTGGAATAGCCCCGGAGGCGCCCCAGCGGAGGGGGCTGCGCCGCAGCGCTGCGGCAGGGCCCGGCTCCAGCAGGGGCTGCGCGGCCGCGTCTACCGCCCCCCCCCCCGCCCCAGCCCCCTGTCACATCCAGCCTCTTTGCAACTTGGAGGAGCTGAAGAGTCTGGGGTCAGCGCAGGGGTGCTCTGGAGCGTGCGAAAGAAAGTTGGTCCTAGCGATTGCAGCACCGGGATCCAAAGCCCCCTGCTGTGAGCGCCCGCACATTCCGACCCCTGGCTAACTCTCGGAGAGCTAGAAGGCACGTGGTTGCCGCGCCGGCTGGGGGCCGCTCCAGCAACCGTACTCACAGGAGGATCGGGGAATGCGCCCTCGAGGGTTCAGAACCCGCGCTCCAGCCCCTGGAGGTTGCCCTGTCCCGGGTCCCATCTCGGTGAGCCCTGTGGAGCCCCCCTGCAGGCTTCCCGCTGGCTAGGCTGCCCTTCGCACCATGTGTCCTGCGGTGACCCCTTCAGGCTGCTGGCTTCAGAGACTCACCCCTCCCACTCCTTGGATGTAGCTGCCTGCCCTTCGCCATTCGCAAAGACCCTCACCAGGAGCCCCCTGCATGTGCGCTCCTGCTTAGCTTGCCGCTGGGTCCGCCTTCCCTGCCCCGCGCTGCGCCGGTGCTCACTGGCCTGGGCCGCGTCATACCTTCGTCCGGCAGGCGCTGCAGGCAGATCGCGAGGTTCCTCCGCCAGCCCCGCATCCCGGCGGCCGCCCTGCGGCCCGGCGGGGTCTTGCCACCCGGGCCCCGGCCCGGGCCCCGGCCCCGCCCCCGCCGGGCCCGGAGGCGCAGCGCAGCGCTGGGGAGGGCCGCGGGCCCTGGGCGCGGCAGGCATGGGCTGCCGCGGAAGGTCGGAGGTGTA
>CM052544.1:34211790-34227389 GCA_028533065.1 Trachops cirrhosus
GTGCCAGCTGTTCAGGGCTGGTACACTAGAAGCTCCTTGACTTTGACTCTGACTGAACTCCTTGGGAACCTGCTAGTCTTGGGGGGCTTGTGGGGGCTCAACCTGGTCTGGTGAGGCAGGGGGCACTGAGGAAATCACTGCGGGGCAGGCAGGAACTATTCCTGCTTTCTTTCTTTTTATTATCTAAGCAACAAAGAAAGACAGCATTGCTGATATGTAATATGCTGATATTTAATAACCGACAGTGGTGCATATATTTAATTTGTAAGTATATACACATTTGTGGGGTATGTGCTCCAAAACTGTTTCACCAGTAGGGGTGTGAGACCACTGAAGTCAGAGAGCCCCCTGTGAAAGAACCCCCACCCCCCATCTCACTGAGCAAACCAGCCTTCTGGGGGAATTTTCTATGTGGTTACGCACTAACAATTGCTCTGCGATTGCGCAGGATCCCAGCAGGACACCTCCAGAAAAGGCTTTGTGCTCTGGTTGAGCTTCTGTACAAGGAAGGCCTCCGACCTCCCTTCTCTTTTCAAGCTCTGAGTCTGGGACTAGCCTTCCCATCAGCCTGAGCTTTGACTTCACTCTTTCCCTGCTCATCTCCATCAAACAGCTGGTATTCTAGATGTTTATATGTCCTCCCCCTTCCAGGAAAATAATCCAAACACGTATTTCCAAGTGGAAGGCCTAGAAATGGCATTGAGTATTCGGAAGAGCAAAGTTCAGAATCGAACGCCACCATTTCATTCCTTCACTCAGTAGGCATTTGTTGAGTGCCCACTATGTTCGAGGTACTGCATTTTGGGCAGGGCTATATCTGGCACTTTGAGAATATTCTTGCTCTTATACAGCTGACATTCTCAGAACACACCTTAATTGCTGTGTGACATCAGACAGATCACTGTACCTCTCTGAGTCTCTGTCCATCTGTGAGGTGGGGCTCACAACCCCCAACTTTGCAACACAGCTGTAATGAGAAAAGGTAAGGGGCCTGGGGCATTTGATGGAAGACATCCCAGGTGCCTAGAGCTGGGAGGAACCTCAGTCCCACCCCCTTATTCTGCAGCTATTGACAAATGCAGATGAGAGAGGGGCAGTGATTTATCCAAGGTCATTTGGTGATGTGGAACAGAGCAAGAACTGGGGCCCAGGGTCCTCTTTTGTCCCTCTTTCCTCAAGACTGAGGCTCTCTGCCTGGTTCAGCCAGGGCAGAAGAGGTCCATCACATTCCGGGATGGAAAGACAGCTCTCTGGCACCAGAGTCTACCTTCATCCTCACGCCAGCCAGCCCACGGAGAAGCCAACTTCCCCCTCAAGTGGACATTGAAGGAAACCTACCCCAGCTCCGTTTTAGAAAAAGCAGCAGCTAGTGTCTGGGCCAGAACCATGGGTGGGAGCCCCAGGCAGTCCAGCATTTGAGTTGCATGGAAAGAACTATTCTCTAAATATCAATTCAGCCTCAGCTCTTCAGGATAAAGACCCAGCCCAGCATGGGGAAAGGTGAGGGAGGCATGCAGGGGCAGGATCAGCAGATCAGTGTTTCTCCCCTCATCTCCTGCAGTTTAGCTCTGGCCACAAAACTGCACGTCTCGCTCAGCAAAACAAGGACTGACTCCTGCCCACTCATTGGTTGGAAGACTATTCAGTGGGCATGCTCTCAGAGGTCTCACCGTTCCTCCAGGACAAGGGCTCATTAAAGAATGATTTTTGTTCAACCCACAGAGAACTCTCCTCCAAGAAGATCTGAGTATATAATTTTCCCCATCTTGGTAGCTCTGTAGGAATGCTTTATGCCCTAAGATTGGGGCACCAGGAAACTGCCTCACTTGCCTGGCCCTTAATGCAGGTAGGTCAGTGTTCATGGGATTGGGCTAAAAATCTCTGGAGAAAAGTCTTTAAATGAGATCCCATACTTGAGATGTGGCCATGAATGCCTAAAATCATCTCTGTCTGCCCCCTCACATTTGCACAGGGGTTTTTGATTTTTTTTTTAATTCTTCAAAGTCATTGAGAAGGAGCATTAGAAGGGGATGTACATATAGTCCATTTTATATGTAGCTAATGCATCAGAGGGCTACACAGACATCCAGGGCTTGAGGGATCAAGATCCTAGACAGAATGGGAAGCTTATTGAGATGAGCCCAACATTCTCCCCTTGGGCCATTTGCTGAGTTTTCACACAAGTGAGAGGTGGAGAAGCCAAATGAGTCTTAAATAGTCTCATGGAGCTGATGAGACAAAATTGGACGTTCAGAGCTAGCAAATCCACCAGAACTTGAAGATCCTGGAGAGACAAGAGGCACAGAGAAGTAAGCCTGGCCCTCAGTACCAGCTTTTCCCTCAACATTCACCAGTTTTTAGCCAAGCAGAAGGCAGCTGAAGAGCAGAGAGGAGTGTTCTTCGATCTCACAGAACTTGGGAGACAAAATTAAAGTCTGAAGCTCAGCAGGGGAAAATAAGCTCTAGGAACTACCTCAGGCTTTATTTGGGACCACTGGAGGTTTATAGTCCAGAATAAGGGGGGAGTCACAGGTAGACCAAGACTTGCAAAAGTTGCAATCTAGACACGAATCACTACGCAGACCACGATCAGATTGAGATGACAGACCCTAATTCTAGCTGAGTCACCGGAAAGGGCAAGGCTCCTCTGCAGGGTGGTAATAACGTAGAGGCACTGTTCAATTTTTCATGCACGGTCTCTGGCATTCAATTAAAGTTATTTTTATCAGATGCACCAATAAACAGAACCAAAGTGAACAAAAAACTCCAGTAGAAATGAACCCAAAGGGGACATAGTTATTAGTTTTATCAGGCACAGACTTTGAAAGAATTGTGGTCGATATGTTCAAGAAAATGTAACAAATGCAGAACTTTACCAGAGAACTGGAATCTACAAGAAATAAACCAGTTGGAGATTCCAGAGCAGAAAAACACAACCACTGAAATCAAGAACTCAATAGGTGGGTTTACAGATAATTGTGGACACCTGAAGAGAGGATGTGTGGAGGGAGAGGACTGGAGGACGGGGCAGCATAAAATATGCCAAATGCTTCTTTAGCATAAAGAGCAAAAATAACGGAGCATACGGGAGAGAGGCACACGGGCACAGTGAAAAGGGCCGACACCTGTGGAACTGCAGTTCTGGGAGGGAAGGAGAAATGGAATGGGGCAGAGGCAACAGTTCTGATGATGACCAAGAACATTGCAGAACTGATTTAAAAAAAGACATCGAAACACAGTTCCAATCAATGCTACAAATCCTAAAAGAATAAATCTATGATAACCTACACCTAAACTCCTAAGCCTAAAGTTGTAAAGATTTTTTCCAGAGGCAAAAAAAAAAAGCTTAATACGGAGGATTGAATGTGGGAGAGGGGTCGAGTGGGCAGGGCAGGGGAGAGCAATGGGGGGAAAGGGAGGACCACTGTAGCTGAACAACAATAAAAAAAATTTTTTTATGCTTCAAAGCAGTCCGAGGGGGAAAAAAGCACATTACCTTCCGAGGAACAACAGTAATACTGACAGCTAATTTCTTATTGGAAGGTGGAAGAAAATGGATGACATTTTCCAAATGCTGAAAGAAAACAATTGCCAACCTCAAATTCTGTACTCGGGGAAAATATCCTTCAAAAAGGAAAGTTAAGAAAAAAGACAGACAACTGAAAGAAATATTACCAATAGGCCACACTAAAGAAATTCTGTAGGGAGTTCTCTAAGCAGAAGGTGAATAATCCCAGATGGAAATATGAACACGCAGAAATGAAAGAAGGGTAAATCTGGAGTAGAGTGAAATGAAAGTTGACTGCACAAAAAAAAGCTATAATAACATCTTCTGGGGTTTAAAGCATAAATAGCATTAAAATGCACAACAATGGGAGAAGTACAGGGTTAAAATAGTGTGAGGTCCTGGTGTCGTCTACAATATGATAAAGGCACTAACTTACACTGGACTCTATTAAGTCAGAGATGCATGTTGTAATGTTGAGGGTAACCACTAAATTAATGGTCAGAGAATATATAACTAATTAACAGAGGGGAAAATGAAGTAAAAATTGCTTCTTAATTAGTCTAAAGTAAGGAAAGAAAAGAAGGAACAAAACATAAAACAGGTGGCACAGGTAGAAAACAAATAGTACGACTGTAAATATAACATGGAATCCATTTGACAAATATATTTAAAGTGCAGGGACTATGCCCAATGCAAGATACACAGGTATTAAGTCCCAGTCCCCACCACCATACAACTTAGTAGTAATTTTAAGGAGAGAAAGAAATCTTGTCATATCCTATTAAAATTCAAGTGGGGCTCTATGAAGCAGGTTTATGAGCTGGGCCTTTAAGGAGAGGACAGATTTCTTTGCAGGAGGTGGAGCAGGCCTGCTAGGAGGATATGGGCAACAGGGGCAAATGGCCAGGGGCAGTCAAGGGCGCTGGGCATCAGAGAAGCAGAACAGTCTGGATGGGCAGAATATTTGCACACATAGGTCCTGGGAGAGGAAGCGATGAAGACCTGGAGGGCCAGCCCCAGGAGTGAGGCTAATTCTAACTCACGAAAACAAGCATCTAGGAGTCATAGGGCTCGTCTAGTCATCCTCCCCCTCTGCCATTTCACACGAGGAACTTGACACTTGTGTGCAAAAGACACTTCTTTAGTACAAGCATAATGTGAACTGATCTGAGTTTTAGAAACCTCATTTTTGTGGCCTTTGGGGAAAATGGATTGGAAGGGCAAGATCAGAGGCAGGGAGACAAATGAGGAGTTTGTGTGATGGTGAGGAAGCCTGTCTTGGGGCAGTGACCATGCCCCAGGGAGCTGAAAGGGAGGAGGCACATATGCATGACATTGTGTGATGTGGCTAGCAATGAAGCACATGTATGTGTATATATGTATATGCATGCATTCTAGTCCCAGGGGAGCTAATGATATAAGTTCCAGCCTGAGTCTGAGGGCAGGAGAAGACCAATAACCAATGTCCCAGCTCGAAGACAGTCAGGCAGAGAGAAAGCATTCTTTCTTATTCAGCCTTTTATTCTATTTTGACCCTCAGTGGATTAGATGAGACACACCCACTTTGGGGACAGCAATCTGCTTTACTCAGTCTACTGATTCAGACGTTTATCTCTTCCAGAAACCTCTTTACAGACACACCCAGAATAACGTTTGACCAAATATCTTGGTATCCCAGTCAGGTTGACATTTGAGGTTAAGTTAGCCCTAGACCCATCTACCCAGCATGCTCAGGAAGAAGCCCAGGTCTAGGCCTAGTTCATGGTATGACAGCATGTCCCTACCTGGGGGTGACGGCATGGTGAACCTTTTGGGCAAAGGAATTTAGTAAGCCCCTGGCAAGCTTGTACCAGGCTAAGCACCATGGCTAAGCGTGATCTCATAGAATGCTCGTCATCACCCTAAGGTGAGAGTTTGTGCTTTTTCCTTTGTATATGAAGAAACCGCATCTCAGAGAGGTAACGTGTTCAGAGCTGGAGCTCGGACTTGGTCTGACTTCAGAGCTCACTGTCTTCCCGCAGCGTCAGTCAGGGCTTAGCAGTGACTGCGACCCAAACGTGTTTGTTTCAGTGCCGTCATCTGCCGTATCGAACAGGCCCCCACACGTGTAATGACTCAAATACGATATAAGTGTACTTCTCACTCACGTGAAGTCCAAAATCCCCCCGCCACTCAGGGATTCAGGTATCAAGTTTCCTCCATGCTGTGGCCCGGCATTTCCTCGTGGTCACAGACATCAAGCTGGGGAAAGGGAAACGGGAGGCAGGATGGTTTGAGAGGGCTTTAGAGGCCAGGCCTGGAAAAGGCTTACCTCACAGAAAAGATATATATAATATAGAGAAAAATGCGTCATCTTAGGTGAGGTCCCTTGGAGGCAAAGCCTTAGACGAGGACTCTGTGCAAGTGTTTGTTGAAGGAGAGGTCAGGGGAAACGGGCAAAGGAGGGAGGGATGCAAGAGGAGTCAGGAAGAAACCAAGCAAGGATGCAGTTTCCGGAAAAGTCTAGTCCCCGCCAGACTCCGCAGCGAGCTCTAGAGTAGGAACGATACTTGAAAGATTGTTCCCCAATCCCAGACGTTCCCCAGGGAGGCTCCTGTGGGCTGAAAGCCATTTGTAGGAGAAAGGTGCAGCTGTGAGCTGTTAGGCAACGACACTCACAGAAGCTGGGAGGTGGCGCCCCGTTTTGGTAATAGGGATCAGGGTGGAGCACCAGCAGTGTCTACTACAACAGGAGAGAGAGAAAAGTTTCCTGTAGGAGAGGGTTTCTGACCAGCGTCACAAAAGGTAAGTTGAAAGACAAATACCACATGATCTCGCCATTAACAGGAACCTAAACAACAAAACAAAGAAACAAGTAAAATATAACAAAAGACACTGAAATAGACGACAGGCTGTCAGTGACCAGAGGGGAGAGGGGAGGGAATTTCAGGGGAGAAGGGAAGGGTTTACAGGAACAAATAGAGAGGACACAGGGACAAACTAGGGGAGTTGGAAAGGGGAGGGAGGAGGGGAGGAATGGGTGGGTGGGCTGGAATGGGATAAAGGATAGAAACTGTACTGAATAAACTAAAATAAAAAAATTTAAAAAAAAGGTAAGTTGAAGTTTTCCAGGAGTGGGAAATTAAAAATACTGACTCAATACCTCTATGAGCCAAGTACTCTTCCTGCCTCTGAGCCATTTTGTCCCCGGGACAGGCTTGTCATGCCGTCTGTTGAAGATCAGGCTGGCACTGCCTGAGCTTTGGCCTCCTGAGCGCAAATTCTGGGTCCATCTCACTTTTGGTCAGAGCCCAGTTCTCCAGCTCCTGCTGTGTGCCAGGCCCTCAGGTACCAGAATCACTCAGACAAGGTCCCTGCCCCAAAGTGCTGGGGACCAGTGAGGGACACAGACAGGTAGGTAAATGGGTCACCACAAGACAGAAATGGCAAAGAAATGCCCCAAGAGTGTTCCCAGCTCCTGGCCCCAGGCTCGTGCAGAAGAGGTGCCAAGTGTTTGCTGAATGAAAGAGAAGGATGTCTTTCCCAAAGCTCCCCAGGTCCCCCAAACCTAGCTCGGTCCCTGTACAGAGTAAGGTGCTTCACAAAGACGTGCGGAATGGATACCCGTGGAGCTGGACTGGGGCTCAGAAATTACTGTGCTTTCTGGTACTCATCTACCCTGGCTACCCTGGATGTTGAGCTGGGGAATGTGTCTATCCAGACCCCAGAGCCACCATCCTGTCTGTGGCTCCCCACCCCCGTGGACAGGCCTGACACTGGACCCCAGCTGTTCTCCTCCCCACTCCCGCCCTGCTCCTGGTGTCTTTACAGGCACAGGGTACTGACTGCAGAATGAGAAATGTGTGCTTTGGCCCTTCATCCACTGTGACTATGTTTCTGTCAGCTTGGGCTACAATAACAGAGGCCACAGACTGGGTGGCTTAAACAATCAAAATTTATTTTCTCACAGTTTTAGAGACTGCAAGTCCAAGATCAAGGTGCCACCGGGTCGGTGTGGGGTGAGGGCGCTCTCCTAGCTTTGCAGATGGCTGCCTTCTCACCACATCCTCACATACCTTTCCTCTGGGCTCCCAGAGAGAGCTCTACTATGTCTTCCTCTTCTTCTAAGGGCACTAACCCCATTATGAGCACCCCATCCTCATGACCTCATCTAAACCCAGTTATCCCACCTCCAAACACCATCACTTTGGGGATTAGGGCTTCACATATGAATTCTGGATGGATTCAATTCAGTCCATAGCAACCATCTCCTATGTGTTGGTGCAGGGCGTAAAGGGTGAATAAGGTGGCCAAAGCTGCTGTCCTTGTGGAGCTTCCATTCTAGTGGGAATGGGGGAAGAAAATGGGAGAAAAGTTTAAAAACATGAAATACGATAAGTGGTGAGAAGAAAACAAAAAGAGGCTGTGACTGAGCCGAAGTAGAATAGAATTCAGGAGGATAATCAGAGCGGGCCTCTTGGAGGAAGAGGCTGAGATTCAAGTGGCAAAGAGAAGGCAGTCCTGAGAGGGGTGCAGGGAGAACTGTCTGGGTACAGGGAACAACACGTGCAGAAACCCTAAGAGAGGAACAAGCGGAGCCATTCTGAGGCAGTAAGTGAGGGCTCTGGCAGCTAGAAGATGCAAAGGAAAGCAGACAGTGGTTGGAAATGGGAAAAATAACAAAGCTTTATCCCTATGAAGTTATAATTTCATTCAAAGGGCAACAGGAAGCCATGGAAGGGTTTAAGCAGAGGGGAGACATGCTCAGATTTATGTTTCTAGAGGTTCCTTTGGGATTCTGGGTGTGGAATGGCCTGCAGGGGTCCATTCTGCAAGAGAAGAGGGGAGGCCGTGAAAGAGAGGTGGAAGTCGGAGGCCGGGCATGGGTGTAGAATTGAGCTAGTAGTGATCTGGGCCAAAGCAGTAGCAATGGGAATGCAGAGAAGGTGAGGGAGATGACGCCTAATTCTTCGCCCCTTGTGTAGCCTCATCCTTTGTCATTGCAGCACCTTGCTCCTTCACCCTGGGCTCGGCCAGATGACTTGCTCAGATCAATGGGATATCAGCAAGGGTGACACCAGCAGAGGCTAAAATGGGCCTGTGCACTTGAAGGGTGCTCTTTCAGTTCCTCTGCCATCACTGTGCCCTGGGCTGGCCTGGCGAAGGATGAGAGACATGGGGAGTTGGCCCAGACTGAGGCTGACCTAGATCCATGGCCAGGCAGCAACCCTCAGACATATGAGTGAGCCCAGTCAAGATGAACAGAGCCGCTTAGCCCATCCCCAGCTGACCCTAGACACATGAATGAACACTTACTGTCATATGCACAGAGGTCCGTAGACACATGAATAAGTGCTCAGTGTTGTGCGCGCCGAGGTCTGTATTTGTTTGTTATGTAGCAGTATTGTTTCACCAAATAGCTGATACAGGAGGAAACGGGCTGGAGAGCTGCTTCAGAGACAGAGCCAGCAGAATGTGCGGGCGGTTTGCATGTAAGAGTGAGAGTGAGGGAGGAATCGAGGAGAATCCCCATGTTGCTGGGTGGATGGGGTGCCCTAAATCAAAATGAGGAAGAGAGGGTCTGGGAGGCTAGTGAGGGAACAGGAGAAGATTGAAGTCCCATTCTATTTGCTCTGAATGACAACAGGGAACCAGTGAGGGCTATTGAAGAAGGACAGTGACCTGGTGACAGTGATGAAGGGCATGTCCTAAACACAATGCTCTCATCACCAAATGTCTTCCCTCTATGGGACATTCCCAGAAGGTTAAACTTAAATGTTTTTTTGTCCATTCTGTTCTCAGAGAGAAACAGACCGTTTCCCCCTTTTTCCAGTTGCTAGGACACTAATCTGCTCGAGAAAGTCATGGGAACATCTGGTTGGCGGAACAGCGCTTCTGGGAATTCCTTTGTATCTGTGATTCCAACGTGCTTCTCCTGGTTCTCCAACAATGAAGGGGCAGTTCGCATGGGGCACCCGGGCCACAGTGAGGAGAGCAGGCAAGTAGGGGAGGGCACCCTCAGCACCGACTAAATGCCAGGCCTGTGCTAGACACTTCCAGTTGTGTGGGAGTCATTATTTACCCTAGAGGGCAAGTGCTCAGAGGGAAAAGGAACCATGTTAGCTTTATCCCGCTTTATCTTTTTTGCAAAGATAGATATGAGTTTTGTGTCTGTTATTACATCTCCTGCACTAGAACATAAGCCCCCTGAGGCTGCTGTTCCTTTGTCTGTTCAGTCCTGCATCCCTGGTGCACAGACAAGCATCTGACATGCAGTGACAATAGTACCTAGCATCTGTACGACATCTACTAATTTTGTAGCACTTCTGTGAGTTCTTCAGGTGTACCAATATTGTACTAATTCTTTCAAAATGACCCCAGAAGTGGATATTCCTTTTGTCCCCATTTTATAGGTGAGGAAACTGAGGCACAAAGAGATGAAATAGTTTGCTCAAAGAAGTAGAAGAACTGGGAATCCCAGGCAGTCTGACCCCAGAACCTGTGCTCAGAGATGTATGAAGTTTTGTTGAATGAATCAGTGAGCTTGTCCCCAGCCACACAGGGAAACTGGGGTCAGCATGTCCCTCATTAGGATGTCCTGTTCTCCTCACACACAGACAGACAGACAGACACACACACACACACACACACACACACAGCAGACCTCACCTTCATGGGGTGTGAACTTCCAGCATGGTGAGGCTGTGTTTTCCCACTGCTCCACCTGGTGGGGAAGCCACAGGTAGACTCTGCTCAGAACCACCCAAGTGCAAGGTCACAGGCTTCCCTCAAAGTCCATCAGCACTTTGCCAGACTCCAGGCACCTTCGCCACTACAGATGGAGCAGGCAAGTGCAGATAGGGTAAGTCAGAGCTGAGAGACACCTCAGGGCACAGATGGTGTCCTTCCGGCTGCTCTCTCGAACGATGGTCCTCACTAGGTGCGGATCAGGGCAGCCAGAGCCCCTCAACCCTGGGCCCCTTGTCTAGATGCCACTTACCTCCTCCCTTATCATTGCTTCTCCTCCCCGTTCCTCAATCCCGAAGGTCCTTTACTATTCTGAGGACCAGGTCACCCGGATCTTTATCTGTTTTCCCCAAATCTATTGATTAGAACATGAACCTGTGCTCTGACTCAGGGCTTCAATTTTTGAAACCCAAAAGGCCAGACTCAGGAACATCAAAGTGGCATTTGTAACTTATCAGATTTGTCTTTGGAATTCAAAGTTCCTGGCATTTGAAACTCAAAACTCTTCTTTTTGAACTGATATCTTAGCTTTTGAAATTCTTGGTATTTGAAACCAAAAAGTCTAGGCTTTTAAAACTCAAAACTCTGTGCGAGTGTGTGTGTTTACATGTATAGGGAGGAACATCAGTACATATTTGTGGATGAAGGGTTACCAAAACCCTTTCACCTTCACTTAAGAACAAATTAGACCTTGGGTTAACTTACTGTCGCTGTTAATCCTAGAAAACAGATAAAGGTGGAATGTCATTGTGTCACCAGGCAACACTGCTTATGTTAAAAATGACTCCTGATGGGTGAATTGATCTGGACCGGAGGACTCATGAATGAATTACACATGCTCAGTGAGAGTGCTGTGCTGCTGAGCTTTCCCATGTACAGAGGCTTGTTACTGGGTGTGTCGCTTGTGGACGCCCTGGAAGCTTATAAGGCATGTGAAGCTGTTGGTACAAAGACGTTGGCTACTAAGGCATGAGCCCTTGAGGTCCACGCTTGCCCAATGCAGATCTCATTTCCTGGACCTAAGTTGTCACCTGGGACCAAAGATGAGTAGCATCTGAGCTCCTGTGGGAGTTCCCAGGGATGAGAAAGGTCTGGAGCTACCCTCAAGCAGGCTGTTTGTTGGACTGTGTCCTGAGTGACAGGTGTGTCCTAAGGTCAGGTGTGAATTCCATTTTCTAGTTGAAACCAAAGAAGACTCCCCTGGTGGCCTTCCCCCATTAGCTCACGTCTCTTTTCCAATTACAGCCCGGGAGGCACTTGGAATATGAAACTTAGCTGAGGCAACATCTCAAAGGAAGGGAAGGCAATGTCCACTACTTGCCCACAACTTCCACTGACTGCACAAGAGTTCATATCATTTCATAACCCTCTCCATTTCATAGATGAGGTGACCGAGGCTCCCAGAGGGAAAGAGACTTGCTGCAGGTCATGAGAAAGAGATGCTGTGTGAGAGACATCAATTATTGGCAAAACTGGTTCCAGTATTAGTTCTATTGGGTATGAGCAGGCAGAGCTTGTGGGCTACTCTGACCCCCAGTTTCTTCCTTGAAATAAATGAATGTAATTACCGTACAGGGAGGCTGTGAGATTTACGATAGTCCACTCTCAGATGTCAGGTGCTACAATGCAGCAGAATTCAAAATCTCCTCCCTCTCCTCACCCTGTCTGCTGCCCCTGACCCTAGGGGTTATACCTTCTGACAACAGTTTCTAGTTGCCATTGGACACAGGTGTCCCCGGTTCTGCAGAACCGCCTTTCTGTGGCACAGATCGTCCCAGAGCACAGCTAGGATGGAGGTTCTGGTTGCGTCAGTAGCCAAATCTGATTCAAAATCGGGAACCTGATTGCCAGCATTCCAGAACCGCCTCTGGCAAATGTGAATAAACATAGCTGTTGTTAAAGCAGTTGGAATAAGTCCATTCATTCAATAAATATTTGATGAGAACCTAATATGCATGGGGTATTGTGAATAGCATTATCTGTGAGCACACATAATCCTTGTCCTTACTGTTTCAGTCAAGTTAGGGAGACAACATTAATCAAGAAACTATTCAAATTAATATATAGCTTTTAAAAGCCAGCAAATGTTACAAAGGCAAATTATAGGGTACTATAAAAACTTATAATAGATGGTCTGTTTAAACTGTCATTGTTATTGCCCACTCAGCCTCATGCCCTCATTTTCTGTTTTCTTTGGGGCCTCACTTTTCCCTTCCATCTGTTCATGTAATTCAGGTAGGGATGAGTTTAGGGTAAACATATGACCCTGGCCAATCAGAGCATTCTACTCCCTGACCACATCAATGATTGGTTAAAGATATATACATGACCTAAATCTGACCAATGAAATTTAACTCTGGGACTTTTATAGGGACAGGAAAAGGAAGTTCTCTTTCTGCTGGATTTTCTAAGCTAGAAGGTCAAAACTCAGGGTCTAGCATGGGGGGCCCCTGGGAGACCCTACATGAACCTGAGAGAGGCTGATAATAAGTTTGTCATTAGGCAGCTTCTTGGCACATCATTTGAGACCCTAGATATTCAGCAATATCTGACGCCATTGCCGACTGGGCTTTTCTGTTCTTTAAACCAACAGTCACCCTTTTTGGCTTATGTCAGTTTAAGTTTGTTTTTTCACTACTTGCAATCAAGAGCTCTGCCTGTTATAGGAATAACGGGTCTTGGAATGCTTCCCTGAGAAGTGACATTCACGTTGAGTGCTGAAGGACAAGTAAGAGTGAACTAGGAGAAGAGACCAAGTCTGAAGTCAGTAGTTTTTAGGCTTGAAAACACTGAGAATTCAGGGAAGGGGAGGGGCTTTCATCCTATGTAGGATGAAAAGGAAAGTCACAGAAATCTCTTTTCACTTTTGATAAGACCTGTATTATAATGAGCTCCCTTTGCAGACAGAAAGATGCTCCTCCCTGCACTGGCCATTCACAAGAGGGCAAGGCTCAAGACCTGCCTTCAAAAACAGCCCTGCTTCTGGCTTTGAGGCAGATTTATTTTCTAAAGGGAGGGCACAATTAAAACAAAAATAACAGACTGAAAATGGGGCCTATTTTTACATGCAAATGACCACATCTTAATTTACCAGTTTCATAACATTGTGCATTTTGTGTTTCCGATTTTCTTAACTTTTAAGCTTTTTTTTTGTTGTTATGAAAGTAATACAATCATATTTTGGGATATGCAGAAAATAACAAGATAACTCTATAACTTACTCATTTCAACCCAACCAAGGTTGTTTTTTTGGTATTTTTCTTCTTTTTGTTCAGTTAGTTCAGTGCAGTGCGTGGCTTAATGCTTTTAAAACTTCAAAGTGCATAAGGATCACCTGGGATTTGTTAAAATACACATTCTAACTCAGTAGGTCTGGGGTGGGGCTTGGGATTCTGCATCTCTGATAAGCTCTTGGGCGATGCCCGTGCCAGTCCAGGCTGTGCACAGAGTCATGTGAGCTGAGGTCAACTTCATGCTGTGTGGCCTCAGGCAACCCAGCCAGCATTTTTGCCCTAGCTCATGAGTCCTGGTTCTCAGGAGACTCCTGTTGACCCCCAGACAGGATTTTAAAGGTCCAGGCAGTAGGAGGTGTCCAAGGCAGCAATGTCTAAGCACAGCTTAAATGATGATGATGATGATGATGATGATGACGACGACGACTCTTGTTCACTGGGTGTGTTCCCAGCTGAAATTTTAGCCTACAAAGCCCTTAAGATGTTCGCTTACTAAGCAAACTTTCACCAGAGACATTTACTAAGTCTCCACAGCTCTAGTGAGGCCTGATCCACTCTCCCTTCTGCTTACCACGTGCAGGCATCTGCCCTCTGCTCCCCCTGGCCTTCCACACCACAAAACCCCACTCTTGTAGCCTAGCTTTCAACTCTCCATGACCTGACCCCTCTAACACTGCTGCTTCATTTCCCTATGTCCCATACTCCAGGTATGAAGGACTCTCAGGTTCCACCTCCATGCCTTTGCCATGTTCCATCCTTTGCCTCCACTGCCCTTTCCTGCCTTGATCATTGAAGAACAAACTTCTGTTCGTTCCTCAAAACCTAGATAACAGAGAATTCCGGCCAAGATGGAGGCATAGGTAGACACACTGTGCTTCCTTGCACAACCAAGATAGAGACAACAACCATTTAGAAACAGAATAACAACCAGAAGGGACAGAAAATTGAACTGTATGGAAGTCAGACACCCAAGGAGTTGAAATAGACACATTCATCCAGATCAGTAGGAGGGGCCAAGTCAGGCAGCCGGGTGAGGGTCACAGAGCAGAGAGCAGAGAGCATTGGGACTGGACACGTAAGGCAACCGGGGCACACAAGACCGCAGCAGGCAGACCCTGGGTGGCAAGCAGCAGTGGGCAGACCTCGGCTGAGGGGTGGCAATGGGCAGACCCAGAGAGGTGGCGATTGTGAAGCAAGGCACTGCACACAACCCAGGATCCCAATGCTGGGAAATAGAGCTTTGGGGCACTGATTGAAAACACCTGTGGGGATTGAGACACAGGGAGAGACTCCCAGCCTCACAGGAGAGGTTGCTGGAAGGTCCCATGGGGTGCACAAGCCCACCCACATGGGAACTGGCACCAGAGGGGCCCAGTTTGCTTGGAGGAAGCAGTGGAAGGGCCTGAGGTCCGACAGAGAGCAGAGCAAGTGCCATTGTTCCTTCTCAGACCCCACCCCCACATACAGCGCCACAACCTAGCAACTGGGGTGCCCTGCCCTGGTAAACACTTAAGGCTCCACCCATCATAGGTAACAAGCATGACCAGACCCCCCCAAAAAAAGAGAGATGGCTCAAACAGAAGAACAAATGAAGGCCCCAGAACCCATCCTTTTAAGCGACTGGGAGATAGCCAACCTATCAGGTGCACAGTTCAAAGCACTGGTGATCAGGATGCTCACAGAATTGGTTGATTTTGGTCGCAAACTAGATGAAAAAATGAAGGCTACCATAAGTGAAATGAAGAAAAATGCACAGGGAACCAATAGTGATGGAATGAAAGATGGGTCTCACATCAATGGAGTGGACCAGAAGGAAGAACAAAACACACAACCAGAAAAGAATGAACAAATAAGAATTAAAAAAGGGAGGAGAGGCTTAGGAACCTCCAGGACATCTTTAAACATTCCAACATCCAAATTATAGGGGTACCAGAAAGAGAAAAGGAAGAGCAACAAGTGGAAAACTTATTTCAACAAGTAATAAAGGAGAACTTCCCCAATCTGGCAAAGGAAATAGACTTCCAGGAAGTCCAGGAAGCTAAGAGAGTCCCAAAGAAGTTGGACCCAAGGAGAAACACACCAAGGCACATCATAATTACATTAGCTAAGGTAAAAATGAAGGAGAGAATCCT
>CM052544.1:34227889-34300855 GCA_028533065.1 Trachops cirrhosus
TCCCAGATTGCTCTATCCTGCAAAGCTTTCATTTAGAATGGAAGGGCAGATAAAGTGCTTCTCAGATGAGGTCAAGTTAAAGGACTTCATCATCACCAAGCCCTTATTTTATGAAATGTTAAAGGGACTTAGAAAAAGAAGATAAAAAACATGTATAGTAAAATGACAGCAAACTCACAATTATTAACAACCACACCTAAAACAAAACAAGAAGAAACTAAGCAAACAACTAGAACAGGAACAGAACCACAGAAATGGAGATCACATGGAGGATTAGCAACAGGGGAGTAGGAGGAGGAGAGAGGGGGAAAAAGTACAGAGAATAAGTAGCATATTTGGTAGATAGAAAATAGACAGGGGGAGGGTAAGAATAGTAGGGGAAATGTAGAAGCTAAAGAACTTATACCACATGGACATGAACTAAAGGGAGGGAATGTGGGTGAGAGAGGGTGTTCAGAGTGAAGGGGAATGAAGGGGGAGGTAATGGGACAACTGTAATAGCATAATCAATAAAATATATTAATTAAAAAACCCTAGATAACAGGTCCACTTCTTCAGAAGTCTTCCAGACCCTTTCTGGAATGGCTGATTTCTTGCCCCATGCCTCCTTTGTGTCTTGTACAGCCCTTGCAGAGGCATGACTCTTGGTAGCAGGTGGCTTAGAAAACAAGAGGGAGGAGGATTCATTGGTTTATGTAATGGAAAAGTTCAGATGATAGAGTTGGCTTTGGACACAGCTGAGACAAAGGGTTAAACTGTGTCACTGGGACTCTGCCTCTAGCTGTCGATTGGCTCTGCCTTCCTTTGTGTGGTCTTCTCTCTCAGGCAGCTCCCAGAAGCCCCTGGAAGTTCTACACTTTACCTCCCCAGCTTTAAGTTCAGTCACAGGCTTCACTTTCTCAGCAGCCCTGCAAAAGGTCCAGAATTGAGTCTCATTGGTCTGGCTTGAGTCACATGCTGGTCCTTGAACCAGTCACTGTGGCCAAGGGGTCCGACAGCTCTGATTCACCCAGCCTGAGTCAGATGGCCACCCTTAGAATCAGAGGGACCAGAGTGGGGAAGGGCAGCTTCTGGAAGGAAATCAGAGTCTTGGAACCTGAGGCCAAATGAGTGAAAACCCATAAATGCCTACCGTAGATGTCTCTTAAAACATCTTTCAAACTATAGTATTATTTGTTTTTATGATTCTCATCCAGCTAGTAGGGGACAAGGGTCCTTCTAATTTATAATTCCAGAACATCATTCCAGCCCAAGGGAAGCAGAGTTTAATAAATAGCCATTAAATTGTACTTTTTAGGTATTTTCTTGCTGTGTGACCTACATAGCAAGTAAATCAGAACAGAGTCTGACAAAGATTTTTGTGACATGTGTATTAAGGTAATGCTTCTTGACAATTTTTAAAGCACAGATCCAGTTTTTTCTCAGTGTCTTTAACCATACAGGGTGAGTCCATGTGTCTCTCATGGGATCCTCAAGCTGGGGAAGGAGGGCTCCCTCCTTGATGGGTGAGAAAACTTTATGAAGGCCAGATACCTTCAGTAGCTTATTTGAGGAAATGCAGCTGGCCAGTGGCATTGCAGAGAGTTAATCCCCAGGTGGGCTGACTTTCTAGGACTTTATGATGGTTTGCTGAAGGGATTCTTGATTCACGAAGACAGAGAGGGAAGGATCTCGGAACCACCTTTGGGTCTTTGAAAAAATATTCTTCTGCCTTAGTTTGGGTTTCCTCAGAGGCAGGTCCTGAGACAAGGATTCAGGTGGATGCAGTTTACATGGGAGAAGATCCAGGGTATCCCGCTGAGAGTGCCCATGTAAGGCAGAGGGAAGGCAGCTGGTGAAGGGAGCTTTGGACACAGACACCACTGTAAGCAACTGGAGCGGAATGTGGAAGAGACTAGCCGAGGGTCAGGGAGGAATGTAGCTCAGAGTTGTCCTACCTGAAAGGCAAGCGAGCTGGCATGTTTGTACCCCAGTTCTCTTCGGTCATTGGTTGGGGCTGCTCCCAGGGGGCAATAATTTGCCAGCACACTCAGCAGCTAGAAAAAGGCCTCAGGCACCGACAGATGGACCTGTGTGGGCTGAAGAGGGCCAGAGGCCTCACGCAGAGGCTGACAGAGGCTGCTGTGACCCTTGTTCTCCCAAGCTGGGAACCACTCTTTATAGAACAACAGGCCAGAGTACTTGAAATTGGGGCCATTCCAGACTGTTGATGGTGGAGCACCTCAGGTGCCTCATCCTGAGAGCTTGAGGAGGCCCGAGGCAGATGTGGCCCGCAGGGCCGGTGTTTGCCTAGGCTTCCTTCTCTTTGCTTTCCCTTCATTCTTCTTCTTGCTGTTTCCCTAAATTTTTACAAATGTTGCACTGGGATGCTCATGAAGAATATACTGGGGTTTGAAAATGCAGAGACTGGGGTTTGGTAAATAACACAGGTAAATTCTTTTTCACTCCTTCTAAGAAAATTATGATAAAAGATTTCAGATGCACAAAGTAGAGAAAACAATAGCATACTTAATATCTTTGCATTCACTCCCAAGCTTAAGCACCAGATCATTTCAGGCTGATTCCATCTTTTCCGGAGCCTCTATCCCTGTAGAGAGTGTAGGATGTGGAGGCAGGAGCCCAAGCTTCCAGGCTCCACTCTGCTCCTTCATAGCTGTCGGCGCTTGAGTCACAGTTTCCTTACCCATGAAATGGGGGGTGATGCTAGTCCCTGCCCCAGGGAGAAAGTGAAGGAACCTGGGAATGGATGCATAAATTCAGGTGGCCAGGTGCCTTTTCTTTGGGCAAAATACTTCACTGAGTTTCTTAATAAACTCAAAAATCTTCTCCATCTTTTTCTCCTCTTTCAATGGCTGCAGTTTTTATTCAGGAAGTTTCTACCACAAAGGAGTTCTTAGTGAAAAATGGGCAAAGGCAAGGCTGGCCACTTTTCAATGCTTGTCAGCAAGCAAATGCAAGGATCCACACTTCCTGCCCTTCTAGAAGGAATAGTGCAGATAGTTCAGGAGCAAGCTGCTATAGTAGGAATGCTAATGTATTTGCTGACATAGGTGTCCCTATTCCTGGGGGTGGGGGAAAACTTCAAGTCAGTGAATATTGCCCCCTGACACAGTTTTATCCTGTTACAGTAATATCCAAATATCCTGATATTCCTTCAGAAATCCTCTAAAGTCTCTATTTTCTCAACTGCCAAGAAAAAGGGGTAAAGAGAACTCGTATCCTAAGCCACACTGCCCACCCCCATCAAGAATAGCTTTAGCCCTGGCCAGTGTGGCTCAGTTGATTGGAGCACCGTCCTGTACACCAAAAGGTCGCCAGTTCAATTCCCAGTTAGGGTACATACCTAAGTTTCGGGTTCTATCTCCAGTTGGGATATGTATGGGAGGCAACTGATTGATGTTTCTCTCTCTCTCCCCCACTCCCCCTCTCTCTAAAAATCAATGAACATGTCCTTGAATGAGAATAAAATAAACCTTAAAAAACAGCTTTAGAAAAGATGAGTGTCAGCTAGCTACTGCTGGGTAACAAACACTGCAAACTCGATGGCTTAAAACAATCAACATTATTATTCATGAGACTATATGTCAGCTGGGTGATCTGGGCTCACCTGTGTGTCTGAGGTTAACTGTGAGTCATGTAGGCAGCTCTCTGATCTGCTCTAGACTCTCTTGAATGTTTGCGAGTCATACTGGCTGTAAGCTGGCCCAGGATGTAAGCTGGGACACATTTCATGTCGTTTTACATCCTCCAGCAAGACCAGGTTTGTTCTCAAGGCACAAGAAAGTTTGGAAGCAAGTCATCACGCTTACCTCATTCTACTATCAAAGCAAGTCATAAGGTCAGCTCATATTTGAGTGAGAAAAAGACTCATCTCTCAGTGGGAGGAGCTGCAAAATCATATTGCAAAGGAACATGAGTACAGGGAGGCTATTAATACAGTGAATCCACTAAAAAGGGAAGCATTCCAGGATGATCAGCCTTTCTCATCTGCCACTACCCATATCTGAGGCATGTGGTCTTTAACTTGGCAGGTTCAGCTTTGTGCCAGAGAGGAAGACAGGGAGAGGAAGGAAGAGGGGATTGGGATCTTGGTGACCCTGTGTTTTGTTCCTGTGCTACCCAACACCTGACGTGCTGGGAGGGGTTTGTCCTGGTACTACAAGTTCTAGGGATCCAATATGGAGCTACAAGTTGGTTTACTGGGATATAGCTGGTACGTAAACTAACAACTAATTGTTAAACATTTACCCAAGTCTTAGAGTCATGAGATAAACACATAAGTCATGTTACGGTGGCATCATGACTTGACAAGAAGGCTTACTTAATCCAGACCTCTTCTGAGAACGGCGTGTGCTCCTTGTGAATTTGGGGGAGGAGGGCTGAGCACTAGGGAGTATCAGCAGAGAGATTTGAAAAAGGCTTTTCTTCAGTCACACTGACTGACTGCCACATGGGCATCTGAATACCAACAGTGCTGTTGAAGTTCATTCAGGGTATAAATCAAAATCCTTCCAAAGATCTTAGAAGTCAAATCATCAGGCCTCAGTTCACTCCCTGAACTCAGCCTCCATTAGTCTCCCTATTGCTCCTTGTCCTCTAGCTATTCGGGCCTCCTTGCTCTTCCAGGTATGCTGCTTCCCCAGGGCTCTTGCACATGCTGTTCCCTCTGCCAGCAGCACTCTTCCCTGAGATGCCCACATGGCTCCCTCCCTCACCTCCTTCGCATCTTTGCTAATGTTCACTTTCTCTCTGCCAGCCTATCTACAGAATGTAGGCCCCTTCCTGCAGCATTCCCCATCCTGGATTTTTCTCCTTATTACTTAGCACCATCTAACTTGCTTTACAGTTCAGACTTAATTACTATTTAATTACTATTAAATTACTAGTAATTACTATTTAATTACTATTAAATTCAGACTTCACCAGTAGCAAGATGAGCCATTAGTTTATGCACCACAAAGAAATGAAAAATACTGCCCGTTAAGCTATAGAATAATACTAAGATACCACTGAATGTAAGAGATACCCCAATTTCAGAAATGTTAAATGTGGGAGAAAAATTGACATCACAGAATCCATAAAACATAGTATATTTTTACTTATTTATATTGTTTATTTTCTTTTCTCTACACTAGAATGACAGCTTCACAAGGGCAGAGTCTCTGCCTGTTTTTTTTTTTATTTTTTACTCTGGGTCCTAGTATAGTGCCCAGCACATAGTAGGTGCTCATGCAATACTGTTGAACATCGAATGATTTCTCTTTACCCCCAAGAAGGTACAGGGCCTGGAATTGCCTGAGTGCTGCCCAAGTGAGCAATGTGAACAGCCACGTGAGATGGAGCTTGTCAAGAAAGGGATCTGATGGGAAAGCAGCCTCTCTGGACAGTGCTCCCTGATAGCAGGGACTCCCTCTGCACCAGTGCCACAGCCAGCACGTTGTGAATGCTCAACAAATACTTATTTATTGGGCAATTGATTGGATAATCTGAGATGATGTCTTGAACCCAAAATTCAAGACTAATGTGAGGCCACTCCAGAGCAAAGGGCTTGCCTCTAAACGGGGTCATTGCTACACTGTGCCTGGCACCCCCTGGAGTTGTGGGGCTACCCTGGCTTCATGCCTCCATGTCCTGGGGGCCCGGGGAAAGAGGGCTATGCATAAACGAACACGAAGGCTTGCGGGACCTGTCACAGGTCAGGGAGTAGCAATTTGTCCCATCCTCACATTCACATGGGGCCTCACACATGGAGACTTATGAATTCCAGGAAGGTCACATTCTATGTGAATTTCAAGCAGTGATTTATAAAAATATTAACAAAGTCTTATTTAAATGCAGAACTGGAAATAATTAAAATATTACACCCCTACAGATACACTCACACATACACACACACACACCAGTCCGTGGAAGCAAATTCATGTGAAACATTTTCAAAGCCGGCAGGCCACGAGAACTGTAAATATTGCTGATCTGTGGTGGCACCACACCGGCCACAAACAGATGTCGCCTCTGTCCCGTCCACATCAGTTTTGAATTGTGAGTTTTAGGTGATGCAGGGTCTTCAGGAACACATCCCTCACACACTCCTCATTGTGTTTTTTGGATGGTGTTATTAGTGAAAAGTTTTCCTTCGTTCATTTGAACCATTTAAAACATATCACTCTGTGACACCATTTCTTTGTCATTTAGTCTTTTGGGAGCCCCCAAACATGGAAGTGGCCCAGTGTCTCTGGTCTCTGAGAGGACCTAGGTGCCCACCAGCTGTCGTCTGGAGGCTTTCTGTCACTCTCAGTCTGAGCTCCACTTGCCTCTAGGTCAGCTTTATTCTGTGACAGGCCCTCTTTGTCGGTGGCAACATGCTTCTGGCAGCTCCATCTCACTTCTTTGCCGTTGGCGACACCAGTAGAAAGAGACCTTCTGTTTCCTGTAGTTCCAGCCAAGGTCCCAGGCTTGTCTCTCACTGGCCTAACCTGGGTCATGCGCCCATCCTTAAACAGATGACGGTGGCCATGGCAATGGAGTTTTCTGGTTGCTAGGCCTGGGTCACATCTCCCTTCTTAGAATTAGGTATGGGGTCAGCTCCTTCCCAACCTTGTAGTCTGAGAGTGGAGGAGTGGTGGCTCCCCACAATAAATTGGGGTGCTATCACCAGAAGGGAGAATGGACACAGGACAGACAGAGACCTCAGTGGTCCACTAGACCCCTTGGCCCCAGCAAGTCACCCACTGCCTCATCTCATTCCACGACCGCAGGGCCGATCAACCAATGACTGGGAGCTGCCTTGGGTGAGGGCAGTGAACGCGAAGAGCTGGCCCCTTGATGGTCCAGGGGAAGAATAAACAAAAGCCTTCATAAAATTCACTTTGGCTTGTTGTCCAAAATTGGATGTGAGAAGTAAACAACCTCCTGCATTGATTCATATATGCAAAGAAACCCAAGTCCTTTAGGATAAAGTAGTGCTCACACCAATGAGTTTCCCCAGACTAGTAAGATTGGGGTTCGATTTGGTTTTTCTCTTTCCTCTAAATTACCGGGAAGACTTTTTTCCTCTTTAAATGTCAGGAAGCAGCATTCCAAGGAAAAATCATCCTCATCACACTTCCCTTTCCCCAGCGGCAAGGGGGCCGGCTCTCGCACTTGCTCCGTGAGGCTCAGCCTCTCAGTTCCAGTTGGGAGCTGCGTGTGCATGATTTGTGCACGCACAAATCACGCATGCACACACAACTCCAAAACACTCCCTTACTTGTTTTCCATGCCAGCTGCACAAATGCGCCATTCCCGAAAGGGTGTGTCCCCCCACACCTGGGGCTGCTGACAAAAGCCATTCTGCGAAGGCTTGTTGATTCTTAGTCTGGTGTGAGTGTGGCACTCTCGCCCACGCCGAGCCACGCACCTGCAGGAGGCGGCGCAAGCATCACTGCAGCAGAAGTTCTGTGCCCCGGCAATGTCTAAGTCTGCACTCACTATCAAAGGCAAGTGTTACTCCAACACAGAACCTGAGGGAGGAGGAGGGAGAGGAGCAGGAGGGAGGGAGGGAGGGCTCTGGCTTTCCCAAGCTTATCTCTGGGTGACCTGGATGGGGAGCCCGATGAATTCCAGCCTTGGATGAAAACAAAAATCTCTCCTGGCTTTATTTTGTTTTTGTTTTTTTACACTTAGGAAGATGTTAGATTTTAGTATATAGAATGAATACTGAGGGTGCCTGATTATAACCAAAAATTGAAACACACATGGGCTGCGGAGTCAGCAAAACCTGGCTGAGTCCCGCTCCGCTGTTTGACTAGCTGGGTGGCGCCCGTCAGGTCCGCGGTTCAGCCTCCCCACACTTCCTCACCTGCACAGCGGAGATCTCAGAGGCATCCACTCTTCAGGGTCGTGGTCAGGGCAAGTTAGCTTGGTGATTCATGGGCCAGAAGCATTATTGGACATTTTCTTTATTTGAACTTTTCAATCAAGGGTGGCATGCCAGAACAACTTGTCCTGGTATTAGAGATGTTACACATTTTTCTAGTTGCGTGGATCTCAGCTTCCTGCCCCCAACCCTGGCCTTCCCACGCATCCCAGGGATGGGTCCACAGATGTCTCCCCTGCAGATTCAGTCCCTTCCCAGTTCCCAGGGCTTGAGGGGAATGTATATTATGTTATTCAGTACTTTTCTAGTTGCAAGTGACAGGAACTAGGAGCTTGCTGGTTTTCGTAATTAGATAGACCAGGGACACATCTGACTTTCAGAGCGATTAGACACAGGGGCTTACACGGATCACCCGCCCCTGGTGTTTTATGTGTCGTTCTTCCTCACTTTCCCTCATGGTCACAAGATGGTAGCCAGCAGCACTGGTTCACAGCCAGCTGAGAAACAGTAAGTCTCTGCCTTGACACCCAAGATTTTCCTTGTCCTCAGGGAAAATCCAGAGGCTCACTGTGACCGGGCAGAGTGAGGAGACCATGAGCGGCCCAGGAACTCATCGGCTCAGAACTGGGCCATGGGCTGACTCTGGCAGGGAGCCTCACCTGGACCAGGGGTGTACAAGGCTGCCTCCTCAAACAAAAATTGGGTTCTTGCTATTGAAGGGAAGTGGGATGCTGGTGAAAAACCACAGCTGTCTACCACGCATGTCAGCCTCATGCCGTGTCCAGGGAAACCCTCACTGAGCCTGCTCCTTGGTGCCTTCACCTGGGGCCCAGTGCCCCGGCTCTGACTGCTGGACCATGTTACAGATGAGTGTTAGGAACGTGAATTAACACACCTGCTTGGGTGTCACGAGCATTCAGTGGGCCATGTAACACATTCAGTGAACTCACCTCATTGTGCAGAAGCCATGCTTTATGCCACCAAAGCCATTCCCATCTCTCAGATGCCCAAGGAGAGCACATTTCCAGCCTCCCTGCAGCTAGGTTAGGGCTACAGGATTGAGTTCTGGCCAGTGACACCCATATATCCAGGCCTGGCCATAAGATATCCTGTGGGATCTTCCACATTCTCTCTCCTTCCTGTGCATCAGGTGTGAGCAAAGGGCTCTGAAACAGTGGAGCTGCCTGGGGACTAAGCCCCGATTCCTCAGTCATGTGTGGAGGCAAGCCACGCAGGTGATCGCCAACCTGGCCCTGGCATTGGACTTTGTGACAGCAACAAATAAACCTATAATAGGTTAGCTCAGTGGTTCTTGAAGAGGGGCATCTAGTAATGTCTGGAGACATTTCCATTGTCAGGACTGGGGGTGGAGTAGGGTGGGGAGATGCTACTGCCATCTAAGGGGTCAAGGCCAGGGATGCTGCTGAACATCTCACAGTGCCCAGGACAGCCCCCACCAAAAAGTATGACTTGGCCCAAAATACCAACAGCTCTGAAAACCGTGCTCCACAATGTGCGCATCTTGAGAGAAGAGACTTCCCATTGCCCTGCTTAAAGACCCTCCACTGGCTTCCATCACAGCCAGAATAATCCTGGGCCCTTACCTTCATCTATGGCCTTGCAGGACTTGGATCCTGCCAGCCTCTTCTCTCAAATCCTAACTGCTTCCCCTCACTCACTTTACTCCAGTCACCCTTGCCTCCTTCTGGTCTCTTTCAAACCTCAGGGCCTTTGTGTTTGCTGTTCCCTCCTCAAATGCATTCCCCCCTGCTTTTCCAATTATGCAGGTGCAGTTCAAATGTTACCTGCTCAGAGACACCTGACCTGATTTCACAGCATGTGTTAGATTCCCCTCCTGCCACCTCATGATTCCCTGTTATCACATCACATCGCCATTGTCCTTTCATGGCAAGGATCGTGATTTACGACGAGGTAATGTGCTGTTTACCTGGGCAGGGGTGGGTGGGTGTCTGTCCTCCCCCTGGCAAGTGAGGACATGAAGACAAGCACCAGCTGCATCTTGTTTATTTCTGTATCTTCAGTATAACAGCTGGGACACGTGCGAGGGTCAAAAATAAAGCTGTTAAATGAATGCGTAAGTGAATAATGGGTAGAAAGAACAGAGTCTCTGCAGTCAGACACCCAGATTGAATTCTAGGACCACCACCTGCTGTGAGTCACCTTCACTCTCTGAGCCTCCATCTTCTCATCTGTGAAATGGACACAAGAGTCTATCTCCCAGCTGCTACGAGGATGAAATAGGATAGTACATGCAGACTCCCAGTGCAGAACAGGCACTTACAAGGTGTGCACTGAACATCAAATGCATGAACAAAAGCATGAAAACATAGATTCCCTGTGAGCTGTCATTGTGAGGATGAACACTCTGGGAGGAAGAAGTAGAAGTTAGGGGACCGGGGGGATGCTCTTTGGAATGGAGAGACGGGGAAAGCACGCTCATGAACAGAGCCTTGTTTACGCAGGAAGCTTCTGCTCTCCTCCTGGTGATCCTATTCTGCCATAGTCCTTTATGGCCATGCCCCCAGCTCCCTCATGACAAGGTCAAGGTCCCCAGGCTGACATCCAGCTTCCTTGCAGTCCACTTCTCACTCACAGGATCCAGGAGGGATGCAGACAATGTTATGGTCCCTCTGGTGGGATTTACAGCTGCTCTTGGGTGGGTGCCTCCCCGCTGTCTGTCTCTGTGTCCATCTAGACTATACAGGAAATTAAAGTGGGCATCAGGGCATTTGTAATAAGTAGCTCATGCCCCAGGCCCTGTGGCCTGTGAGTGTCTGTGAAAATGGGTGTGACTCAGAGGCCTCCTTCTTTCGAGTGCAGTGTCATATCAGACTTGGGGTCACAAAGGAACTTGGATTGTTTCCGTCTCTGGACATGTGAACAATGAGGATGAGCAGGCAGGATGCAGAGAAGGTGGCAAACTGGGGGAGACACGGGTGCAGGCACCCCATCTTCTAGGAGAGGCAGGGGTGTGAGGCTGGGAGTTCCCCCATAGCCTCAGGGGAGCCCCCGCCCCCCTGAGCCTTAGTTTTCTCATCTGCCAAATGGAGATGATAAAAGTGCCTGCCAGGTGAGGTTATTAAGAAAATTAGATGACTTAAAATACATAAAGCACCACAGGAGAGTAAGCTGATCCAGGTGACTTGCTTCCAAAAGCAGGAATGCAAAAGGGATCCTTTTTAATACTGATACTGGGACCTGTTTGGGGCTGAAATGTGTTTCTCCATGTTGTCTTACCCACAGTATCTCAAAATGTGACCTTATTTGGAAATAGGGTCATTACAGATGTAATTAATTAGATGAAATCACTCTGGAATAGTGTGGGCCCCTAATTCAGTATGACCAATGTCCTTATAAGAAGACGGCCATATGAAGACAGAGATACAGGAAGAACACCAAGCGAACATGAGGGTTGGAGTGACATCAGAGTTTGCCAGCAAACCACCACAAGCTAAAAAGAGGCAAGGGGGGCATTTCTGTACAGACTGCAGAGGAAGCACGACTCTGCTGACCTCTTGAGCTTGAATTTCTAGTCTCCAGGACAACGAGACAATCAATTTCTGTTGTTTTGTGCTACCCAGTTTGGCCCTAGGACACTACCACAGGGCCAAAAGGAGGGATCGGGGGTGAAGAGGCAATGCTGTTGGCTTCTCCAGCCTTGGTTGTTCCTTGCTTTTCCCCAGTTTGTGGCTCTCAAGACCCTCTGAAGGATGTCCCCACCTGACTTGCTCTCTGTGCCCAACCTTGGAGCCCCTCACTGGGCCTCAGGCTTCCTCTGCCTCCGCCCAGCCATCTCTGGACATGTGGTGCAGCTGGGGTGGGGTTGAACATGGTAAGGCATCCTCTTCTGCTCTTAGTAAGCCACTGGGTTGAAGTTGGGGACAGCATGGGCCCTGTGGTTGGCACTTTTCTGGAGGCTGCAGAAATCTTAGCACTTCCAGTGTTCAACTTCTTGTGGCCTCAAGCACCAATTTCCTGGGCTGCAGGAAAAGCGCTGCTCACCATCCTGTTACTCCACATTTGCAAGCTCAGCTGCAAATAAGCTCGAGGCACCACATGATCCTTGTCCAGACCCAGCCTGCACAATCAGGCCTCTGGCATTTACCCAGTTACTTCCTTCTGCCTGCAATGACCTACTGACAGGTCCCTCCTGCAGAAATATCCTGGGGCTCCTATAAAAAGTGCCCCCTTCCCCAATATAGTTGAATGGACGAATGAATAAGTGAATGAATGCAACGCTAATACAGTCTCAGACCCACCAAGGCACGACAGCGTGAGGTCCTGGAGCTAGGCTGCCTGGGTTCAAATCCTGGGACCAAGACTAGCTGTGTGACCTTGGACAAGTTATTTAACTTCTCTGTGTCTCAGTTTCCTCATCTGCAGAATAAGGATAATAATAGCACTTACCCCTGAAGTTGCTGTGGGAATTCAATAAGGTAATGCCAGTAACAGATTTTTGTGCCTGATGCTAATAAAGGTTAGCTTCTGTGTCATCCAGGGCAAGAGTCTTATCTGCACACTTCATCCTGTGCCTGTGTTTAGAACCTCATTTCCTTACTTAGGTCCAACCTAATCTTTTCTCACACATTGGGCTCAGCTAATTCACCCACTGCTGAGTAATTTATTATCAGAGACAGTGTGCTGATACAAAGGAGACAGAACAAAGGTTGAGGTGCTGCGGGCTGGACACATGGGGGAGAGACGCATTTTTATTTTGAGGAAACAGGATATGTAGAAAAATCATTCATGTGCTAAAAAAAGGCCTGGACTAAATTAAACCTTTTGACTTAACCACCGATTAAAGCATTACAATAGCAGCACAGGCTATAGCCTGTAATCATGTCGCTATGAGCTCTCATGTTGGAGAATGACTGCAGGGCCCCCTTTACAAATCAGAGCACGGCTTGGTGGCCATTTTCACAGGGAAGCAATTGCAATGTGTTTCTGAAGGTCTCCTCTCTCTCCCTTTATTTAAAGCACCTAAGAGACTTGACAATTAAAACTCAGTAAGAGATGAGAAGGAAGAAGATAATGGATCTCCCACCAGTCCCACCGCTTCGGCACCCCGCAGGGATGGGGACAAACTGGAGCCGACAACACTACAAAACACAGCATCTTGTTGTTGGAGGCGAAGCAGCACCAGGGGTTGGACTGCAAAAGTCAGACTGGACCGTGGTCAGCAGCTTCAGCTCTCGAGTTCTGGCTAAGGGAGAACTCAGAGCCAAGACTCAAACTATAAGAGAAAGTTTGTTTAAAAAAATCACAGAGGCAGAAGAAGTGAGCCGTAGAAGAAATCGGCTTAGGAAATGAGTTACAGAGGCAAAAGCAGCTTAGGAGAGAGAGAGAGAGACGAGGAAAATGCACCTGGGGGAAGAGGGCTGGGGAAGGTGCTGTGGGGCTCCGTGGAGAGAGCTGCGCTGGGTCCAGTCTCCCGTACTGATCTGGGGGCCTCGGGAGGATTCCTACAGAATGTTAATCAGCTTTCAAGCTGTGTCCTTTCAGGGTTGTGGTCTCTGTTGACTGATCACCACCAGGGCAGGGGATCATTAGTCAATGCAGCTGGTGCTGATGGCAGCCATGGCATCGCTCACCTGGTTTTGCTGTTTTTCTGGGCCTGGAGCTGAAACACAGCTGAGGCCTGGATGTCATCCCCTGGGGCAGGAGTGACAAACTCATTTCACCAGGGACCACAGCAGCCTGTCGGTTGCCTTCAAAGGGCCGAATGTAGTTTTAGGACTGTATAAATGTAACTACTCCTTAACAGTTAAGCAAGAGCTCGGCACTGCCACCGGGTAGAAACAAGGTGCTGGGCAAAACAAGGTGGAGGGCTGGATTTAGCCTTCGGGCCTTGAGTTCTCCACCTCTGTCCTAAGGTTAATGCTTAAGGGAGTAGCAGTGCAGGGTCCCATATGGGAGTCACATGAGGTCACTCTTAGGCCCCTTGTTCTCCTCCAAGGGGTCTACCACATGACTAGCAACATCCCATGGGAGGAAAGGTCAGGGGAGGGTCCGCCGAACTGCATGACCAGCAGTTTGTAAGGTCAGGAGGTCTAAACCACATGACCAGCAATGTGCTAGGGGAGGAAAGGTTACCCTGGGAGTGAGGCCCTTGTTTGCCCAGTATTGCCCATCGCCAGGTACCTGGGGCTTTCCCCGTGGGTGACCTTCTGTGCCGGGCCAAGGTCCTCACCCTGCTCATGTCTGTCACATGGCCTACCACAACACAGACTGCCATCAAGCGCACACCTTCTCCTGCAAGAAAATTGGTGCTGAGCATACCCTTTTGTAGCCTGCAAGTGATGTGTGCACAGCACTTTTCAGCTTGAAAATCATTTCCACATTCTTTATCTGAAACATCTGCATGCCCAACTGGGTATGAGAACCAAGGCTCAGTGGGGCAACATGATATTGTGAAGGAAACTCAAGGGACACAGCTGGGACCGGGTCCCAGTTTCCTCCGAGGAAATCCTGTGCTTTTTCACCAGACCAGTCCATCCCTGCCTTCCCCTTTCTTCCAGGACAGACCGAGGTCTGTGCATGAGACACGGACCTGAAGTCTGGTTTAGAAGGTGACACCCTAGGAACACAGTGTGGCCTGGTTAAGAACGTTAAGGGCTACGGCCTCAATTTTTGTGCTTGGTAGAGGAAGACGACTCCAGATAGACTCGGATGTTTGGAAAGCCTCAAAGGAAGAGCAGAATTTGAGGAAATGGGGTAGGTGAAAAACCACTGGTGTGCCAGGAGGGCATTCTGGAGAACCCACGATTGAGCCTTTCCTGCTTCTCCAGACCTTGTGTTCGAGGGCTGGGGGGAATAAAGGAGACTCATGGCTTTTTCTTAGTAAATAAATGGCTTGGCAGGCAATTAAAACAGCTGGATGCCAAAGTAGCAAGAACTTCTAGTCAGGTGGTGGTACAAACCTGCCTAACAACGTGGGGATGACAACAAAGACACTGGCAGGTGTTACACGGAGAAAACTAAACTCCCAAGGTCTTCCGCGGCATCCACCAACAACTAAGATTACCTTCCTTCCAGCTGCCCAAGATCCAAACACTCTGGCCCCAGTACCACCAGACAGATTTCCAGTCTGTTTACGGCCCTTCTCCCCACGTCCCTCTTTAAAAAAATCCTCTTCTAGCCTTTTTTAGATGAAGTGAAGCTATATGTGCTCTTCTTTTTACAAATATATAGGGTGCAAATAAGTAACGCAATGTCATGAGTCATTCTTAGACTCTAGGCTCCATCACCTGCTAGCCAGCAAATGCCCTCTAGGGCCTCATTTTTCTCCTCTGTATAGTGGAGATAACAGCTCCCACCTCCGAGCTCCTTCAAGGATTAAACAACATAATCCAGGAGGAGAGTTCTCAGGTGCCTGACACGCAGTAACGCCGTTGCTACAATCATTACTGTTTGTATCAGTTTCCCTTTGCTGCTTTAACACGTTACCACAAACTTAGTGCTTTAAAACAACACAGATTTATTCTTTTAGAGTTCTGGAGGTGGGAAGTCTGAGACAAGCCTTACAAGGCTAAAAAACCTATTTGTCAAACGCTGCTGCGTTCCTTCTGGCGTGTCTACAGGATTAATTTTTC
The DNA here is from genome assembly GCA_028533065.1 of Trachops cirrhosus. NCBI lineage: Eukaryota > Metazoa > Chordata > Mammalia > Chiroptera > Phyllostomidae > Trachops > Trachops cirrhosus. The sequence continues at coordinate 34,243,358 of CM052544.1, forward strand.
CCCAGTTTCCAGAGGCGGCCCTCATTCTTTGGCAGAGGTCCCATCTTCCTTCTTCAAAGCCCACAGTGGAGCGTCTTCCGTTCAGCTCATTGATCCTGATCCTTCTGCATCCCTGACAAGGACCCTTGTGATTACGTTCGGCCCACCCAGACAATGTCCCCATCTCAAGATCTTTAATTTAATCACATCTGTAATTTCCCTTTGCTATATGAGGTAACATATTTGCAAATTCTGGGGATGAGAAGATGGGACCCTTGGGAGGGGGGTCATTAGTCTATCACAATCATTAATATTTTTATCGAATAGCTCATTTAATCCTCATTGAACCCCATTAAGTAAATTGTTTCATCCCTATGTGGGGCCTGAGGCACAGAAGTTAACTTCCCCAAGGTCACAGAAGTTGGCTTCTGGAATTCACGTTCTTACAAGCTGAAATATGCGACGTGGCACAGAGTAACCATTATATTGTGAGCTATTATTGTTGTTACTTCTACTAAGATTAATATAATGATCCCTATATCATACTACTTGTGAGAAACATATCAACGTTTGAAAATTACCAGACAGTGCCTGGCGCGCAGCAGGTCCTCAAATGGTACTTATAACTTTCCAGTTCTTACTTTCTTTTCGCTAGGAAGACGTTTGAGTTCTTTCTTTCCTCCCCAAGATGGCGGCATCGCCCACATCTAAATGCCCCACTCAAGATGGCATCTACGGGCTGAAAGTTGTTTCAGACCTTCTCAATATGGTGCCGACACTAGTCGTTTCCATCTTCCGCCCTCTCCAACATGCCTTAGCAGCTAGCTTCAACCTTGGGCACTCTGACCTTCTTAAAATGGTGGCGAACGTACATGCATCGCATCCCGACCTTCTCATGATGGCACCAGTGTCGCAAACTTAGCGTCGCTATCAAAATAGGTACTTCCGGTTGCGCCGGAAGCAGGCAAAAGAATCCTGCGAGGATTTGTGAAGGTTTCATCTGGGACCGGGAGACTCTTGCTTAACTATGGACCGCAGGAAAAAGCCTTTGGACGTCACGGCCTCCTCGGTGAGTGCGGGTATAGATGATGCTACAGGCTCCAAGTTCTTTCCGCCCCCACCAAAGAAGAATCTTGGCTTACCTTGTTTCTTAACTGGGGACCCAGACCTGGCCTTTCCTCAAACAGGAACCCCGACCTGGATTTTCTCAGATGGGAACCTGGACCAGCTATCTTACCTACAGGACTCTGAACTTGACTTTTCCCCTCGGACATGCACCTGGACTGGGCTTCCTCCCTCAGATACGGACCTGAACCTGGTGTCTTTCCCCGGTTCGGAATCTTCCCTGCCTCCCTCTGTGACAACCGGTCCAGGCCTCCTTGCCAGCCTGGTTTTCCTTTCAGTCGTGAAGGAACAACCTCCTGTGCTTGCTTTGCATACAGATTCCCCTTCCTGGTTCTCCTATCCGAAACGTCAGAGTGAGACATTTTCCCCGACCGGGAACTAAACAGTTGTTAATGCACCGATAGGATGATGCGGTGCCTGGGAGCTGTCAGATCTGACGGGCTATAAGCGGGTTTTTTTGTTTTGTTTTTAAGTTAGCTACTTCTAGGAAGAAAACCCGTTCTGAGTTCTTAGTTGTGTCAGCACTTTATATGCACTAGCTTTTTGACTCCTCCAACTACTTTAGGAGGTAGGTGCTAGTAATATCCCCCTTTTATACATAACGAAAAAGAGGCTCGGAAAGGTGAAGCGACATTCCCCAGCTTACACACAGAATTCTTAGTGATAGAACCGGCTCATTCAGCCTGGTTGCCTTTTCCATTATGTCAAAGCAAATTGTCTAACTTTTGATTTAATCTTGAATTAGTGCAGAGTATTAGGATACAAGGGCAGTACAAGGAAAACATCTAAGTATCCCAATATTTGAACCCTTTTCCCTCACCTAATACTGAAAAATGGTACTAATTATTATGTTTGAGGATTAAGAACCAAAAAAGATACAAATATTAAAGTTATCCTATTCCAACAGGTTAAAATTAGCAGTGATCACAATAGGAATGTCATCTCGGAATTGACAATTTTCTGAGCATCTTCCTTTTGAAATTAAAAAGTTGTTGTAGAATAGAAAAATGTGTGGGTAGAAAATTGATGTGGTTAAGAAAGCTTAGAAGAAAAGGTGAATGGTTTTAAAATGTTTTATTAAATTTAGAGTATTAGGTCCTGGGATGAACTGCCCTTTGCATTATTCACACTAAGTCTGCTTTTAAATTGCTTTCTTCCAAAGTAGAAATCATTGAAGTCACTTATTTTGATTTCCCTTAAAAGTCAGTCCATGATACTGGGCTTTATAAGTTATGATTTACAAATGCCCGTGTATATATATAAGCAGCTGTACCAGATTCTTAAAAAGGAAACTGCCATTATAACCTGTGACGGATACAGCTGATTGCTAGGTATGGGTATTCACTCAGTTGTCCTATTTCCTTTGCCCTGGCCTTTCCTGTTCTTGAACCCTGTGATCGAGTTAAACTGAGAGTTTCTGAAACATACTAAAACAAACTAGGAAGCTTTCTTATCATTCACTCATTCCACTTTATTTTTAGCTGTTGAAATCTGCCTATCTTTTAAGGTTCAGATCAAAGCTGCTTCTCATCACTATGGACAGAAGGAAATGCCCCCTTACCTGAATTTTTATGCTATTTCTACCACCCTTACAGTATTTATTACTCCTTACTGGTATTGTAATTTACCTTTCTTATTAGACTATAGGCTCCTTATGAGACAGGAGTATGTCTAATTCATGTTTGTATCTTACTCTTCAGTGTTAAACACCAGGCACATGCTGGGTAGGCAGATAGTTGCTAAACAAAAACATTTCCCTGTAGAAATAGTAAGTTGTGATGATTAAATGAGATTATACCATATGAAGAAGCCAAGCACAGTGCCAGTCAGACAGGTGTTTGACAATGTTAGTTGAATTTGAATCTGAAAGATGCAGACTTCATTGACTTTGCTGTCAGTTTCCCTTTGCCCAGAAGGAAGCCTTTGAATGTGTAGAGTTAGAGCAGAAATACATTTCCAACAGGGACAGGATGAATATGACTTAGTTTCATTTTTTACTGGATTCTACATGTAAACATTTAGTTTGGTATCCATTTTTGTCCATTTATAGGAACTGGAAATCTTGCTTTGAGAATTACAATAACTTAGAAATCCAGTCATTCATAGAATTGAATAAGTGTTTTTTGTTTGTTTATTTGTTATATTCCAGTTGGTAGACCTTAAGGCTGAACTCTTTCGAAAACAAGAAGAATTCAAACAAGAAAAACTTCTAAAAGATTCTGGAGTTTTGGGAAAACCAAAAACAACTAATAAGGTAAGAAAAGATCTAATTATCTCCAAACGTGGGGAATTATATCATACTTAGGTCTTTGAAAATGTCTGTGGTATCTGCTACATATAAATATTAAGGAAAAGTCCCTGTCTTGTGCTTGAACATCTGCATGAGTTGTCTGAAATATTAAAATAGAAATTAGTAAGATTATTTAAAAGCATATCTTAATGTTCTAATTCTTTAGCACTTCTTTTGAAAAAGTACATGCTATTAGTATGTGGTTTGTTACATTCACATGGAAGATTATCTAGTTACATAGGTGTTATAAATCCAAAGAGAGACAAACAGACAATGTAGAAATATAGCAGAAAATATCAGGGTCTTTAAGAGTTATAAATGGTTTTCCATTTTATAGATAATGGTGTCTGTTAGTAATTACCTGTAATATGTATATATTTGCATTATAGTCTTGGATCATTCGGGAGATAAAAGATCAAGCAGTAACCCTATGCAGTTGTATGAAGAAATTCTTTATATGACTTAGGGCTTTTCTTTTCAGCTCCAGCTTTGCCATGTACACTCTATTTGCAGGACAGAAGTTGGTTGGCAGAAGATCTAGTGATCTCCGTTGATTCATAAGATCTAATGGTGTCTTTTTTTTCCTGATGTACAAGTAGAGGTGCTTTTCAGTCATTTGGAGGCTCTGTTTTGTCTTTTTACATTATTCTCCAGAAACCAAGTATCTGGAACAAACAGAATGCAGGAGTGTCAAATCGAGCTGAGAAGGACGCCGAACAGAAGATAGAGGAGCAGAAGACGTTAGACAAAGCCAGGTAGAGTTGGACTCCGGTCAGTGTCGGTACCACTGCGGTTACCCAAGCCAGGAAATGAAAATTCACCTTTTACCCTTCTTGATTTACAATTTAAATTTTTATCATCATTCTAGCAGAATGTTCTGTAAATATAAGATACACTCTAAAAATAATGTAATTTGCAGATGTATTTGCAATCTTAGAAGAAGATAAGACTCAACTTCAGTTCAAAGTTGAAACAGCCCAGGCTGGTGTGGCTCAGTGGATTGAGCGCCAGCCTGAGAACCAAAGGGTCACCGGTTTGATTCCCAGTCAGGGCACATGCCTGGCTTGCTGCCGGGTCCCCAGTGGGGGCACACGGGAGGCAACCACACATTGATGTTTCTGTCCCTCTCTTTCTCCCCCCTTCTCCTCTAAAAGTAAATAAATAGGGTGGGGGAGGAAGGTGGGGAGAAAATGCAGACAACTGTAATTGAAGAACAATAAAGTAATTTTTTTAAAAAACAAGTAAAAATGAATGTCTACCTAAAAAAATAAAAATAAAATCTTAAAAAAAATAAAGTTGAGACAGAGTCCCCCTTTGAGCCTCTTTTAGGCACTAAGATTATCAACAAGTGTTTAAGAAGAATATGGGAATGTGGTTCTATGCTAGGTGGTATGACATCAGCATTTAGAAACTAAATTTTGTATGAAAAACTTCAACAGTAGCTGAAAGAAGAGTACAAAGAGCATTCTAATACTCTTCACCTAAATCCTCAAACAAACATGACCGGCCTCTGTCTCATGTGTGCATAGAGTAACTTTGTTGCGCATCATGGTACTTTACATATTTTGGTATATATCTTCTAAGAACAGGAACATTCTTCTGTGTAACCACAGAAAATGGTATTATCTGTTATACTGTTTGTATTCAAATTTCACCATTTATCCTGGTACAATTATGTCCTTTCAAGTTGTTTTTGAAAATTTAACCTAGGGTTCAGTAAGCGGTTACTCATCGCATTTAGTTGTTTTGTCGTATCGCTTTAGTCTCTTTTACTTTAGAACAATTCCCTGGCTTTTTTGTTGTCTGTTATGCTATTGATGTTTTTCAAGAGTCCAGGCCAGTTATTTCTGTGGGCTCCCAAAATCTAATAAGAATCATATTAACTACTTTTGATAAAAATACCATGTAGGTGATAATGTGTCCTTCCCATTGAATCACATTGGGAGGTTTATATTGTCAGTTTCAGTCATTATCAGTAATAATAAGTTTGATCCCTTGGTTAAGGTAGGCCTGCTGGATTTTTCTGCTGTAAGGGTGCTCTTCTCCATTTGTAGTTAATAGTGATCGACAGAGGGAAACCATGAAATTGTGTGACTATCCCGTCCACCAGCACAGTGGTGCTGACCTCACTGAGTCATGCCTCTCGTCACTTACTACTTTGATGATTTCAAAATGATGATTTTTCTAGTTTTGTCATTCCATCTTCATTGTTTTTTCATGTCACTTATTTGCTGGCATTCTTCTGCGAAGAAGCGCGCTCCCCGTATTTGTAGCACCGCCCTGGACTTAGGACCCAGGTTTTCATGTCTCTCAGGGCTGCGCCACATGTGCTTTTGGGCCTGCTGCCTAACAGAGCTCTGCAGTTGGAAACAGTGGTCGTGAAAGTTACTCAGCTCTTTTGGGTCTGAAAGTAAAAGGCAGAATATTAGCATACTTGGGGGATTGTTTTTCTTAGTGTTTGACCTGTCCCCAACTGACATGAAATTTTACTTAAAGGTATGTTAATTTTGAGACATTTTTCTCACAATGAACATATTCTCAGAATTTTAATTTTGCTGAAAGATGCAATAATCTTTTAAAAATTATATATAAAAACTTTATTGAGAAATAATCGACATATAACATTAACTTTAGGTGTACAACATAATGATTCAATATTTGTATATATTGCAAAATGATCACAGTAAGTCTAGTTAGCATCCATTGCCATATATAGGTACAAATTGTTTTTCTTGTGATGAGAACTTTTAAGATTTATTTTTTAAACAATTTTCAAATATACAGTACAGTATTATTAGCTATAATCACCATACTGCACATTACATCCTGGACTTAATTTGTCTTGTAACTGGAAGTTTGTAACTTTTGAGCCCTTTCACCTATTTCTCCTACCCTCACCCCCTGCTTATGGCAACCACCAGTGTGTTCTCTGTTTGTATAAACTCATTTTGTTTTTGTTTTAGAGTCCACCTACAAGTGAGATCATGTGGTATTTGTCTTCTTCTGTCTCACTCACTTCACTTAGCGTAATGCCTTCAGGGTCTGTCCGTGTTGCTGCACAGGGAAAGACATCCTTCTCTGTGGCTGCACAGTATCCCACTGTGTGCATCACATTTTCTCCACCCACTCATCCATCAGTGGGTGCCTAGACTTTTTCCGTGGCTTGGCTATATTGTAAACAATGCTGCAGTAAACATAGAGATGCATATGTCTTTTCAAGTTAGTGTTTCCATTTTCTTTGGGTAAATACCCAGAAGTGGAATTGCTGGATCATATGGTAGTTCTATGTTTAATTTTTTGCGGAACCTCCATACTGTGTTCCTTAGTTCACCAGTCTGCATTCCCACTGACAGTGTACAAAGGGTCCCTTTTCTCTGTATCCTCTCCATCACTTGTTATTTTGATAACAGACATTTTAACAGATGTGAGGCAGTATCTCATTATGGTTTTGATTCACATTTCCCTGATGATTAGGATGTTGAGCACCTTTTCCGGTACTTAGGGGCCATTGTATATCTTCTTTGGAAAAATGTCTATTCAGATCTTCTGTCAGTTTTTAAAAAATTAAATTTATTGGGGTGACATTGGTTAATGAAATTATGTATAAGCTTCAAGGGTATCATTCTTTGATACATCATATGTATATTACATCGTGCGCCCACCACCCAAAGTCAAAGCTTCTTTTGTGACCCTCTTTACCCTTTACTACCCCTTCACCCCCTCCCTCTGCTACTGTTATCTGTGTCTATGAGTTTTTGTTTGTTTTTCTTGTTTGTTTGTTGCTTTCAGTTTTATATCCCACTTATAAGTGAAATACAGTTCTTGATTTTTTTCTCTCTGACTTACTTCACTTAGCATGATATTCTCAAAATCCATCCATGTTGTTGCAAATCTCTGGCAATTTTTAAATTGGGTTATTTGGGGTTTTGTTTTGTCTTGTTTTGTTTTTTTGCTAATAAGTTGTATGAGTTCTTTATATATTTTGGATATTGACTGCTTATCAGATATACAATGTGCAAATATCTTCTCTCATTCAGTCGGTTGCCTTTTCAATTTGTTGATGGTTCCCTTTGCTGTGCAGAAGCTTTTTGGTTTGATGTAGTCCCTCTTGTTTAGTTTTGCTTTTGTTGCCTTTGCTTTTGGTGTCAAATCTAAAAAATCATCACCAAGACCAATGTCAAGGAGCTTACCACCAGTTTTCTTCTAGTTTTATGGTTTCAGCTCTTATATTCGAGTGTTTAATCCATTTTGAGTTAGTTTTTTGTGTATGGTGTTAGAGAGTTGTACAGTTTTATTCTTTTGCATGTGGCTGTCCAGTTTTCCCAACACTGTTTATTAAAGAGCCTTCCCTTTCCCCATTGTGTATTCTTGGCTCCGTTGTCATAAATTACTTGACTGTATATGTGTGGGTTTATTTCTGCGCTCTCACTTCTGTTGCATTGATCTATGTGTGTGTTTATATGCCAGTACCATGCTGTGTTGATTAGTGTAGCTTTGTAATATAGTTTGAAATCAGGGAACATGATGCCTCCAGCTTTGTTCCTGTTTGTTCAGGTCAGGAACCCTTGTCTGAAAAGACTAATGCCAAGAGTTTGCATCGAATTTGGTGATCTACTTGGAAGGTTGCAAATGGGAAGTGTTTATGTTTGGACATCATTCTCTCTTTGGGGTACTTAAGTTGCATTTGGCATTTAAATTAAGTTAGGATCTTTATTCATTCATTTATTTATCAAAAACTGATTGAGTGCCTGCTATGCTTCAGGTATTGTTTTCAGGTACTGGGATATAGTTATGAATAAGGGAAACATAGGCTGTGCTCTCATAGAGCTTGCATTTAGCAAAGCAGGTGTGCAAAGCAGGCATGGCTGGGTCTGGGGGTCTCCTTGGGGTAGGGTGGTCAGCTGTAGTTAGGGTTGTCTCATCATCAGGCTGGAGTTCATGCAAAGATCACAGTAATGGAGCCAAGGGTGGAGCAGTCTTTTCAGGGGTGGCCATTAATAAGACATTTCTAACACTTCTCTTCTTTTCCCCAAGGGAGAAATTGGAAGAAAAAGCTAAATTATATGAAAAAATGACTAAAGGAGACTTTATAGGTAAATAAAAATTATTTATGTATGCTTTATTTTCTACAATTCATACAGCTCTATGATATTTCATTATTTGTTAATAACTGGAAGAATAAGGAGACATTTTAAAAATCAAGCTGATTATTTTTTGTGCCAAAGACAAGAAAATTGGCAATAATTTTTCATTTGTCCCGGTGGATGTTGGGTGTATGTTAGGTGTTGTGAGGGGCCAAGCAAGTACAGTATAAGCCAGATCCTCTGCTCTCAAGAGGGGGCAGGGTCATCAATGGAGGGAAGTGGTACAGGGCAAAGCAAAGCTAGGACACAAGGTCTAAATAAGCCACAGTTATGAACAATTACAACTGTGTAAAAACTGAGAGGCATTATGGTTTTCTGTTTTCCTGTTTTGTCTATGATGTGCTTATAATTGCTTTTTAATGATAATAATAAAAAGAGATACCACTTTCCTCATACCCACGCCCACCCAGAGAAAGAAAACCCAAGCTACAGCTAGAGAACAGTAGAAGAGCATTTATAAAGCAGTTTACAAAGAATGCATATGTGGAAGTCTTTAGAGAAAAGACAGGCTCCAATAGGGGTCTCAAAGGGTTTGGAGAGCTGGAGAAAGGGATTCTGCAGCGGGGGGGGGGGGGTGGTGGGAGCAGATCAGCAGGGGAAAGGGATGAATGGTGGGAGCAGATCAGCCTGCAGAGAGTGGTAGGGGAGAGTGGTGGGAGCAGATCAGCAGAGGGAGGAGGGGGCCAACTGTATGGCTGGGCCTAAGGGGCCGGGAAAGGGGTCAGCAGGACAGCAGTGTAGAGGCAGGCTGGACCCCAGTTGTGGGCTGCCCACCCAGCCAAGCTTCCTCTTCCCAGACAGCAGGGGTCATGAGGAGAGGCTTTGCCTTCTTCCTGAAGAAGCAGCAGGGTAGCTGGGTAGCTGCATTAACTAGGTGGACTCTATATTATGTGGTCTTGTAACTCAGCTCTGGGGAAGTGCATCTCTTTCCTATTTGAGGCATTTTGTGACTTTAAAAAAAATTGTGTGGGAAAACCTTTATTAAAAAATTTCAAGTCTTTTCTCTTTTGATTCAAACTTGTATTGTTAATATGGGATTCAGGTGCACAGCAGTATGCCTCTAGACAGAGAGGTTTGGTCCTGTCTAAACAGCAGACCTGCCTCCTGGTAGGCGTATTGGGCTTGCATGTTTGAGCAAATTAAGTTTTGGAGCTTCAGTTATTCTACACTGTACAGTGGGGTAACACCAGCACCAGGTAATAGGGAACCTAATATCTGTTCCACCTCAGACAAAAAGACTGAAGTGACTGTATCTTAAATCCCTCATAGAGAAACTTCACGTAAATGTTATTTGTGAATACATCAGACATCCGGGATTAAATGAAATAATGGATTGCTGTTTAACTTTTCAGTATACGTTTAGCTCAAGGAGATCATAAGCCCAGAGGGCAGATAGCACCTTGCACATCTCTGTAAGCCCTGCAGATCTCGGCAGCATGTCTTATCTGAAAGTCGTGCTCATTGGATCAAAAAGAATTGAAATGACTATTTTTTTTACTATATTCTGACTCTTAAAACACTCACAGACCACAAGAGTGGAATTAGGATTAAGTTATACAGCTCACCTGATTAGAGAGGTGTATTCCCTGTAACAGCCAAGATCTATGATCTATAATTGTTCTGGTCTGACAACAGGAGAAATGCAGTTCTACTTTTGTGCTATATAATTGGATGTATGAATCTCTTGAAATCAAATGTTTTTTTATCTTAAAATTACATTCTGAGACAGTATTGCTGACTCAGTGTATTATTGACAAGGCAGCAGAAAACTTCAGGCTTTTTAAAGATTTTTTGCATGGCATATTTTTCCAATGGCCTATTTATAGCTTCCCTGTCAAGTCTTGAGGTGTCTCGGTCTTTGTAAGTGTGGCAGGGGGTGGAGTCATCGACTAGCGAATCGTCAGGGTAACGGAGCCACCCATTGAGGAATGTGATTGCTTCATATCAGTTCTTTGGTGTCAAGAATCTGACAATCGATTTTTATGTCCTAGATGAAGAAGTGGAGGACATGTACCTTGTGGATTTCACACAGAAGATCATAGACAAGCACAAAGAAATGGAGGCGTTTGGTGCCAATAGAGGTTCTAGAAAGGCAGGAGAAAGAGAAGATGATGACGACAATCTTTCTGAAAAAGATATACCCCCTCCCCAGGACCCCAGTGAAGAATGGTTGGTGATACTATGTGATTTAGTCATATTGACATTGTCAGGCTTGTGTTTACCTTTTAAGAGTGATTTCGTTGGTTGTTATCAAACCGTTTCTCTTTATCTTCAGTTTTTTTTCTTTTGAGACTCTAATAAGATTTGATTTACAGATACAGAAACAGTAGCTCCAATGAAGAAATAATTACAAATAAAGATTGAACTCTTGTTGTGTGCCAAGCACTGTGCCAGGTGCAGGGGGCACTGAGACGCCTGTTTTGTTGATGTGAATGAATTGTCTGGGCAGAAGCATGTCCCTTTGTTACCCACAGCCTTGCTCAGACTTCATGGCGAGTCGTTTGTCCAGGTGGTGCTGATCTCTCTTTCCAGTGCGCCTCACTCTGGCTGTCATTTTCTGGCAGTGTAATGCAGGCATTATGGACCTTGAACCTGGATGGCACCAGCTCTGCCTTTCCCTGGCAGTGTGACCTGATGCAGTTCCTCACCAAACTGAGGCCCACTTCCCTCACCTGTAAAGCAGCGACGGCAGCGCCTGCTTGTGGTCGTCTGCCTTAAGCTTCCTTCAGGAAGTAATTCAGGAAGTGAGAGTATTTTAGAATATCCAAGAAACTGCTGTCTGCAGAGTACAAGCAGACATTTTGTAAATCTTTATTACTGAAATTATTCTGAATTTTACCTACATTAGGTGAATAATGGGGAAACCAAACTGGTCTTTCCTTATAAAGAGACCAGTGTGTCAGTAAGAGAACAGAATGCAAATTCCATTCTGATGATTTTCTCTCTGTAAGATGTGGTTTAGAAACTTGTTCATAAGTGCTTAAAATGATGTAGAGGGGCACTGATGCTATGAAAATGTCCTGGGAGTAACTAACTCCACCTGCCCAGCCTCCTGCTTGTGTGGAGCCCACCCTCTTCCCTTCGAGGCTCAGATACCCTCCTCATCAGGGGGTCTTTGTCAGGAACTGCTTGAGGTTGTTTGCAGTGTTTGTTGACTTATGTCAGCCTTGGGCCCAGAGGGCAGGAGTCATTTATAAGCTGAAGAGAACAGTCCCTACTGAGAAGCGCAGACACCGTGCCTCTTCCCAGGTTGGGGTGGGATATCTGGCTGCATGCTTGCTGTAAGCAACCAGGAGAGAAGCACATACGATGCAGCCTGTCCTTCCAGTGCGGCTTCACTCTAAGGGATTCTCCCTCGTCTGGACTGTGGTAGCACTTAACTGTGTCCTGCTCTTTGGGCTCTTACCTTTTCTTTATTACTGACATATGATTGGCCTCATGAACAGAGAAAGATTTGAGGCAAACTTTTGGTACTTTTAACATCCTGCGTGCTGTTGTTAGTTAAGCTTTTCATGGGCATGCACCTTAGCTTCCCCCAGAGCTCTTTGGAGATGACCTGACTGAGCTCTCCTGTGTGACTCGGGGGGGTACCCCGAGTGGCTGTTTCCCCGAGGGCTTGCTCAGTGACTGCTGATTACAGAGAGCAGTTGTCTTGCCACTTCTGTTTTGATGGGATCTGCTTTGGAGGCCTTCTTCAGAAGCAGAATAGCCTATAATTGCTTTTCACAGCCGAAACCTCATCTCCTTTGAAAGGTTTCGTGTCTTTTCTTATTAATACCTATAGGATTACAAGTAATTTGTCAGTGATTTGAAGAGCTTGGAGGGCAATTGAAGGTGCCACATGCCACCATATGGTGAAGGAAGACACACTGCAAGCAGTTCTGACACTTTTGTGTTGTTAAATTAGGCTCCAGAATTGTAACTGCTTGTAAAATCCTTTCAGTAGTTAGTTAAATTCCAGGTGGTGGAAAATGTTTCTGCAAAAATACTGTAAATAATTACTTAGACCATCTGGCTAGATGGTTTTCTTCATTCATTAAAAATAGAAGAAGAAAAGGAGAAAAAAAAAAAAACTGCTTTCTGCAGTTGGAGTTTTATTTCTTGTGGTAATCAGCTTTAGGACTCCAGCGATGGATTCCCATACATTCTGTTTTTAAATCATGGGCTGACACTGGAATCAGCATGTGGGAGAGGAAAGAAATCTTAACAAAAGCCAAGTCACATGCATGGGAATCTGACCTTGAGTTGGTCCACAAGCAGTACTGGCCCCTCTCTGTGTTTTTAAGTACCCTGCTAAAGGCTGTGGAAAATTCCCTGCCCATAATTTAAAAAATAAAAGATCTGTGTCATCATAATGCAAATGAAGTATTTTCGATGGAAATCTGTCCATGTTACCTGTTGTGAAAAGTCTGAGTATTTCATTTGCTTTGCTCTGGCTGGCTCCCTAACTACTGTTTGGGCAAGGATTAGGAAGGAGGAACTAAGGGTAAAAGATAACACTGGCCTACTGATGAGATAAGCCTTCCTCCTAATTAAAAAGAGTCCCCAAATACTGTGACTTATATTAAGAAATAAATTTCTAATTCTTTGGGAAGAATTATACCAATTAGAAGAAACAAAGGAAAGGATAAAGTGTCGGATTTGGGAAGACTGAGGAAAATTGAGAGTCTGGTACAAAGCACAGTTATTATGATGCTGATAAACTTTTTGGAGTTGTCCAAAACAGACTAAAGTGAATTTTGAGATGCTGCAGCAAGGATACATACGGGTATTTATCTTTGAAATCAGAGACATGCGTGATTGATCATTCTCTACAGTTTCTAAAACTAAGATTTAATAAAGGGCAGTGTGTTTATTGTGTGTCAACTTTTAACTTTAAAAAGCATGTTCTTGTCAGTGTCAGTGGTCTCTGAGGTTGAGGAGTGTTTTTGGGTGTGAGGCCTACATTAATTTTTTACTGTGCACTGACTTCCTAGCTTAGGGAACCACAAGTCTTATAGAAAGCCTTCACATCTTTCCACTTTTATTCCAGGGTGGATTATGTGGATTCTTTAGGACGATCCCGGCGCTGCATGAAAAAGGATTTGCCACATCTGCTGGAGATGGATAAAAATCTTCAGGGGAGGCTGTAAGTGTGTTATATGCAAAGCTTTGTCTAGGCCTGAATTGCAGACACAGGATAGTTTTGTGGGCAAGGTTGTCTTGAGGTAATTATGTTTGGTGCTCCAGGAAGGAGACCTTTTTTAATTGATAAGAATATTTGCTGAAGCACTTAGTAATACTTAGCATACACATACACACATAATCCACACTCAGGGAGCAACCTGAATGGATGATCTATATCGTTAGCTACTAAAATGAATGAGGTGGAGCTACGTCTGTTTACAGGCGTGCCACAGAGGTATTGCGGGTTCAGTTCCAGACCACTGCAGTACAGCAAGTATCGCAATAAAGCAAGTTACACAAAGTTTTTGGTTTCCCATTGCATGTAAAAGTTACGTTTACACTCTACTGTAGTCTAGTAAGTGTGTAATAGCATCATGTCTAAAAGAAAAGCAGTGTACATACATTAATTTAAAAATGCTGTGTATATACCTTAATTTTTATGTCTAATTAGGTATTTTTTGTCTAAAAAGAAAAGCAGTAATCAAAAAGTACTTTATTGCTAGAAAATGCCAACCTTCATCTAAGTCTTTTGGAAAAATGACACCAATAAACTTATTTGGTGCTTGATTGCCACAAACCTTTAATTTGTAAAAAAAAAACACGGTATCTGCAAAGTACAATAAAGTGGAATGCAATAAAGCAAGATATGACTGTACTTCAAAGGATTTCTAATTGCAGAATAACCAGTAAGCCTATACCAAACCAACCAACAAACCTCTGTGGAGAAAGGTGTTTAAGAATATACACTTGCTTATCCCACAGCAAATGGGGGCAGGGAGGCAGTTAGCTTATTAACTTTTTTGTTATACGTTTTGCATTTTGAAGTAAGGGCCTTATAGCTAGATATTATTTCCTGTGGGGCCTAAGACATCTAAGAGGTAACTTGCTAAAACACCCCAGGGAATAAAATTCCTCACACCAAGAGCAGTTTTTGTGTAGAAAATGTTGGGAGAAGTTCCAGCTTGCCCAAGACCTGCAGGTTCGGGTGGGCCTGGGCTTGGCACAAAGGAGGACGTGCAGGATCCCTAAGCTGGCCGGTAGAGCGCGAGGCGCTGGCCAGGCCGCAGCTTTACGTAGCTTCCTCAGCCCTGCACAGGAGACCGTCTGGAGGAGGCCTGTACTTCCTCCTCCCTGCTGGGCACCCTCCCTCTCCAGCCCAGGACCAGGGTGGGTAGGAAAGTGGTTTGTCTTGAGTGCCAACCAGGTTCCATTATGCTGATGTAACAAGTTGGCTGCTTGACTTAAGAAAGGTGAAAATATTTTTTACTTTTTCCCAGTGATGTGGTGGGGCGGAAATCTCTGTAAGGAAAATTAAAGTAACTTTATCAATTAGAGTTACTTATTCATCATCCAACTTGCTTGCTGTCTCACAGTTCTTATCTAAAGATAGATTTTGCTTTTTTTCTCCTACTAGTTTTGTTAGTCCTGCTAATGAAAAAACCTTACTATCTGAAGATATGAGAAAAGAACTTCAGCGCCAGCAATGGGAGGAAGAAGAACGGGAGGCTCTGAAAAGACCAATGGGGCCCATACATTATGAAGATATTCGTGAAAATGGTATAATCCTCTTGCAGCTTTTAAATCGTGTTTTTATCTTGAACTGATGGCAAGCATAAAGGGAAATATTCATTCATAAAGCAGCAGTTCTCAGGTAGAAATAAAAGATTCTGCTCTGGAACTTGAAACTGTCCCCTTTGTGCACTTCGTAGCCTAAACAATACTCATATCGGGAATATCTTCCTAACAGAGGGCCTGTTAATCCAACAGTGTGTTCCCCAAGAGAAATGGAGACAGCCCGGGACTGAAAACGAATGAGTTTCTGTTGTGTTTATCGTTTGGCAAACAGGATGAAAACTTCCTAACTTGCTTTTTTGCTTATCTGCCTTTTTCCCCCTTTTTAAAAAACTTGTGCCAAATATTACTGTATATTTTTATTATTAGCCAAATTTCTTGTATGTTATCATTTACTGATCAGGGAAATCTATAATCTCTCATACAATTTTTACTTCTTTCAGAGGCCCGGCAACTTGGTGTTGGATATTTTGCCTTTGCCCGAGATAAAGAGTTAAGAAACAAGCAAATGAAAACTTTAGAGATGCTGCGTGAACAGGTACAAATTAAATTCAGAGTTGATGTCAAGAGGGATTTGAGCAGTTGGTTTTGTTGGACGATGTGGCAAAAAAATTTTAGTAAATTCATTAGAAATTTAAATTGATATTCAGAATGTAATTATAGTTTTCATAATGGTAATTACCATATTATTTTGGTGTTTAAAACTTTAAGATTATAGGTGCTCAGAAGTAACCTTTGTAACTTTGAATTTGGTTTCAAATATACTTATGGAGTGGTCTGAGTAAGAAAATAGAAAGTTCTTATGGGATTAAAAAGTAGAACAGAATTGGTTGGTTTTTTTTTTAATGTTAAACCTTCCAGGATGCTCTGCAAACGCTTACTAAACTTCAGAGAACATCAGGGGGCTTGTATAAGAGTGCTTTATGAGTCTTATTTTGAAGATCTCAAGGATAGCTTCTCAGAGGGGGCATGAAAATCAATCAATTAGTCTATTTTTACAATAAAATTAATTATTTCATCCTTTTAAACAGAAATATTATGAATTTGACTTAAAGCAAATAATTTTCTAATTCTCTGTTCTCTTCAGACAACAGACCAGAGAACAAAACGAGAAAACATAAAAGAAAAGCGAAAAGCTATGTTAGAAGCAAGACTTGCTAAACTCCGACAAAAAAAGATGAAAAAATCAAAAGATGATGGAACAGAGGAAGAAAATAAAGGTGAGTTATAGCTCATGTTAATAAACTTCAAAGGGAAAAATTTTAGTTCCCCTGATGTCTCAGTAATAAGACTGGCAATCTGAAATTAACTGTGTGGTTCTATTCTCCAAGCACCTTCGCGGTGCTCCCAGGAGCAGGTTTTCACAACCAGAGTGACGTGGAATGACCCCCAGGGAGTAGTTTTAGGTCATAGGTAAGGAAGCTGATAGTACATTGAGTCTCTTCGTAGTAACTCAGACTTAGTGCAGTTGTGTACATGCGTGTTTTAAACCTAATTTTTTTTGCTGTGGGTACAGTTTTTGTTGATTATTATATGTTAATTTATTTTAAAGAAGAAATATACTTACAAAATCAGATAATAAAATGAAAAATTTACAAGTGTGAGTATGAGCTTACCAAACGACTTGAAACACTTGGAAACACTGTTAAGTATTGTGTTCAAACTAGTCCACTGTGTGAGTTTTGCTGGTCTGGGCTAAATTGCTATGACAAGGAGACCCCTTCATAGAAGGCCTCGAACAGGAGGCAAGTCTTCTTCTCTCTTTCAACATTTCAGAGGTGGTGGGTGTCCAGGCTCTGCCCCAGAGGGCCACCCAGTCTTCAGCTTCCTCCTGTCTTGTTGTTTCTCCCATTCCCTAGAGCAGGGGCATCAAACTCATTTTCACCGGGGGCCACATCAGCCTCACGGTTACTTTCAAAGGGCTGAATGTAACTTTAGGACTGTATAAATGTAGCTACTCCTTAACCATGGGCAAGGAGCTCAGTGCTGCTGCTGGGTAGAAACAAGGTGCCAGGCCGGGTAAAACAAGGTGGAGGGCCGGATTCAGTCCTCGGGCCTTGTGTTTGCCGCCTGTGCCCTAGAGGGTTGCTCTCACCTGCACAGTGAAAGCTTGCTCCCCAGCTCCTGTTCATTTTGCAGCCTGGAGGAAGGAGGAAAGAGGGTAGGGGACCCAGCTTCATTTTGAGAATGTGAGTCTGAAGTCGCACACAGCCTGTGATTTACATCCCAACAGCCAGAATGCAGGGAGGCTGCAGACTGGCCTCTGCCTCCTTGTCCAGGGAGATGCCATGTTTCCAGCTGAAACTTGGGCATTCTGGTCCCAAAAGGAAGAAGGGGAGTGTAGGTTTTAGGAGCATATAGAAGCCTCTCCAGCCCTCACAGAAGCCTTGTGCTTAAGTATGGGCCATTTTCTAATTCTGAACACAAGTTTAATTTAGCTTTGAAAGGAGACCAGAAACATTCTTGAATAGGAAAATTGTTCATTTAACTTCTAGTTTCATGTAACTTATCTCCCTGTAACATGTTAAGCTCTGCATGTTGTTTATTTTTGCTCTACTCCTGAGCATCTGTGATTTCCACAAGTTGTGAAGTGTCACTACAGTGTTTTTTTAAAAATCCATTTTCCTTTAAAATATAGCCAAAGTTGAATAGCCAACAGCCTGTCACCAGGCTTCAGCACTTCATCACCCTGAGTTCCCTGGCTTTGGCTGAGACCCTTATGTTAGTTGAATTACTGGGGGATTTCTGGTCCTTCAGTTGTTGGTCTGGGGATACAGATACTTTGAACGCTATGCAGCCTGGGTTTGAGTCTTGGTTCTTACCACTTTTGACCTGTGGAGCATTTCTGAGCGTAATTTTTCTCATCTCCAAAGTGGGGATAAAATGGCAGTACCAATGCTGACTTTATTAGGGTTGTTTCAGAGTTAAATGAACTATTGTATACAAAGTACGTAGCCCACTGCCTGGTACATGATAGGCACTCAATAAATACTGGTTTTTACTTCTATTCTCAGGATCAGTATATTCTATTTTTAAAAAAATTAAGTAGCTTTAAGCTTTATTATAATGAAGTCTTATTCCCTTGCAAAAAAAATAGATGGAGATGTTATTGGGCCCTTACCACCAGAACCAGAGGCTGTGCCAACCCCACACATTGCTGCCCAGAGCAGCAAAGTAGAAGTCATCGTGCAGGAGAGGAAGGACACCAGGCCCGGAGTGCCGCATGTCCGGGAGTGGGACCGAGGAAAAGGTAAGGGGGTAGGCTCCACGGTGTAAGATCTGTTCAGTAATGGGCCCGCACAGGAGATTTTTCTGGTTCTCCTGATCCGAGTGTGATTCTGATGAGTCTTTGTGGTCCTTTGAAGCTTAAGGAGTTCTCCAGATCCTCGTACTTGTTTCTTCTCGATGCCCAGACAGAGCTGTTTATGAGCAAGAGTACTGGAAAGGGCGATTACAAAAGAGCACGGTCCACAAGGCATTGTGTGGAAGGATGAGGTGTTTGGGGGTTTTTTGGAAGTGCTTGGGGAAGTTTTCTGAAATTCGTGCTGCCTTGTGGTTTTGCAGCCGTGGAATGCCATTTCTCAGGGGCTGCTTTTAAAATCTTATGAAGGTTTGATATTTTAATGTATTCTGTGTTTTTAGCAGTCTCTTTTATGTTGAGTCAAAATGGTCTGCATGCTAGTGTACTAACCTGAATCCACGTGTGGTTTCACTGGGGTATGCAGAATTTTCTGTAAGGTTTTTCTGTAAATACCCTGTGGTGCACACAGCAGCCTCTCTTCAGAATACAACTATGTTTTACTCCTTTTTGAAAGAGATTGTGTCAGTACTACATTAGCTCATGCTGTCTGAGCTGATGAGATCGAAGACTAAAGTAAAAGATATACAAATAGGTGAGTGCCTTTGGTGAGCGCAGCTCTTAAAAATGGAGCTGAAATACCCACTTATATTCGGACAGGCTGCACTGTGCCATCTGAACTCACAGGGTAGCATTTGTGTTTGCCAGAAAGTGCCTACAGCATCATGTCAAGCAAACAATTTGAGTGTTTAATTTTTCTATAGTTCTTGCTCTAATTTTTTAAAAGATTTTATTTATTTATTTTTAGGGAGGGATAGGGAGGGAAAAAGGAAGGGAGAGAAATATCCATGTGTGGTTGCCTCTCGCATGCCCCTTACATGTGCCCTGATTGGGAATCAAACCGACAACCCTTTGGGTTGCAGGCCAGTGCTCAGTCCACTGAGCCACACCAGCCGGTGCTCTTAAATTAATTTTAATGCCTTTTTGTCAGTGTTTCCAGAGCCTGCCGGACTTCTCCACAGAGCCTTTCTTAAATCTTTGCCCTTCAGGAAGTAGTCACTCCCTTAACCTAGTTCCTTATGCTTCTGCAGACATTACATGTGCCTCATTATAGTTGTGTTATTGCTATCCTTGTTTTCCAGAGAATTTGAAGTGGTTTTTAAGAAATACATACAATAATTAAAAAGTAACAATAAAAATTCATCTGATTCAACAGTCAGTTCTAATAATACTCTGTCTTATTTTTACTAGACTTTTCCTTTGGGTACTGGTCAAAGAGGCAGTCAGACCTTCGGGCCGAAAGGGATCCTGAGTTTGCCCCACCATCGGATTACTTTGTGGCTCAGAAGAGAGCTGGTCCTTTCAGTAGCCAGACGTGGAGCAGACCTGCGCCTGCACAGAGTGACGAAGAGCAGCACCCTGGCCCCAGCTGTTCAAATACGTCATCCATTCCTGCCCCCAGCAGCCCACCGCAAGCCCCCACGGTCACTTTTGAAACTCTGGATGATATGATATCATATTATAAACAAGTGACATGAACTTAAAAGACATTCTGACTTGGGTCCATACTGTTGATGGTGTCTTCCTCCCCCAGAGTGGAGAAAATGACTTACCTTTAGGAAATGAATTGTAACTTTCTTTTCCTGTGCTTTCCTTAGAAGACACAGTTTGGATTTGTCAGGAAGGAAGACAGTGAATGATACCATAGGAAATCTGTAGCCAATTGGCTGTTCATTTCTTTCTATTTGGTATGGAAACTATTCATCTGGGTGTACATGTAAGCTGTGATAGAGTAGAAATATTATGTGATATTTGGTGCCGAGGAGCTTTTAATCCTGTTTTTCATACCCACTCCCATGACATACTCAGATTTAAGGACTCTGTTCCTTTCCTTCTGCAAGTGCTAGCAGGTAGACATCTTTTTCCAAGGGTTCAGCTTCCAGATCAGTTGATGGAGCATTTGTCAAAGAGTGGCAAATGAGGAGACACCGTGTGGGAGGCAAAGTGATCTGGGTTCCGAGAAGACCCTGGAGCTGGAAGACTATTGAGCGGTAAAGTTTGTAACTATGAGACAGACCAGGGAGGAGAACTTTGTAATCCAGAAAGGTTGAAGTTGAAGTCAGTAACTTTTGTTGTCATCCTATCCTGAGTGATGATTATCATCACCCATGCGCAGTGGGCCTTCAGTAGGTGTGTGCTGAATGACTAGGGCACATGCATGTGGAAGCTGTTGAACCTGGTCAGAGAGCAAGATGCTCCTTAGCTGTACGGGTTAGTTTTCCAGCTCTGCTTGCCTTCCTGTTACTCCTACTCTAGGCCCTTGTCATTCTCAGGAGCCATGTGACCTCAGAAGCCTGACTGGGATAGACTTGGCCTGCAGTGGGGGGCAGGTGGATCCCTTCGTCTTTCTTATCAGTGGGTCAGTGAGCAGGGCTCCAGAAGGACTGCCTGTGCCTGGGTACCATCCCTGTCCTGTGCCTGCTACATCTCAGTGCTGTCTTTATAGCTGCCGACAATGGGTAGGAGTTGGCCATCAGGCCCCCAAGGCTCCTAGGGCTGCCTCTCAGGCCAGTGAGTCCTGTAAGAATGTGCAAGAGCAGATCTTCCCCTGGGCTTTGTGCTGCATGTGTTTTCTGTTCCCAAAGCACAGTGGTATTGGTGTAAGTGCCCTCATTCTCACAGAATGCAAATTGGAGTGCAGAGAGGGTCAATGACTTGTTCAAGGTCATGTGGCATCTAAATGGCAGGCCTAGGACTTAAGTACAGTTTAGGCTCAGTTTGCTCCAGACTCATGCATTCTCCAACACCTGCTCTCAGTTTTGTTGCTTCAGTTTCAAGGAGTATTAGACAAAAGCCCCAGATTCCCCAGAACTTTAACCTCTAAACTTCATATTGGGCAAGGTTGATAGAGCTATTAATGGTCATTCTGCAGCCTAATCAGGGAAATACCTCTTAACAAATACACATTAAAACCAACTGATTTGGCTGCTTTTTTTCGTAGAAATTGACAAGCTGATCCAAAAAAAATTGATATGGAATTTCAAGGGACACAGACTATCCAAAACAATCTTGAAAAAGAACAAAGTTGGAGGATTCACACTTTCTGATTTTAAGACTTGCTACAAAGCTACAGGAATCAAAACAGTGGTACTGGCAAGGATAAACTTGTAGATCGATGGAATAGAATTGAGAGTCCAGAAATAAACCCGTGTACTTACGGTCAGTTGATTTTTGACACTAGTGCCAAAACTCTCCAATGGGGAAGAAGAGTGTTTTCAACAGATGATTCTGGGACAACTAACCATCCCCAGCAAAATAATGAATTTGGACCCATACCTCATGCCGTATTCAAAACCTTCTCCAAGTGCATCAAAGACCATAAATCTGAGAGCTAAAGTTACAAAACCTACTGGACAAAGAAAGAGGAGACAAAAAGAAAAATTAGGATATAAAAAAATATTAGCTATCCTAGAATCATAAGAAAAACAAGGAAGAAGGAAAACACAAATATGAGAAAGGATGTATTTACATGAGGAAGAACAGGACTTGAGGTGAACTGTGGAGAAGGGGCGGGAAGCTAGCCAGCAGTAAGCCCGTGAGTGGGTGCCAGTGGTCATGGCAGACGCCACCAAATAACTTCTGTTGTTGCTCAGAGCACCTTGGGTAGACACAGTGAGGCAGTCTGTGCATCCTGGCTCATGGTCATGGTCAACTAGTAGTGAGATTTTCTAGTGAGTGAGATTTTCTATAGGATTTCAAAGACTTTTAACCAATTTCCAATTCCCTTTTAACAGCAGATGGTTCAGTGTTTTGTGAGCCCAGCTGTTAACATTGCCTCAAATGTTAACTTGGCTTTAACTCTCACCGCCTGACCTGGAAGGGCGCGTCCAGCAGATGGCGCTAGAAGCCTAGACCTCAGACCCACACTGTCCGACAGAAACACCGTGAAGCCTTTCGTGTGGTTTTCAGTGTTCTAGGAACCGTATTAAAAGAGTGAAGTTAATTTTATCATAAACTTTTATTTCAATATTTAATCAGTGTGCAAAAATATTACTGAGACATTCTACATTTATTTTCATACTAAGTCTTCAGTATCCACTGGATATCTACTTACAAAGTTTCTTATCAGGAATACTTGCTCTATATTTAGATTTCACAACATATACAATGGAAAGAGTAGATTCATATACCTAAGTTGTTCCAAACAGACTTAACCACGTTCGAAAAGTTGGCCATAAGTAAATCCAAGTGTCAAGTTTTACATTTAAGTTAATAAAATGAAAATTTAGTTTCTTGGTCACACAACCACATTTCGGGCGCTCAGACGCGGTCCAGTGCTGCTGTCTGCGCAGCCGGGCTCCAGCGACTCGTTCTCACACGCCCCAGGGCCTGGCGGCTCGTGGCCCTCCCACTGGTGACTACGGGCTGACCGTGTCTGCAGGTGTACATGCAGCAGTTAAGATATTCTCATGGCTGCGTTTATCTTTGGAGCAAGCACTGGTAAAACCTCTTGTGAGAAAACATGACCACACCTTAGTCATGTCTTTGTAGACCTAAGCAAAATGTTTTGAATCAGAAATGGCTTTGAAATATTTATTTTCATTTTAATCTTCAGGCCTTTGTGTGTTTTGATACAGTTTGTTTGAATTGACTAAATAAATCATTCTGTTTGCTTCCAGAAATCCCAAAGGAGAAACTTTAAATCCATATACATGAGATTACTGCTATGTGTAGCTATACATTTGCCAAAGACTTGTGTATAATTTATTTCTACTTAAAGCCATAATGCAGCCTATGGGTGGTTTTCAACTACCCCGTATTTTGCCATGTATGATGTGTACTTTTTTGCCCAAATTTTTGAGGGAAAACTAAGGGTGTGCATTATACGTGGGTATGGTGATTACACACCATGGGTATAATAATCCCATGTGTAATGCGCACCAAAACATGGGTGCGCATTACACATGGGAGCGCATTATACGCGGCAAAATACGGTAACCTTGTGACATACAGATGAGGCAGTAGAATTTAGAATGTGGAACAGATGAGTACTGGTTTTTGCAGTTAATACAACATACAGTAGCCACTCCGTGTATGTTTAGGTTTTTCCAGTCAGTAAATTGAACTAAGTCAGTTATACATCAAGCAGTTCCTGTACAAAAACGAACTATACAGCTAAGGCAAGTGATGATCATTGGAAAGAATTTGTTGTCTGCTGAAAACCGTGAGCAAAAACGAAACCCCTGGTCCTGCCACCTGCTCTTGCAAACTGGTTGGTGAGGCCTTTTGTTAGTAAAGGCTGGGTACACCTCACCTAATGTTTACCGTATGTGTGTGAGGGGCAGGACGGGAAGGGAGAGAGCGGTGTAATGGCTGTAGATCCAGGGAAACTGGGAAATCGAAGTAATCAAATGAGCAAGGTAGTTTTTAGTGAAAACCTGTCACCCAGATCTGGTATTGATCTTCTGTTACTGTGTTTCTTAATCAGTCCTAGGCTGCATTCATATATTCATGCCAAAGATGTGTGTTTGTCCCGTAATGGGTGTGGTTAGTAATCTGTTTCATCCTCAATTTAAACAGCTCTTTCTCTGCTACATTTATACCTGCCACTTTCTCCCAAACTCTCCCTAACTGCTTGGTGGCAATTTTGCCTGGTTTTAAACATTTTCCCTGGGGTAATGCTTGTTTGTTTGTATTTGATCATTATCAAAATAAGCTTCCCTGAACTTGAGCATGGGGGTAACTTCAGACTTGGTTCTCCCTCGCCCTGCCCCTTGGCGGGGGATTCCCGTGGAGGTTCCCCTCCCCACGGACTGTCAGGCCGTTGAGGGTTGCTTATGAAAACCAGAGAACACAAGAAAGGGCCTTGCTCCCAGCCTCGGTCTCCTGGGTCACGAATGTGTCTGAGAACAGTGCTGCTGTTGTGGGGGACCCGTGTTTTACTGTCTTCTTTCTACAGTGATCTTTACCTTAAAGAGATAAGGCTTTATAGCTCCGCTTCCAATTATGATCCACACAGGTTTTCTACGAGTTGTGTAATCAATGTAAACATACCATTTGGGGGGTTTTCTTTCATATAACATTTCTAAACTGAGCTCAGTTGTTTTTATTTTTTAAATGTTTTATTGTATTTTTCCATTACCATTTAAGAGCTCAGTTATTTTTAATTGCTGTCTAATATTTCATCAAGTTAATATACATTGTTGTCAAACACTTGATCAGTGGTTGACTGGCTGCATTATTTCACAATTAGGAATGAAGTGGCTATAAGCATCAACATTGATACTTATCCAAGTATCCTCCCTCCCATTTCAACCATCCCCTGGGGCATCGGCTTCAGAAATGAGATCACTGGGTCAAAGGGATGATCATTTTTATGTTTCTTAATGGGTCTTCCTGGGTCTTCCCAGGAGAGCTGTCTTAAAAAGGGCCTGTGGTGCCACGGTAAATCTCGCCGTGGTTGGTGCAGGTGGTTTGCCAGGGAACTCTGCCCCAGGATGGGGGCGACTGTGCAGTCCCGTCTGGAGTGTAAACCGGACTTGGGCTGCAGGCAGTGAGGTCGAGCTTGATCACGAGTGCTGCTGGCCTGACTGCTCACTCGCAGATCCACTTCTCCCTAGAGCTCTGCCTTCTCATCTGCTAGAGTTCCAGCGTCCGTCCAGAACTGTTTATGTACTGAACAGTAGAGAGGACGGTGTCTATTGATTTTCCCAGTCCCATCTCCACTTCTTTCCTGCATGAGTGAGGGCGCCTTCTCATGCCTGTGCTGGCCTGGAGCCCGCTTGCTCACAGATTGCGGTCATGCAATTCCATCTGGATCGCTCACTGTCCATATCAAAGCATTTCTGATTAAAACCAGAGAGAGCCGGAAACCAGAGAAAAAAGCAAAGAAAGCCGGGACCAGATAACCCGAGGAAGCTCTGTTTCATTTTGTTTTTATACAGCTACGTGCACTTCTACCCAAAATCGTATTCTCGGGTCAGCGCCAAGAAAAGCACAGAAGTATGCCCTTTTCTTTTAAATCTATACCCAGGTCTCCCTATCGACTTAGTTCTTGTCAAGTGCACTCGGTTTTCCCAATGACTGTTCAGAATCTTTCCCCTTCTCACCCCTGATCTGCTTGTGCCCCACTGTGTCCCCCTGGCAGTTTGCTGTGCCTGCGTCTTGTAAGAACCCTTGCAGGTGCACCTAGGACCAAAAATCCCTTTTTACTTTAGGCAGAAATCAGGGTGCCGTGCAGGCGGCCCCACTCCTCGGCTAATACCTCCAGAACTGAACATCTCGCACACTCCCCCCACACTGCCAGCCCCTGGGAGGAGCGCCTGAAAAGACAGATGCCTCCTTTGCTTGCTTTGAAGGTTCCTGTTGCCTGAGATGAAGTCCAGACTCAGCATTTTACAGGAGCTTTTCTCAGCTGGCCCCACCCACCCCTTCCACAGGGCCCTCCCCCATCCACACTAACCTATAGCATCATCTGGTTACTCGCAGTTCCCCAGACTTGCCAGGCTATTTGAAGCCTCCAGCCTGAACCAGTGTCATTCCCATCGCCTGGAATGCTCTTCCATCCCCTGTTCACTCATCTGTTCTAGTTCACTAGTCAGCTTCTATTTCTGGACCAGTTTCTGACACTTCCATTGTGCAGCCTTTTCCAACTACTTCAAGTAATTACCTTTTTCTGCTTAACATTCATTGAACACTTAACTCTGTGCTAGGCATTGTGCCAATGCTTTACATGAGTCTGCTCAGTTAATCCTCATGGTCCTGGGCGGGGGAGACTAGTGTCCACACAGGGCCCTTGAGAACGTTACACAGATCGAGTGCCAGGATCAAGGTCACATAGCCCAAGCTCTTAGCCACCAAGTAACACTACCATCTCCGGGCTTCCATTCTGACTTGCAGAGGGCACTCTGACGGGTCATCGTAGCCTGGTGTGCGCCTCTCCCCTCATCTCTGTCCCGTTCCTGCCCTGGGACAGAGGACACAGGCAGCGAGTGTGGAGTGAAAGTAGCGCTGGGCCCGTGGTCCTCTTTTTTATGCTTTATAGGCTCCTTACACGATCTTTTCATTTCTCTGTGGTAGTTAGGTCTTGAAACTTTGCTGATAGGCATCTACATGGGCCTCTTCGGCTCTCCGTTGGACCTTGATACCCCAACTACTTCTCACTTTCCTGCATGTGGCACAACTGCACTTGGTGTCGTGGAAACTGTAAAAGGAGAGAAGACATGGTCTCTGCCCTTCATTTGAAGAGATGAAGGAACTTACCGCATGGGATACAACTAACAATTAGAGGCAGTACGTTTGAGTATTTGTACTAAGTATTTGATTTTATAACAAACGCAAATTCTTCGGCATGACATACAAGGCCCTTGGTGATCTGATTCTAGACCACTTTTCCAATTTCACCTGCTACTCTCCCACAGGCCTCCATGACCTCATCCCTACTGATACATTTTGTAGTTCTGCGAACCCACCATGTTTTAATGTCTCTGTTCCTTTGTACATACAGTTCCTTTGGCCAGGAATGCCTTCTCCTTCCTGTGTGCCTGGCAACATCTTACTCACCCTTTACGGCAACCCTCAGTGGGACCCTTACACAGCTGTATGTCCGTTATGTAAAACTCTTTGCTCTGATAAACACTGAGCTCCTTGAGGGCAAGGCCCACGTCTCAGCAATGGAAAAAATGAATGAATGACTGTAAAAATTGGGTAACTGGAAAGGAGGGAGTGATGATGTTCCATCATGTCTAGTTGTCAGTCAATAAACCACGTGACTGCCAGAAAGAGGTCTGAATAAAGTGGCCGAAGGAGATGAGGGTGTGCTCTCATGTGGAACAAGTCTGGAGGTAGGAGGCTAAGGACTGGTGTGGGGGGACCATGAGAGTGTCAGGAGCCAGCATCTATTGGCCCTGCTCAGCCCCCTTTGATGTAAGACTTCCATCCTCAAGGTAACCTCATGGCTCCAGATGGCTGCTGGAGATACAGCCATCTCATCCATTCCAGAAGAATGAGAAGGGTAAAGAAAGGGTTCTCTCCATGAAAGCAGCTTCCTTTAAAAAGATTTCTCAGGGTCCTACCCAACAGCGTCCACCTTCATCCCAAAGGCCTGACCATAAACACATGGTCACCTGTAGCTGAATTTTGGAGAGATAAGTGTATGGTAGTGAATGTAAGCTACTTGTGCATTTAATTTAAAATGATATTTCTTTAAAAAAAAGCTTTTAGATTTGAATAGACTTTTTTCCAAAGAAAGTATAAATAGACAATAGTATATAAAAAGATGCTCAGCATCATTAGTCCTTAGGGAAATGCAAATCAAAACCACAATGAGATATTGCTTCATATCCTCTAGGATGGCACTATAATCAAAAAGACATTATAATAACAAGTGTTGACAAGGACATGGAGAAATTAGAAACCTCATACATTAAGTTGGAACTATAAAACGGTGCAGCCCCTTTGGAAACCAGTCTGGCTGTTCCTCAAAATGTTAAACATTTAGTTACCATAAACTCAGCAATTTCACTCCTAGGTATATATCCAAGAGAATGAATGCATCTGTCCACAGTACAGGAACGTTTGTGGAAGCGCTATCCATAGCTAAAAACTGGAAACAACCAAAATGTCCATCCAGTGATAACCAGACCAACAAATTGTGGTGTAGCCATACAGTGGGATATTATTATTCTATTAAAAATGGAATCCTGATACCCACTGTAACATAAACCTCAAAAAATGTGCTAGGAAGTGAAATCATATAATATGTGGCCTTTTGTGACTAAAGGCCACATATTATATGATTTCATTTATATGAAATGTGCAGAACAGGCAAATCTATAGAGACAGAAACTAGATTAGTGGTAGCCTGGGGATAGGGGAATGGAGAGTGACCGCTAATGGGTTTCTTTACGGGGTGATGAAAATGTTCTAAAATTAGATAGCAGTATTGGTTGCACAACTTTGAATATACTAAAAGCCATTGTACACTTTTAAAAGACTGAATTGTATGGTATATGAATTATATCTCAATAAAGCTGTTGTAAAAATCAGCTTTTATCTGTAAGACATCTTTAAAATTAACCTCACAGGAAAGGAACTGGTAGGGGGCAGGGAGAAGTTCCTCAAACCAGTTAACATTTCAAGGATTTTATTTGTCTTCTCTTCATCCGAGCCCTGGCTTTAAAAAAAAAAATCAGCCCTGCACGGTCAGGGTCAGATCCTCTGGCTGGCTGCCCAGATGACAGAGATTCTGAGTTGTTTCTTTGTTCTGTGGACTTATCATTAAAAAAAAAAAAAAAGAACCTATTTTTCTGAGTCTCCAGAGCTGAGGAATAGATGCCAGGGGGTCAGCAAATAGACATAAGAAGCCACTTTATCAGCCAGTCAGCCGGATGTCAGGAGGGCTTGCACTGCAGAGCTCCTGTTCCTTGGAGTTTTGTTCTGATAGATGGGCAGAAGCAGCTCAAAGGTCATGGGGGGTGGAGTGTTGCATTTGGAAAGGTCTCCGTGTCCGGGAGTCTGCGGACAGGTGAGATGACTCCTAACCAAGAGCTCTGTCTCTCTAGGCCTCTGATTCCTTATCAGTAAAACCGGAGAGATAATGGCCTTCCCACCCCAGGCTGGTCTCACCTGGGTAAACAGGGATGGTGTGCAGCAGGGGCGTGGCCCTGGAATGGTGAATTTGGGGTGGCTCCAGAGCACATGGTTTGAAAAGTGGAAGAATGAGGTTGTCTGGTGGGAGAAGACAGCCGAGGACGTGGTGGGGAGTCACTGTGAGGCTGGAGGGAGTCGAATAGATGGTTGGAAGGCCGTGGTAGCACGGGTCGTCAGAAGGCACCGGCCAGCGGCCTTTCCTCTGCTCTGAAGGTCACCGTTCCTGGCAAGTGTGCTCCCTGCAGCCATCCGAGTCCGACAACAGGGGCGGCCCCCTGACCCTGCGTGGCAATGCTGGCAAAGGCGATGGCGGGGGGCACCCTTCCTCCCTCAGTTTCTCTCTTAGATTAACTTTCCCGGTGTTCTGACTTCTTGAGCGTGTTTTACAGAGGCTCACATTCTCACAAAGCCCCTCAGAGATGAAATCATTTTTGTGTAGTGTAAGATCAGGAAGTGACTTTATATTTTCGTTAATGTATTTTAGATTGATATATGGAGAATGGTACGTCCTCGTGGGGTTCATTTTGATCAGGTGAATGAAACTTCCAGATCTGATTAAATACTCCAGAAGTTTATTTGCAGGGGTTTTTTTTTCCCTAGCCATATTGTGTTCATCAAATTGTTTTTCACACTCTCTTCAACTAGTGGTCTATTTTTGGTATAAAGTAAGAAGATAAAAATAAAACACAATTTAGAAGAATGTCAGGGTAAAAACCACCTAGTAGCATCTAATGATGTTCAGCTCTCTCAGACAGGAGCATGCTTCTCTGCTAACCTCCCTGCCACACAGGTCCACTTGATGAGCACCCAGAACCCCCGAGAAGTCTTATTAAAGTGGGAAAATACTATTACAGTTGAATGGTTTTAAGGTACACATTTTCCCTCATTTTAACATCTCTGAAATTTTGATATGTCCTACAGTCAGTGGCATCTTACACTGATTTTTTCCCCTGTAAGATGGTGCACCAGTCACATCAAATCTTAGATTTTTGTGAAATGTGGCAAATGATATCAGTCATTGAATTAAGAAAACTCATTCTCCTCATTTTTTTCCTATCTGCCCTGGGGTGTACCTGTTGAATAACTCTGTGCCTGCCCTTGCATTGCAAACAGGAGCTTACCCAACCAGGAAGCGCATCATCTTCCTCCAGAGAAAGCTGATGAGACACTTTTTTGGTTTTGCAAGTTGTTATTAATAGACCACAAGCAGATCTTCAGCCCTCAGCTCTCTAACGACAAAAGGTATGATGGAACCTTTCTCCCTTCCCCATCCTTTCCATTCCTACAGCCCCCGGGGTGGTCCCTTTGCAGAAACTCAGTTTGTGTGACTGTCCCAGGAAGCTTTTCTGGAACCTGCTCATCCCCAGGCCACCCCAAAGTGACTCACTAATTCGGGTCTATCTGAGGTTTCTCTGGGAAGAAAAGCGGGAGGGGCATCCCTTTGCCCTATTGTGGAGGGAGCGACCAATTCTTATCCTTCCTGGATAGGACCTGCTGGCTCGATGACCTAGAAGGGCCATTTCAGCACTTCCATTCTGTCTCCAAGCCTTCACCTTAGGTGAGAACTTTTGCTCCCACTCACGTCTCAGGGTGCTCTGACTCTTCAGCTGAAGGTCCCTGTTGTCCAAGATGGACAGTGTTACCTAACAGTATGCATGCTCCAGCAACATGAACGACATCAAGAGTAACCGAGAACTGTACCTGCAGTACACAGCCATGGCCCCTAAGCTGCTGGCCCGCATCTCCAAACTACTCATCATGTGCCGGAACGCAAGCATCGCTATACCTAAGGGCATCAGAAACATCTTTGAGTTCACTTGGGAGGAGCTCATCACTGACCCCATGCTGCCTACCCCATCTGACATCCTGGGCCTGGAGATCAGCATTGGAACGCCACCTGTGGTGCTTTCGGAATCAACCCCTGTGCAGGTTCCTATCCAGAAGAAGCCGCTGCCACCACCGGTACCACCCCCACCGATGCCGGCCGCACCCACTGGGCCAGCCAAGCTCACCACCCAGATTCCCACCCCCAGCCATCGGGTGCAGTCCAGCCAGGACATCCTGCACAAGTTCCAGCGGCAGTCTATCCACCTGCTGACGGAGTTGCTCACCCTGAAGATGAAGGCCATGGTGGAGTCTGTGTCTGGTAAGCCTGGCCGGTCAGATTCTTCTCCATTTTTTATGGGCCCCGGAAGGGTCTGCCCGGACCCATGGGTGTGTGTCTATGGCACCCGCCCCAAACAGGCAGGTGATGGTATACTAGGAACAGTGGCGGCCATGGGTCTGCTGTGGGACCGGGACTCCTTTTGTGACCACCCCAAGAATCATCCTTTCACCCGTCTCTGCTCTCCACTTTTTCTTCCCACCACTCCCCAACTTTGCAGAGCTGAGACTGGAGGGCTGGCAATGGAGAACAGTGTGAGGTCAGAGGTCCTGAAGGGTGGAGTTTGTGGAAATGATGGAGAGCGAAGAGAGGCAGAACCCAGGAGGGGGAAGCATGTGGAATTGCCAGTCAGGAGGGGTGATTGGTGGGTGGAAAGACAGAGCCCCATAGAGCCAGAATCAGGGAGAGTTATGAGAAGTGGGGTGCATCCATGGTGAGGGTGTCATCCCAAGATCAAGGCCAGGACCTGGAGCCACATCAGTAATCAAACCTAAATACCGTATTATTTTAAATACCAACAGCATTGGTACCCAGGTCTGTGGGGATGGAAGAGAGAAGGGCAAGGTGGGCAGAGAGCAATGTGACACCTGACAGGTTTTGGAACTTGAGACCCTTCCGTTGGGAGCCTCCTCACACTTAACACTGTGTAGATCTCCATTCTACCCTTATTCCTGGGCCACTTATGGAGATCCTTTTCTGGAAGCATTAGCCCCATGCTGGGAGGAAAATGAGTTGCTTTGATAATTCCTTTAGTAGGTGCCAACCCCCTGGACATCACAAGGCGCTTTGTGGAGGCCAGCCAGCTCCTCCACCTCAATGCCAAGGAGATGGCTTTCAACTACCTGATTGGTGCAGCTGGGAGAAGTGTCTATGATGTTGGACCGATGAGCAAAGGTGGGTACCTGAGCTTCAGCCCTTTGGTGAAAATTCAAACAGTACTGAAGTGCACTGGGAAGGTCAAGTCCCCAGTTTAAACGTTTGACATTTCCAAGAGTTGAGGTAGATGTGGAGGAACAGAGAGTCTCAAATGCTGCAGGTGAGCGTATAAATTGCTGCAGTTCCCATGGAGAGCATTTTGGTGTCATCTGTGAGGTGGAAGATGCTCTAACACCTTACAACCCAGCAAGGGTTTTTCTCCTAGGTCATTCCCCGGAGCTGTGCTTCTCAAACTATCTGCAGTGAATTTGCAAATTTCCAATCTCTTGTGGACCAACCCTTTTAAAAAATATGATAAAGATGTCACAGCAACATCAGATTACTACAAGGGCTTCTAAATGTTCACTCTGAATTGTGCTCACATGATCGTGGCCAGGTGTGTGTTTATCCCAGTCCACAGACCATACTTGAGTGTCATACTTGGCACACATGTGCAAGAAATCATACTTGGCACAACATATATTGCAGAATTGTTTTGAGCACAAAAAATTGAAAACACCTAAATGTCCTTCAACAGGGGGAAAAACCCAAGTACATTAGAGTCTATTTAAACAATGGGACATAATGAGAAGTGGAAATGAAAATGAATCAAGCACTAAAACTCATATATCAGTAGAGATAAATCTCAAAAACTAGTGTTAGGTAGAAAAGAAGCAAGTTATAGAAAGATACATTTGGGATGATACTATCTAAATAAAATTTAAAAGATTGCAAAGTAATAATATATCACCTGTTGGCACGATATACAAAGCACAAGTGTGCAAGTATAGAGTTGGAGGAAGTGACCTTCGAAGAGGGGTGGAGGGGAATGGGGTGTGGATGACGCAGTGATCCAGTCACATCTGCGATATTGTATCGCTTAGGCTTGGTGAATATACAAGTATTCGTTTTGAATGCCTAAAGTCCTCGCTGTCAGGAAGTTTCAAAAAGAAGCATTTAAAAAATTTATACAGCATTGATATTCCCCCCTTATCTGCAGTTTCACTTTCTGCAGTTTCAGTTACCCACGGTCAACCAGGATTTGACAATATTAAATGGAAAATTCCAGAATAAACAATTCATAAGCTTTACATTGTGTGCCATTCTGAGTAGTGTGATGAAGTCTGTTGCTGTCTGACTCCATCCCACCCAGGATGTGAATCCTCCCTTTGTCCAGAGTCTCCACACTGTGGACACTTCTCATCTACTAGTCACTGTAACCATCCTGGTCCTCAGATTGACTGTCATGGAATCACAGGCCTTGTGCTCAAGTCACCCTTATTCTACTTATTAATGGCCCCAAAGGGTAAGAGTAGTGGTGCTGGCAATTGGGATATGCCATAAAGAAGCCATACAGTGCTTCCTTAAATTGAAAAAAAAACTTCTAGACATAGGAAAGAAAAAAACTGTATGCTGAGTTTGCAAAGATCTATGATAAGAACAATCTTTTACCCATGAAACTGTGAAGAAAGGAAAAAGAAATCCATGCTGATTTTGCTGTTGCATCTCAAACTGCAAAACTTATAGACACAGTGTGTGATAAGTGCTTAGTTAAGGTGGAAAAGGCATTCGATTTTTGCATAGAAGACATGGACAGAACATGTGCTCTGGTTGATGGGAACGTGTTGCTCCAGAAAGCACTGAGCTTATCTGTATGAAGACTTCAGCAAGGGATCCCCAGAAATGAGGGACACAGGGCCATTTACTACAAGCAAGGGATGGCTGCACATTCGGGAATAGGTTTGGACTGAAAAATATAAAAATTACTGGCAAGAGGGAGAGAGCGCCCCATTGCCATTACTTTTTTATTGCAGTATATTGTTATAACTGTTATATTTTATTGTTGTTAATCTCTTACTGAGTCTAAGGTGCAAATTAAACTTCACCATAGGTATGTATGTATAGTATATTTAGGATTGGGTGCTGTCTGCAGATTCAGACATCCACTGGGGGTCTTGGATGTATCTCCCGGGGCTACTGTATCCTATAGCCATTTGCCCTCACCCATAAGATACAGTTAGTAAAACTGCAGTCCTGGGGGAAAATGTGGATCTCATGAAGTCAGTGCAAGTGATGTGGGAGAGCTGCTCGGTCCCCACGTGTCGCCGCTGATGAGTGGTGTGGTGGAGCAAAGCTAGTCAACTGCTGAAGGCAGGAAACTGTCTAGCGAAATAGTGACTCCATGGAGAAGGGATGGTTTGGGTATCAAAGAATTAGAAATAAAAATCGGCAAAGCTCTTGGACATTTTTTGCAAAAAACAACCACGAAGGGACTCATGTTCTAAGAAGATGACACTGCATCAAAAAATTGACACAGCTTTTAGTTCTCATAAGAATTAGCATGTGCTACAGTATCAATGAATTTTTGTTAAATACAAGATAAAATAAGGCTATTCTGATAAATTTTGTTTTCCTTTTTTAAGGTAAAATGCCAAACATTTTCCCCCACACTGTTTATCATGCAGCGGAGGTCTCTGTTTTAGGGAACTCACTCTGAGCCGGTTCTGCTCGGGATCATGTATGCAGTTCTGCACCTTGTGTTCCTAATAGGGATTAGAGATCCATCTTGTTTTGGGGGAGGTCAGGTGCCCACTGGTCTGTTTATGAGTGAGGAGAGTCCCATGGGGGCAGGTCATGGTAGCTCTGGCCCAAGCACACGCTCCCCCAGACCTGCCCATGGCGCTCTCCCACCAGAACATTCCATTCCCACACCTTGAAAAGGAAATGGCCATCACCATTAGCACTCCACCTCAGGAAGTGTTGAAGTGTCTTGCAGAGTCTCAAGCGTTCACTTGCGCCACAGAAGCCCCTGGTGTCCCTCGTGGGTTGTGGCTAACCTAGTGGGCGGGAATTGGCTGAGAGCTGAACTCTGGAGAGAGAGCTTTTTGGTGATGCCTGTGCCCTGCCACCTTAGTGGAGCCCTGGGAAGCCGCCCCTCCAGCCCGCTGCCCAGGACATCTCTTGTGCTTGTTGCCACATCTGTTCGCGACACTCCTTTCTTTAAATGAGCCTAGAGTTTGAAGAAAAAAATCCAAATGACAAAATACAAATGAAGAATATATTTCTTCTGGAAAAGCATTCATCTTAGAAGGACTTGCATGAAGTAGCTTTTCCAGGGCATTAAAAGGAAGGGCATCAAATTAATTTATTTTGCATGAAATTTGCTTTTCTAGACCATCTTATAATGTGAGGTAGATCAAAGCTATGACCAAGTCTGGAGTGTTCTTCCCTTAAAGCTGTAGCCAGAATATACAAAGTATTCATAGTAAAACTGGTTCCAGGCTTTTCCCCTGCACTAATGCCTACCAGTCCTGGCTTGTCATGAAAGAAAATTGGAGTGCTCCTTGATTTTTAGTCTATGGCAATATTATTAGATAAAACATATCAAAGAAAGAAAGCAAATACTCTTGCCATCTTTATATATAATTTTTCTTTCACTTAGGCAGTTCTCTCTCTCCCTCTCTCTCTCCCCCCATGTATTTTTAAAAGAATACTGCATTTTTCTATTTCTCAGTTTTATTGACTTAACAGACAAATGGTCTCCAACATGGCCATGTAATTTTAGTAACTGTCATTTTGAATGGGTGTGGATTCCTTCTAATGTTTGTGTTCCATAATCAACCGAATGCTTAGGTTTCCAGGTTTTTAAGTTAGTGGTATAATATGCATTGCAATACACAACTCTATACACACTGCTCCTTATTTCTGCTGTATTGGTGATTCAGACTGACTACCCAGGAGTGGTCTTGTTGGGGCAAAGAGTCTCAATATGTATTTAGCTCTTGCTAAATATTGCTTTCTTGATGGGTTTTCTCTACACCACAGAGTTAACTAGTTTTATTCCATTTTTACTAGCATTGGCTACTGTTCATTCTTTGCTTCTCTGCTAAGTTAGAAGGTACTGAAAGTTTTAATTTTAATTTTTGGAACACTGGTGATGGTGAGTGATGACATGCTGTGTCATCCACCGTGCAGCCTCTGGTTATCATCTTTGTCTACTTGTGAAATCAGGTTTGCCATTTTCTTCATGAAATTGTATGAGCTTTGTCAATGAAGGAGTTGCCTAACATTTTCTCACAACCATATTTGGGGGGAGAATAAGGGAAAGGATTTATTGAAGTTTATATAAGAATGATCAAGGTTTTCTACGAGTGATGGGGGTGCTGAGCCTAATTCTTAAGTGCTCAGATAATCAAATGATTCTACAGAAAACAGTATGATTCTGCAAGAGACTGATCTAATGTTGGAGAAGCATCTGATTTTTGTGGCGTGGGTAAGGGAAAACAGATGGCTTCACATTTCCTTCTAGCTGGCCCAGTGTTTACTCTCTTGACCCAGCACAGCGGTTATACCTGCACCTTCCGTGCCGCTTTCTGCTCCCTGCTCTGGTCATTTCGCTCTTGAGAGATATTGGTAGGGGGAATGGGGAGACTATAGGAAGGAATCTTAATTTTCCTTAATTACTTAGATCCTGCTTATGCATTAGAAAGTCTTTTTACTCCAAGAGAGTGTTATTTTGTATAACACGACACTTTAGAATGCCTGGTCTACCATTCTGCTAGTACAAAAAGTTCATATTATAGTTTTGTTTAAAAAAATTCAAATTAAAAACTTGAAAGAAGAATCCTTTTCTCTTCCACTCCAGAGTCCTTCATGAGCATCTCAGCCATGGGAGTGAACTCGCCTTATCAACTTATCTATGAGTCCTCTACTGGCTGTCTAAGTTTTACCCTCTCAACTGGAAGGGAAACCAAGAAGAAAGCAGGTAACAGTGGTTTCCAGCAAAACCTATTAGCCCACCTGTGGGGGCAGGGGTGTGAGTGGGGCCAAAGATAGAAGAGTCTGATTCGGTTTCCTGATAGGAAGGATATGCATCAGATGACCTGGCTGTTGACAGAAGCTATTGACACAGATTCTTTCCCATAAAGTTGCCACATCTCCCCTAGTTACTCCAAAGTACAGCCTTACCATTTGAATGCTCCCATGCCCCCCATTCCTGGAGATGTGCTTCTCCTTATCTGGAGCAACACTGCTCTCAAACCCACATCTTGCATCTCCTAAGTATCCCAGCCTGACCCCCTCTATTCAGAGAGGTTTGTGTTGCTCCTACTCACAATGCAAGTAGGGGAACCCATGTCTGAAGATAAGTATTTGGATACAAAACCTAACAGTGTGTCCTAAACGGGGCCTGTTCATGTACACAGAAAACAAAGAAGACGTAAAGGGCACTCCTATTCTATTGAAGAAGACATGCAGCAGAAGGAAGGGTTTAAGGGAAAGAATGGAGGTGGCAGATGAGACCAAACAGTAGAGCAATGACTGTGCAGCCAGAATCTCAGACAAGAGATGAGTTGGGGCTGGAGAAAGCAGGGTAAGAGCTCAAGGAACTTCCAGGCCACCACCCTCCTCCTCGAGCTTTGATGGCAGAGTGGGAAAATGGAGCAGGTAGGGGAGGACTACATTCAAAAGAGGTGGTGGCAGGATCAACATAAAGTAGGGATGCTCAAAGACTGTCTAATTGATTTCCACAGACACTGGAGGTAAGGCCGGAAGTTGAGAAGTTTGGATCTTATTCCTGCCCCTGACCCTGCCCCTGGCTGGCTATGTGATTTGCCTTCCTGCAGGCCTCAGTCTCCGTATCAAGCTGATCCTATATCCTTTCAGTTAGTGAACAAGTGTTTATTAAACAATTTCTAGTTGTCAGTCACTGTTCTAAATGCTGGGGCTACACTTTCGGACTCTAAGACAAAGAAGGCCTTCCCTAATGGGGCTGGCATCGTCAGCTTCCCTGCACAGAGTAGATTCAGCCGTCCCGTCTCATTTCCCTGGTTCTTTTACCTTTGTTGATGCCTTTTCTCTCCCTGTAATGCAATAGCCCACAATATCACTTCTGGCATCCCAGTTTATGTATTCCTGGTTTTATCATATCCCCCCCTGAGCTGACCCTAAACTGACCCAGTCACTTTAAAGGAAAACAGAGTATCCTCAAGGCACACAATGATTTCATGATTTTTCTTCCTGATGACCTCAAGTCCAATACCTTGAGTAAGGTAGTTCCTAAGTAAAAGTTAATTATGTTTGTTGGTTTCTTTGTCTATATGGGTGTTTCCCTCTGCTACCCTACCAGGATGCAATTTGCCTTGATGTTTCATCATTCTCATTAGGATATATGTTCAAAGATGCTGCATTTCTTGTAGATTCTTAATATTTTTTGGAATTATTCTCACACATGCATTCTAGTATGGATTAACCTTCCCTAATAGTTTGTAAGTAGTCATGCATCCTTTCTTGCCCAGGATTATCCTAGTTTAGGCTTATTGTCCTGGCATAACTATTCAATATGTCCACTTCCACTGTAAAATCTTTCCCAGTTCGGACAACATATTGTAGAGCAATTCTGATTTTAAGTCACTTTAGGTTTGGACCTCCCCTATGTGCTCCATGCTCATGTGCTATCGCACCTCACCAGCTGCTCCCTTTGCAGCTGTAGGGCCAGGCACACTTGGAGCAGCAGATAGGCCCCAGGAGTTGGGGCTACTCCCAGAGGACAATAGCTCTTACTGAAAAGTTGCCTAACTTTACAGAAGAGAACTGAGAGAAGTCTGTCAACAATGGTTCCTTGTGAGAGCAAGAGGCTATCACCCTTGAGGACCCAAGGCAACCAGGTATAGGCCAGACATGGATGCTCAGGCCAACAGAAGTTCCAGGAGTCAGCCAGATGGTATTGGGTCTCAGGGTCAAGTCTCTGGTTTCTGGTGGCAGGAGGACTTAGGGAAGGGACCAGGAAACACTCAGGGTGGAACACACCCGAGATGGTACTCAAACGCTATCCAGAAACCCCAAGGCTTGATAGACAGTGACGAAAACTCCATCTGATGCCCTCAGGGCTCAGTTGGAGCCTGAGAAATGCCCCTGACGTGAAGCCAGATTTTATTCTTGAAAACAAGGTGAAGTTGATCCTGCATATATCCACAGAGAGCATGAGGCTCCAGTTGGGTGCGCAATAGAAACTCAGAAGAAGTCAGGACCTGAATATATGCCTTTATAACTTCAGTCACAGAGGATCATCTCCACAATTTCTTGCTGTCATATCCTCATACCATCTAACACTTGTCACAGACGATAACTGTAAAAAGAAGTGCAACAAACGCGAAGCATTATCATCTACAGATGTGAGCAAGCAGATGAAAGGGTCAGAACACTTAAAGGCAGGGCAATGGAAATGATTGAATCTGAAGAACAGAAAGAAAAGATTGGAAAAAAGTGAACAGAGTCTAAGGGACCCATAGGACATTATCAACTGGAACAACATATGTAATGTGGGAGTCCCAGAAGAAGAGAGAAAGAGAAAGGGACATAGAAAATATTTGAAGAAATAATGGCTGAAAAATTCCCAAATTTGATGAAAGACCTGAATATAAGCACCGAAGAAGCCATTATAATCAAACTTTCAAAAGACAAAGGCAGAGAATCTTGGAAGCAGCAAGAGAAAAGCAAATCATTATATACAAGTAATCCTCAATAAGATTACCAATAGATTTCTCATCTGAAACTTTGGAGGCCACAGATATGGACCTATATATTCAAAGCATTAAAAGAAAAGTTTTTAACCAAGAATTTTATATCCAGCAAAACTGTCCTTCAAAAGTGAGATATTAAAACATTCCCAGATGAACAAAACCTGAGGGAGTTTGTGATCACTAGCCTAACCCTGCAAGAAACGCTTAAGGCAGTTCTGCAAGATGAAATGAAAGTACATTAGCCCAGGTGCCCAGTCAGGGCACATGCCTGGGGGGCACAAGAGGCAACCACACATTGATGTTTCCCTCCGTCTCTCTCTCCTTCCTTTCCTCTCTCTCTAAAAATAAATAAATAAATTATTTTGTAAAAAAGAAAGTATACTAGACAGTACCTCAAAGCCATGAAGAGAAATAAAGATCTCAATAAAACTAAAAACATGGCCAATTATAAAAGTAATCATACTGTAACAGTGGTTTGTAACTGCATTTTTCTACATGATTTAAAAGACTAATACATTTAAAAAATTATCAGTGTTTTAAAAATATTATTTTTTAAAGATGTTATTTATGTGGGAACCACCTCCACATAATCAAAGTCATATATGACAAACCCACAGCAAGCATTATACTCAATGGTGAAAGACTGAAAGCTTCCCCGCTGAGATTAGGAACAAGGCTCGGATGCCTGCTTTCACCATCTCTATTCAATACAGTACTGGAAATTTTAGCCAGAGCAATTAGACAAGAAAGGGAAGAAAAGGCATCCAGATTGCACTCCAGCTGGTGTGGCTTAGTGGATTGAGCACTGGTCTGCAAACCAAAGGTTTGCTGGTTCCTATTCCCAGTCAGGGCACATGTCTGCACTGTGGGCCAAGTCCCCCAGTGTGGGGCATGTGAGAGACAGCCAAACATGGTTTCTCTCCCTCTCTTTCTCCCTCCCTTCCCCTCTGCCTAAAAATAAATAACTTTTTTAAAAGGCATCCAAATTGGAAAGGAAGAAATAAAATTATCTGTTTGCAGATGACATAATCTTATATATTTAAACCCTAGAGATCCCACCAAAAACCCTGTTAGAACTAATAAATAAATTTGGCAAAGTAGCAGGATAAGATCAACACACAGAAATCAGTTGCATTTCCATACAGAAACAATAAACAATTGGAAAAGGAGATTAGAAAAACAATTTCACTTACAATTGCAGCAAAAAAAAAAAATTAAATACTTAGGAATTGACTTAACCAAGGAGACAAAAGACTTGTACAATGCAAACTATAAAACATTACTGAAAGAAATTAAAAGATACATACATAAATGGAAGCATCCTATGTTCATGGATTAGAAGACTTAATATTGTTAAAATGTCAGTAATGCCCAGAATGATCTACAGGTTAATTCAATCCCTATCCAAACCCCAATTATGTTTTCTGCAGAAATAGAAAAACGTATCCTAAAATTCATGTGGACTTTCAAGGAACCCCTGAATAGACAAAAACATCTTTAAAAAAAAAAAGCAAAATTAGAGGACTCACAGTTTCTGATTTCAAAACTTACTACAAAGCTACAGCAATCAAAGGAATAGAATAGAGAGCCCAGAAGAAAACTCTTGCGTATATGATCAAGTATTTTTGACAAGGGTGCCAAGACCATTCAATGGGAGAAGGACAGGCTTTTCAACAAATGGGGTTGGAAAACTAGACATCCACCTGCAGAAGAATGGAGTTGGACCCTTACCTAAGACCATTTACAAAGATTAACTTCAGATGGACCAAGGACCTGAATGCAAGAACCAAAACAATAAAACTCCTAGAAGAAAACATTGGAGAGAAGCTTTATGACATTGGATTTCACAATGGTTTCATGGATATGACACCAAAGGCATGGGCAACACAAGAAAAAATAGACCAACTGGACTTCAATGGAATTTTTTCACTTTGTACATCAAAAGACACAATCCACAGAGCAAAATTCAGTCCAACTAATGGGAAGAAATATTTGTAAATTATATATTCGATAAGGATTGATATCCAGAACATACAGAGAACTTCTAAAGTTCCACAACAAAAAAACAACCAATCTGAATTAAAATAAGCAAAGGATTTCAATAGATATTTCTCCAAAGAAGATACACAAATGGCCAATAAGCACATGAAAGATGCTCATCGTCACTAATGATTAGGGAAATACAAATCAAAACTACAATGAAATGCTACTGCATGCTACACCAGCAAGATGTCTACTATCATAAAACACACATACATACAAGAGTTAAAGAAGGTAAAAATGGTATAGCCACTGTGGAAAATTGTGTTGCAAGTCCTCAAAAAATTAAAAATGGAAGTCCCATAAGATCCAGCAATTCCACTGTATCAAAATAATTAAAATCAGGGTCTCAACGTGGTATTTGCCCACCCGTGTTCATAGCAGCATTATTCACAATGGCTACAATGTGGAAGCGACCCAAGTATCCATCAATGGATAAACAGATACAGAAAATGCAATCTACACACAATGAAACATTACTCAACCTTAAAAAGAAAGGAAATTCCAACACATCCCACAACAGGATGAACCTTGAGGGCTTCATGGTATGTGAAATAAAGCAGTCACAAAAAGACAAACGCTGTGTGACTCCACTCAGATGAGGTATATAGAGTAGTCAAATTTACAGAGACAGAAGGTAGGACGGTGGTTTCCAGGGGCAGGTGGAGGGGGAATGGCAGTTATGTCTAATGGGCACAGAGTTGTAATTTTATGAGATAAAAAGAGTTACAGAGATGGATAGTGGTAATGGTTGGGCAACAATGTGACTACATTTAACACCACTGAACTGTTCACTTAAAAATGGTTACGGTAGTACATTTTTGTTTTGTGTGTTTTACTGTAATGTTAAAAAAACAATTGCAGTCCAATACTCAATGGGTCCACACTGCCCTCTGCAGAAGGTCTGAGTGTAGCCAACATCAGAGAAGTGTTGAAGCCAGATGAGACAGAATTGCAACTTTTTTCTTTGATCAGAAATATCAGAAGGGAATCTCTTTGGCATCCACGGCAGCGTGTCTGTGCCCTCCCCACCTAGAACCAGGCCATCCTTGGGGAAAGATAGCTGGATTCGTCACTTCACACAAGTCTGTTCCTGACACACTCTTAGTTGACTCACAGAGTGACGTCTGTTTTATAAGTGAGCTTATAAAATAGGGATTCCTGTCCCCAGGAAGCATAAGTGACTCTCCCAATTATTTTGACTCTCAGGGGATCCTGCCTCCTGCTCCCCCAACCTCTCTTCCCCAGAAGAAGGCATTCTCTAAAACTCTGTCCTTAACCTCTGTATCTCCAGCTACAGGCAAATCAAAAATTTTCGAAGAGATACCTACATCACCCTCTCAACGAAGAATGGTAACTTCTTCCTCTGACAATGTGCAGTTCAGCGACCCCTGCCCTGAGGCCCGGGAGAAGCTGCAGGAGATGTGTCGCCACATGTGAGCACCTCCGTGGTTGGGGGTGGGTGGGAGAGAAGGCCACGTCTGCCACTTGTCTGTGTGCATAAAGGGGAAACCACAAAGGTGCCTGAGTGTCAGAGAGTATCAGGTACCTGGTGCCCCTAACCACAGTGGCAGGCTGATGGCCTGTCCCCAGCCCTTCACAATCCTTTCTAGTCCTTATACAGTCTTATGAGGAACACGGATGTTTGCCCATTTTGTGGGTGAGGAACTGAGGCATTGCTTGAGGTCCCACAGCTTGGTGTGTCTGACCCCGAGGCACTGACCTTGGTCTCCTCACCAGGGATACCCCTTTACGGGACTTCTTACCATACACGTGTAGCCTTTGTGCCCTGAATATTTCTTTCTTAAAATAACTTGTCAGGGTTCTCCTACAAAACAAAGAAACACCTCTCAAAACAAACAAAAAATATTGACATGGATAATTAGTGATATTTATGATTTTATGGGTCCCCTAAGTCCTAGCAAGCTAAGTCTTTATGTCTCTGAAGGCCCAGACCATGGGCCATAATGAACTTAAAACTTAGTCACATCTAAGCCATATATGTCTTGGACTCCCTGGCCCTTCAGTATTACTGCAGCTACAGAACATGGGTAAAAGGAAGCCACTCAGTTTTGCTCCTTTGACACTCTGGAAGGAAGCTCTCTTTCCCTGTAACCTCAGGACTGGAGGGTGAGCAAAGCCTCCATTTCCCCCAGACCCCCCTACAGCACACAGCCCCTCTCCATGGGTCCTCACCTAGCACTGAAGGTGGAAAGGACTGATCTCAAAGCTGTACCAGTCCCTTCCCAGTTCTTCCTAGAAATACTGACTTGAAGGACGAGGTGTACGGGGTGGGAACAGGTACTTCCGGGACAGGGAAATGGCATGGGAGTCTTGGGAGCTGGGGCGGGGCTGCAGAGAACCTCCCTGGTGAGTGAGAGCCAAGTGGCTAGAAGATACGTTGCCTCCTTTCCTGCAGAGAAACCGAAAGAGCCTTATGGAAAGGGAAGAATGTCTTCTACCCCATGATCTTACGCAACTATAGGATAAAGGTACCTTATCATCCAACATCAACCCCGAAAGGAGACGCTCAGACCCAGAGCTCCCAACACCCTAACTCTTCTGGTGCTCAGGTTGCTACTGCCGTCCTTCACCAGCCTCACGTCTCCCATGCTCACTTCGGCCGGCAGTCTCATGAGTGGAAGGGAACCAAGAAGGCCGTCAAGTTTCACTATTCCTTCTACGATGGGTCTTCCTTTGTTTAGTATCCTTTTATTTGGGGCTGCTCCCTTGTCCCCAGCCACCCAGCCCCAGAGAACTTCTGGGCCAGAGAAAGCCTAAGTATTACTTTGGTTTTTCAATTAATCCAAGGATCCTGGTGACAGGTCCTCCAGGATTAACAGTTTGTCCAGGTCACGGAGGGCTCCCTTCGGAGAACATCTGGGTGGGAAGCGGCAGAGCAGGAAGTCACCTTGGACCCCTGTGCTCCTTGCAGGGGTCCTGTCGCCCGCTCCCCAACGTGTGCTGGAGCTGGCCCAGGACCACAAAACCCAACCTGTTTGACAGCAAGGCTGCAGCCAGAAAGGGTGGAACACTTACTCCAGGTTTTGCAGCCTGGTTTGCATGAGACATCAAAGAGG
Organism: Trachops cirrhosus; assembly: GCA_028533065.1. Lineage (NCBI taxonomy): Eukaryota > Metazoa > Chordata > Mammalia > Chiroptera > Phyllostomidae > Trachops > Trachops cirrhosus. Next base: position 34,288,301 of record CM052544.1, read on the forward strand.
GGAGACACTAGGCCGCTATTCATTCTTGTCCCTTCGTTGTAGGAATGGGCAGTGTGACCCACTCAATGTCACAAAAGGAATTTGGTGGCAGAGCCAGGCCTGGATTCAGGGCTGCCTCACCTCCATTTAGGCCCCCCTCCCTGGCACCATTTTTATGCCTTTCAGGATTGTTTGCTCCAGCAGAGAGCAGAGTAGAGAGGTGGGAAGGGCCCTGTGATAAAACCACAGGGCACTCAGTGCCCCCTGCCTTTGGAGAATAGGGCAGCTCTCTGAGCTGTCAAATGGGCTGCCCAGACAGGCCTGCTTTGACACACCCCCCTGAATTCATTTTGATCTCCCCTCCACTGAACTGGAAATTCAGAATTTAAGCGCCCTGTCAAAGGAGTCCTATTGTTCCTCCGACTGTAAATGAGTCCATTCATCACACTCTGCTCGCCCTGCTTCTAATGCGCCCTGTGATACTGAGCACAGTAAACTGCTTCCAGGGCAGCTGCTGCTCCCTATGGGTCACGGGGCTTCTCCCTCCCCACTTTTATCGCTGTACAGCGCATCGAATGGAATCATTCCCCTGAGCTCCTCATGAAGCTGTGTCTGTGAATTAGGTTGCTGTCAGTGGAACCAGAGAGGGTAGACTATTTACAGTCAGGACCCAGCACCAGCCTGCTGGGACCCATGTTCTCTCACCTGCCTCGGAGTGCCAGCCCAACCAGGGTGGGACCACCCAGAGCCTGCAGGCCACTGCTGCTGGCATGCTTGACTCATAGCCCAACAATGAACACATCCTGGCAATTAATGCATTTCCTCTATGGGAGTCCCAAGAGGTCTGGGTGTTGGGCCTAGTTCTTCTTAGTGACTGTGCACAAGTCACTTTATCTCTCTGGGCCTCACTTCCCTCCATTATAAGATGAGGAAGTTGGACCCAGTGATCTTGAAGGAGAAACTCTGTGTTACTGTGTTCAAATGGTTAAAACACGATGCCACTGTTGGATCCCTCTTCAGTAAAGAAAACGTTTGGAAAACACTTCCCTCGCCTCATGGCTTCCACAGAACAGTAAGCTCAGCAGTTGATTCTGTTTTCGCAGAGACACTGGGCAAAGCTCTCAGGTAGAAATGATATATCTGCCCTTGGGATGCCAAAATCTCCAAGCCCTGATCGGTTTGCACTTCTCAGCATCAGACCCCAGAGCCATCCCAGAATTCATTTCATTTGGGTTGTCAGCATCTACCTGGATCTCTTCCCTCAATCTCTGATTTCCCACCAAACTTCCCTCAAAGCCTTTTTTCATCTGAAGCTATAAACTCACCACATTGAGGTAAAGATATAAACCTTAATCACTGTGTGTTCAGTACTGTGCTCAGCACTGTTCCTTTAGGGATTTGTTGAACACTCCTAACCATTGTGTGAGGTAAGCATTTTTTTAATATGGTAAAATGCACATAACATCAAACTTACCATTTTAACCATTTTGACATGTATAATTTAGATGGTATCAAGTGCCTTCACAATTGTATACAACCATCACCACTATTTAGTTTCAGACTTTTTCATCACCCCAGAAGGAAACCCCATGCCTAGTAAGCGGCCACTCCCATTTCCCTTCCCCTGCCCTCTCTGGAGGCAGCCAATCTTTTCACCTCTATGTATTAGCCTATTCAAGGTTATTTCATCTAAGTAAAATCATACAATATGTGGCCTTTTGTATCTGGCTTCTTTTACGTAGCATACTGTTTGCAAGGTTCTTCCACATTGTACAGCTTACCCTTGAACATCGCAGGTTTTAACTGTGAATGTCCACTTAAATGGATTTTTTTTCCAATTAACTCATTTACTTCAATTGGCCCTGCTCAGTTTAATTGTCTGAAGTTCAATTGACCATTGCAGTTCAAACTCGTGTTGCCAAGGATCAACTAGAGGCTGGGAATCCTTGCATGTGGAGGGCCACGTTAAGGTGTATGCAGATTTTCCACCTCACGGGCAGTTGGCACGGCCGAACCCCCGCGTAGTCCGAGGGTTAGCTATGCACCAGTGCTTCGTTCCTTTTTCTAAAAAAACGGGGAGGTGAAACTCACATGACATAAAAGTGATTCTTTTAACATTTATACTTCAGTGGCACTTAGTACATTTACACTGTTGTGCAACCACAACCTCCATCAAGTTCAGAAATCTTTTTGTCACCCCAAACGAAAACCCTATGCCCATTAAGCCTTCACTCCCTTTCTCCCCCTGCCCCCAGCCCTGAAATCACCAGTGTGCTTCCTGTGAATTTGCCTGTTGTGGGCATCTCATATACATGGACTCCTACAATATGTGGCCTTTTGTGTCCAGCTTCTTTCACTTAATGTTTTCAAGATTTGTACGTGTTGTAGCAGGCATCAGGATTTCTTCCCTTTTGACTGAATAATATTGTATTATTTGGATTATACCACTTTTAAAAAATTCATTCCTGCTGTGGCCAGGTGGCTCCAGTTGGTTGGAGCAATATCCCATACACCAGAAAGTTGTGGGTTTGATTCCCAGTCAGGGCACATACTTAGGCTGCAGGTTCAATCCCTGGTCTGGGCACATACAGGATCAGTGTTTCTCACATCAATGTATTGATGTTTCTCTCTCTCTCCGTGTGTGTGTGTGTGTGTGTGTGTGTGTGTATGATTTTCCCATCCCCCAGACCCTTCCTTTCTTTCTACAATCAATAAGCATATCCTTAGGTGAAGATTTTAAAAAATTCATTCTTTCATTTATGGACATTAGGTTGTAGAATTACTGGGTCATATGGTAATTCTATGTTTAATTTATTGAGAAACCTCCAAAATGTTTTCCATACTGGCTGCACCGTTTTATATTCTCATCAGCAATGTGCGAGATTCCAATTTCTTCACATCCTTGACTATACTTGATATTTTTCAGTTTTTTAATTCCAGCCATTCTAGTGGGTGTGAACTGATATCCCATTATGGTTTTAACTTGCATTTGCCTAACAGCTAATGATTTTGAGCATCTTTGTGTGCCTTCTTTGTTTATGTTTTTTGTAGAAATATATATTCAAGTCCTTTGCCATTTGTTGACTGTTTTTTCTTGTAAGAGTTATTTATATATTGTGGATACTAGACTTTTATCAGATATATGATTTGCAAATATTTTTCCTGCACAGTGGTGTGTCTTTTCATACTCTTGATAGCATCCTTTGGTATGCAAAGTTTTTAATTTTGATGAAGCCAATTTTTCTATTTTTTTTTGTTTCTTGTACTTTGGTTTTTATATCTATGAATACTGCTTATTCCTATGTTTTCTTCTAAAAGTTTTATAGTTACAGCTCTTACATATAGACTTTTGATACCTTTGTAGTTGATTTTTGCATTTTTGCTTTTTTTGCATTGTGTGAGATAAGGGTCCAACTTCATTTTTTTGCATGTGATATCAAATTGTCCCAGAACTATTTGTTGAAGAGACTGTTATTTTCCCATTTGAATGGTCTTGGAACTCTTGTTAAAAAATCAATTGACCATAGATGTAGTAGTTTATTTTTTGACTCTCAATTCTATTCCATTGGTCTATGTGTATATTATTATGCAAGACCACACAGTTTTGATTCTTGCAGCTTTGTAGTCAGTGTTAAAATCAAGAAATATGAGTCCTTCAACTTTGTTCTTTTTTCCAAGATTATTTTGGTTATTAGGGATCCCTTGCAATTCTATATGAACTTTAGGATCATGTTTTCTATTTCTGTGAAGAACATTGATGAAATTTTGATAGAGATTGCATTGATTCTTTTGATCACTATGGGGAATATTGCCATTAACAATACTGATTCTTCTAATTCATGAATACTAGCAATAAATGATCTGAAATGCTGTAAGTCCAACAACAATAAAAAAAGCAATGAACAAAAGGAAGTAATAGCATTTACAATAGCATTAAAAAGGAAAGAATATTTTGGAATAAATTTAACCAAAAAGGTATAAGACTTGTTCACAGGAAACTACAAAATATTATTGAAATAAATTAAAGAAGACTGAAATGAATGGAAAGATATCCTGCATTTATTAAGGACTACTGATTTTTGTGTGTTGATCCTGTGTCCTGTAACTGTGCTTTGTATGTTTCTAGGAACAGGTCCTTGTCATCTAAGTTATCTAACTTGTGGATGAACAATTGTTCACATAATTCTCTTATGATCTGTTTTCATTTCTGTGGGGTCATTAGTAATGTCTTCACTTTCATTTATACTTTTAGAAACTTGAGTTTTCCTCTTTTCTCACTTAGTCTAGCTGGCGATTGGTGAATTTTGTTAATCGTTTCAAAGAACTATTTTGTGTTTTGTTGGTTCTCTCTATTGTTTTACTATTCACTATTTTGTTTTTTTTGCTCTAATCTTTATTTCCTTCCTTCTGCTAACTTTAGTTTTAATTTGTTCTTTCTTTTTATAGTTCATTAAGGTGGAAGTTTGGGTTATTAATTTGATATCTGTCTTCTCCTTTAATGCCAGTATTTATAGCTATAAATTTCTTTCTGAGCACTGCTTTTACTTTATCCCATAAGTTTTGGCATGCTGTGTTTTTATTTTCATTTATCTTATTTTTTTCAATTTTCTTTGTGATTTGTTCTTTATCCATTGGTTGAGTGTATTATTTAATTTCCATCTATTTTTGAACTTTCCCAGTTGCCTTCTGCCAGTGACTTCTAATTTCATTGTGTTGAAATATACTTTTTATGGTTATGATCTTTTAAAATTTATTGAGAGTTTTTTTATGAACTAGCATACTGTCTATACCAGAGAATGATCCATGTGGACTTGAGAAGAATATGTATTTTTCTGTTGTTGGATAGGATACTCTGTATATGCCAATGAGGTTTAGTTGGTTTATAATAGTGTTCAAGTCCTGTATTTCTTTTTGATTTTCTGTCTAATTATTCTATCCATTATTGAAAGTGAGATAGTGAAGACTTCAATTCTTATTACAGTATTTATTTTTTAATTCTGTCAATTTTTGCTTTATTTAATTTAAGGCTCCGTTGGTAAGTGTGTACACGTCTATAACTGTTATATATTCTTGAGGCATCAAGCATTTTCTGAATACATAGTGTCCCTGTTTGTCTCTTGTGAAAGAATTTTTACTTAAAGTTTGTTTTATCTGATATCAGTAAAGCCAAATTTGTTCTCTTTTGGTTACATTTTGCATGGAATATCCCTTTTCATCATTTTATTTTAACCTAGTTGTGTCTTTGGCTCTAAAGTGAGTGTCTTATAGACAACATATATGTATATTATGCTTTTTAAATCCACTCTCACAATCTCTGCCTTTGTTTGGAGAATGTAATCCATTTATATTTAAAGTAATTGCTGATATGAAAAACCTTAATCCTGCCATTTTTATATATTTTTTTGTTCTTCAGTTCTTCCATTACTGCCTTCTTTTGTATTTGATTTTTTTTTAGGATGACACTTTGATTCCCTTCTCATTTTCTTTTCTCCATATTTTCAAAGTTATTTTCTTGGTGATTATCATGGTATAATGGGTTGAATAGTGTCTGTCAAAAATTTATGTTCACTTGAAACCTCAGAATGTGACCATATTAAGAAATAGGGTATTTGCAGATGTAATTATTAAGTTAAAATGCAGCCATATTGGGTTATTGTGGGCCATAATGCAAGAAGAAAAAACAGAGTTACACTCAGAGTAATGAAGGCCATGTAATGACTGAGGTAGAGATTATAATGATGCATTTGTAAACCAAGGAATGTCAAAGATTCCTGACAACCACTAGAAACTATGAAGAGTCAAGGAAGGATTCTTCTCCTGGGCCTCCAACAGCATGACCCTGTCAACACCTTGCTAGTCTCCAGAACTATGAGATAATAAATTTCTGCTGTTCAAGTGGCTTAATTACAGGAGCCCCAAGAAACTAATGTACTTGATTACTACAACTGACAACAAACTAGTTTGAATTAATACTAACTTAGCCTTAATAGTATGCAAAACTCTGCTCCTATATAGTGTATTCCTCCTCCTTTATGTTGTTGTTATCAGAAATTACATCTTTATATAGATGTATGTTATTAACATAGGTTTATAATTATCACTTTATGCATTTGTTTTCTTCAAATCACATAGGAAAGAAAGAGGAATTATAAACCAAAAATACTGCAATGCTGGCTTTTATATTTACTTATATAGTTACTTTACTGGTGTTTTTTATTTCTTTGCATGTCTGTGAGTTACTGTCAGGTTGGCCTTTCATCTCAGCCTGAAGGACTTCTTCTAACATTTCTTGTAATGATGAACTTCCTCAGCCTTTATCTGGAAAGTCTTAATTTCTCCTTAAAATTTCAAGGATAGTTTTGCTTAATATAGAATTCCTGGTTGACTGCTATTTTTCTTTCAGCTCTATAAATATTCCATCATACTGCCTTTTGGCCTCCATGGTTTCTTATGACAAATTGGCCATTAATCTTGTTGAAGATCCCTTGTACATGACAAGTTTCTTTTCTCTTGCCTCTTGCAGGATTTCCTCCGTCTTTACCTATTGGCAGTTTGATAATAATGTCTCAGCATTGCTCTTTTTTAATTTATCCTACTTGGAATTTGCTGAGCTTATTGATTAAATAAGGGATGAAAACTCCCCAAATTTTATGAAAGACATCAATCTTTTATAAAATTTGGGGAGTTTTCATCCATTGTTTATTCAAATATTTTTCTGCTTTCTTTTGCTCCTCTTCTTCTGGGGCTCTTGTTATGCATATGTTGGTTGACTTGATAATCATCCACAGATCTCCCAGTCTTCTGTTTGTTTTTTCTCATTCTCTTTTTTTTTTTCAGTGCCTCAGACTGGATTTCAATTACTCTATCTTCAAGTTCACTGATTCTTTCTTCTACTGTACCATTCTACTGCTAAACCCATATGGTGAATTTTCTCATTTTATTATATGACTCAGCTTCAGAATTTCTGCTTGGTTACTTTTTATAATTTGTGTTAATTTTTTAACAGTTTGTGGGAAAGGGTCAGGAGGATCCTAGTGCTACTCCCTGAAATTTTTCTGTCTGACATACTTCTGAAATTCCTATGAACAGGATAGTGGCAGCCCATACCATATCCCTCTTAGCTGGAACCAGTGCTTATTTGGGCCTCTTGGTAAGTAATGAGCAGGTACACACTGACTGCTCTCTTAGATTGGTCAGAACAGGAGGCAGCCCGACAGCATTAGAAATATCACTGGCCTGAGTTGAGATACTGGCTCTACCACTTCCTTGTGCTGTGATGTGAGGAAGACTATTTCTTTGCATCTTGGATTTCTCAGCTGTAGAGTGATCAGGTCATCTTGGTTTGCCCAAGACTTTCTGGGTTTTAACAATGAAAGTCCCACCTCCCAGGAAACCCCTCAGATGCAGGGAAACCCTACTCATCTCTGAGATGGAGATGATAATATTTACCACTGGGTGGTTTTGAGGAATAGAAAGGAGTTACGGGAAAGCACCAGAGGCATGGTAAGTTCCACAGTCATTTAGTAATTTCTTATGCAAAGTGCAGGGAGGGTCTTTGAAAACTGGGAGTGATGTATCATTAAGCTACCACTTAGACTTGTAGACTTGCTTTCCCTGGATCACCTGAGAGAAGAACCTGGAGAGTTTTTGTTAGTTCTACTTAACCATTTCTGCCAGCTATCCCTCCGGAAATATTGCCTTGTGTCAGATCCCCACATGCTGCAGAGGGAGAACCATCACCTGCCTCTTTAATGACACATCAAATTTCTCTTTCCTGGCCCTGTTCAATGCTGAAGGCCAGGGCTGCGTTCACCACAACCTAAAGGCCCGGTGAGTGGGTTGGGGAAATCATGGCCCCATGTAAGTATCTCTGGGGGTAACAAAGGGGGCACTGAGGTGGCAAGTAGAAGAAGACTCTGGGGAAAGGAGTGACCGGGCAATGTCCAGAGGCTAAGGGAGGCAGTGAGGCGGTGCCTACAGCAACATAGGTACTTCGAAGCCCTCACTTGCAGTATCTGTGTCATAGCCAATGAGAATGGCAATTCTCTAAGACCTACTCCACTTGTATCCCCATAGCACTAAGACCTTGAGTGTCAGCTAGATTCATGGAACAATGCTTTTGTGGAAAGAAATGTTTTACACCAGGTAAGAGTGAAGGAGAGGCCACGGGCACCACATTTTTGCTGGCGCACATTTTTGCCAGCCAAAAGTTGATTTGGTCTGGCCTTTCATAAGGAACTGTTCTTGGAAGAAATGACTTACTTTTATGTTATAGATCAGGGGTGTCAAACTCATTTTCATTTGGGATCACATCAACCTCACAGTTGCCTTCAAAGGGCTGAATGTAATTTCAACTTCTTAACAGTTAAGGAGTAGTTACATTTATACAGCCCTAAAATTATTTCAGCCCTTTGAAGGCAACCTCGAGACTGATGTGGCCCCTGGTGAAAATGAGTTTGACACCCCTGTTAAAGATGTTCCCATTCTGATGCGTAAGGTCTTGTATATTCAAGTTCCTGGGCAACAGGGCACATATTCTATTTCTATCCCTCTTGGATTTGGCCTGAGTCACTATCTTCTTCCTCAGACCTGCCCTTCCCAACAAATTCTACCATTAGCATCAATAGGTATAATGGGGCCTCAGACCATATTAGGCAGGGGAAATGAGGCTGACTGCAGAACTCTCTGCTTCCTCCGGCTGGGAGAGAGTTTCAGAGCCCTGTCTACCTACAGCCTGTAGTGATGAGGGCTTCCTTCAGGGGCCTGATGGCAGCTCCTTACCTATGTGTCTCTCCTAGCTGCCCGTATGTCTTGATCTTGGATGAGGAAGGCGGGACCACCAACGACTACAAAGGCTATGCAGTTCACAAGTGGACCTGGGCTTCTAAGACAGAGACTTTGCTCTCCCTGGAATATAAGGTAGGGGTTGGCAACACAGGTAGGGTGGTCTTGGCAGCCTTCCCTGGGCTGCTCAGCATCAGGCTACCAGAGGCTACCTGTAAGGCAAGAGTCCTGCTCTCCAGGGTCTTGTAGTCTCATTCAGAGGTTCCTAAGTTGGTGGGCAGTGGTCCAGGGCTGGCTAAAGTGAATTTTTCACCAACCTACAGCAACTGTTGGCTGTGTACTAACCTTTTTTAGTAATATCCTTTCTATATTATTTTTATTATTAATACTATTACATTTGATAGTTTAAATGTCCATTATTTTAGGAAGTAAATATTATAATAGTTGATAGTTTTATTTTTAATGCCTATACATGGCAAAAAGAAAAATTAGCAATTCTGTGTTGGCCTCTCTAGTTTTTGTTTTTATAACTTTGCTATCTGTGAAATTGAAAAACCTGGGAGTCAATGGTGGCTAATAAACCCAAACCGATTTTTTTCTTTCATTGGGTTGTTCAATAGCCATTAATCAAATATTTATTGATTAGTTAATGTTGAATTACTAATACTAAATTTAACTTCTTAATAAAACAATTAAGTGTGCTTATCACTTTAAGCCCGAGTTCCTCATCCTTAGCACTAGTGACATTTGGGGATGGATAATTTTAGCAGCATCTCATTAGATGCTAGTGTAGTGCACTCTCCTCCAGCTGTGATAATCAAAATATACCACCAGACATTGCCAAATGTTCCCTGGAGGTCAAAATTGTCCCTGGTTGAGAAAACTGATCTAGGGGATATAAAGATGAACAGACCCCCTTGAGAAATTCAAAAATCTGAGTGGGGGTTAATAAGAACACAGGGTAGAGAGGGATCAGGGCTGTGAGAGAGGTACAAGCTCATAGGGTTGGGATTCAAAGAAAGATCACAGAACATAGAATCCACTCAAAGTGGCCTGAGAGTAAGAGCCCCAAGGAAAGTATTATGGACAGAAGCACTCTAGGAGTATGTGATGGGGCTCAAGCATCTGATCCCTAATCTGTCTCCTGCCTTTCCTATTCATCCTCAACATTAGCCCCTACATTCTCATCCTTATGTCCAGATTCCTTTAGATCAGTGAACCTCTGCTCAGAAACATTCCCTCTCTTGAACATGTCTCAACCTTCTGACCAGCACCCTGCCTCACACTGGCCTGATATGCACTCCCTCTTTTCTCTGGCAATCCAAAACTTCCCTTCTTCAAACCCCTGCTCAGACTTTCCCTTCTTTGTGGCACCCCACCCCACACCCATTTCTCTCTGTTCACATTGCCCGCAGTCTGGATTAGCCATTTGATTAGTCATTCAATGGAGAGGTTCTCAGCTCTGGTTGCATATCAGAATCAACTATGGGACTTTAAAAATGCATATTCCCAGGCACGTTTCCAGAGAGATTCTGATTCAGTTGGTCTGTTATAAGTTCTGGATTTTAAAGTTTTTGTAAGTATCATTGATACTTGGCCAGGTTCAAAATTTTCAACCTAGGAATGTGTTGTCTTAAAATTTACCTTATGTAGACATGTGAAAAGTGTATAATGCAAGATTATAAATTGATTACAGGCAGGCACCATATGTTGTGTGTCAGTGTGGCCAAGTGGACAGAGAACTGGGATGAGAATCGGAGAAGCCAAGCACTAATGCCAGTTTCTCTGGGCTCTGTGCAGCTTTGTGAAAACCATTCACCTTCTCTGAGCCTTGGCTATCTCACCTATTCAAGGTGGGTCACCAGACCTCTCCTGCGTCAAACTGCTGATGTTTGAACTAAATGAAATAATTGAGGAGAAGGTGCTTTGATATCACTAAGATGTTTTTGCAGCATATTTCAGTTTATTGTTCTGTTCCTGGAGCTGCATACAGAAATACACAACAGAGCCTGGCCCATTAGGAGTGGCTTGGAAAACAAAGTGTCCCTTGAGTTGCAGCATGAATTTGTATGCATATGATGTACACAGAGAGAAAAAGGAAGGGAGGGGGTATGGGGTGGAGGGAGTAGCATTTGTAAAAGCTGAAGTTGGGACTCAGTGTGATATTGTTGAAAGTTCACAAGTGCCTCTTGTGGAAGAAACAGGGCCAGGAGGCCTGTATGTTGTGTTGTGAAGGTGAGAGGCGTTGGATGTCAGGCTGAGGTGCACGTACGCTCACCTGGAGGCTGCAGTGGCCAGTTTATTTTCACCCAGTGTAGCAGTTCCAGTGTTCTTATTCCTCCCTGAAAACACAAGTCTCCTTCTGGTATATGTTTTTCTCAGCCCAAAGAGCTTCCTTAGCATTTCTTAAAGTATAGATCTGCAGGCAACACATTCTGTTTTCTTTCATGTGAAAATAATGTCTTTATTAAAGGATATCTTTGCTAGATCTAGGATTCTGGGTTGATTCTGTTTTCAATTTTGTATTTTTTTTAGCATTTAAAGATGATGTTCTGCTGTGTCTGATCTCTATAGTTTATGATCAGAAGTCTGTAGTTATTCAAATCATTGTTTATTTTCTCTAGCTGCTTTCAAGATTTTATCTTTTCTTTGATTTTCTAAGTTTGGATATAATATGTTTAGGTGTTGTTGTCTTCATATTTATTCTGTTTGGGATTAACTGAGTTTCTTGAATCTGTAAATTCATGTCTTTCACCGTATTTGGGAAATCTGCCATTAGAGAAAAAAGTTGTACTCCAGTCTCTCTCCTTTTCTTCTGAGACTCCAATCACATATATTTTTAGACATTTTAATATTGTCGCAAAGACCCCTGAAGCTCTGTTACTTTCTGTTGTCGTTGACATTTTTCTCTTTACTCTTTCTTTTAATTACTTTATTGTTGTTCAATTATAGTTGTCTGTATTTTGTCCTTACGCCTCCTCCTACCCCAGCTAAACCCACTTCCCTCCCCTGATCCCACCCCCACCCTTGGTTTTGTCCATGTGTCCTTTATAGTTGATCCTGAAAACCCTTCTCCCCACTGTCCCCCTCTTCCCCTCTGGCTATTGTTAGATTGTTCTTAATTTCAATGTCTCTAGTTATATTTTATTTGCTTTTTTCTTTTGTTGATTATGTTCCAGTTAAAGGTGAGATCATATGGTATTTGTCTTTCAATGCTGGCTTATTTCACTTAGCATAATGCTTTCCAGTTCCATCCATGCTGTTGCAAAGGGTATAAGCTCCTTCTTTCTGTCTGCTGCATTGAATTCCCTTGTGTAAATGTACCATAGTTTTTTTTATCCACTTACTTGTTGATGGATGCTTAGGTTGCTTCCAACACTTGGCTATTGTAAGTAATGCTGCTATAAACATTGGGGTGCCTAGGTTCTTTTGGATTGGTGTTTCAGGGCTCTTAGGGTATAATCCCAGCAGTGGAATTGCTGGGTCAAAAGGCAGCTCCATTTTTAGTTTTCTGAGGAAATTCCATACTGTTTTCCACAGTGGCTGCACCAGTTCCACCAACAGTGCACTAGGGTTCCCTTTTCTCCACAACCTCGCCAGCACTTGTTTGTTGATTTGTTTTTGTTGGCCATTCTGGCCAGTGTGAGGTAGTATCTCACTGTGGTTTTAATTTGCATCTCTCTGATAGCTAGTGATGCTGAGCATCTTTTCATATGTCTCAGGGCCCTCTGTATGTCCTCCTTAGAGAAATGTCTGTTCAAGTCTTTTGCCCATTTTTTAAATGGGTTTTTT
>CM052544.1:34301355-34321316 GCA_028533065.1 Trachops cirrhosus
TGCAGTCTCCTTGGTCTCCCGAGATCGCTGGCCTTGGGCTGTCATTTATGTTGGTTCTGTTTATGTCTTTGGGTTTTGATTGTTGTTGGGTCTTTCTTTGGTGGGTCCTTCCCACCGGCTGGTTAACTGAGGATCACTCTGTCCACCACCTCTTGTATTCTGTTGTGCAAGTGAGGGCAGGTTGTGTTGAAGCTGGTTCTCCCGTTTGTACATGGTTTTGAGGATTCTCTCTTGCTCTTGTTCAGTTGTTTATTCTGAGTAATTTCCCCACTATTTAGTTGTATTTCCAGATAGGTTTTGGTTGAGTTAGTGTGGCTTCCACTCCCTCCTTCACCTTCTTCTGTTGTTATCTGTTGGTGGTTCCTTTGTTGGTGGGTTTCCTCTTCCAGCAAGTATCCTGGTGTTCACAGCTTCCACTTGTTTGTCTGATTTTTCAATGTCCTCTACAGTTTTTGGTCTCCAGTCTTCATATACGCTGGGGTACTGTTGGCTGTTTGCTCTTTTCCTCGGTAGATTGGCTATGTGTTTCACCTGTGTGCAAGGGGAAGTGGCCTTCGCTCCTATCTATTTTGCCATCATCTTCCAGACCATATCAACAATTACTTTAAATGTAAATGTCTTAAATGCTCCAGTCAGGGTACCTGTGTCACTGTTGTCTTGGTGCACTATCCAGTAAAAAGCGTGGGACTCTAGTCTCTCTTTACTTTTCAGATTGGAAAATTACCAAGGATTTATCTCCAAGTTCACTGACTTTATCCTGTCATCTCCATTCTGCTGTTATGCTAATCCTATAAAATTTTAAAATTTCAGATAATACTTTCAGTTCTAGAATTTCCATTTAGTTCTTTCCTATAATTTCCATTTCTGATATTTTCTATTTTTTCATTCATTATGACTATATTTTCCTTTACCTCATTGACTATAGTTAAATCAGCTGCTTTAAAGTCTTTGTCTGATAACTTCAACATCAGGGTCCCATCAGATAAGGATGGCCTCCATTGATGATCTGTTGCCTTGAGAATGGCTCACACTTCACTGGTCTTCACACGTTGAATAATTTTAGATTGCTGACATTGTAAATATTATATAGTGGAGTCTCTGAATTCTGATGTATTTCTCTGAAGAGTGTTGATGTTTTTGTTTCAACAGGCAAGGAACTTGGTTAGACTTATACCACAAACTTTATCTCACCTGCAGTGAGGAGCACCTAAAATCTCAGTTCAGTTTTTGTTTTGTTTTGTTTTCCTAGCTGTAAGCTGTCTTGAGTCTTCCCTGCTCATCCATAATTCAAGGATTTGAGGCTCTCTTTCTCCGGCTCTGTCCCTTCTGGAAATCTTTCCTTACTTTTCTGTGACTATTGATGTTACAGATTCTATCCTTTGATTCTTGGAACTAAAAAGATGGTGGAGTCTGAGCCACATCTGTGGCCTGTCTTCAGGCTGAAGCTGTAAACAGTAACTAATTCCATGCTTGTCCTTTCCTTTAATTTTGACTCTTCAAAATCTGCCTGCTCTTTTTAAACTCTTCATAGCTTTGGGTGGTTTTATTTCTTGTTGAGGTGCCCCCCCCCCCCCGCGCCCAAGCTTCTTAGAAGCTGACTCAGCTATACTGGAAGTAGAACCAGCTGGTTAATTTTTAAGCTGAGGGCTGGCATGCTCAATTTAGCATTTCTGTGGAAGGTTAGCTGGAGAGGGAAAGATCAATTGATAGGACAATAGAAAGACTAGGTGGGTGTTACAAGCCAGACCTGACATGATTAAGGGTAGTAGCAATATTTGTAAAAAGAGCTATTTCAGTAAAAATAATTCAGTGGCATTCAGGCATGAGTTGAAGGGATAAGGGAGAGGAGGAGGCAATTATAAATGACTCTGCAATGGAATGTGTCTTCTAGGTGAAAACAGAACTTTCTGAGAGGGTCAAAGATCAATGTGTTTTAGAAGTCTTGATTGGGTTCAAAGGCCATATGTCTTCAGGCTATTGGATTCTCACCTAAAGTGAGAGACTGGGGATAATAGAGGTATATGTACCTGCGCTGGCTCAAAAACTCCTGAGAAGATGAGCAGAACCAAAGCCATCTTGCCTGCCCAACTCCTGTGTCTCTTTCACAGTTGGTCCCAAGCTTGGGTTGGAAAGGGAAGGAGCACGGGTAAGAAGACATCAGTTACTAATTTTTGCTAATCCCCTGAAGAGAGACTGGAATTGTTCTCTTTTACATGAAAGCTAAATTCCAACATAAGAACCAGAAAGATTTTACAGTTCCTTTGGTCCCAAGAAAAGAGAGATTTTTTGCTTTGCTGGTGGGTCAGGGAGGGTTGGGCTGGGCAGGGACAATAGAAGCAGGAGTCCGCTGAGTACTGGTTTCTTCATCTGCAGGTGAATGAGCAAATGAAGCTGACGGTGCTGGGGCAGGACTCCATCATGGTCACCTTCACCTCCCTGAGTGAGACAGTAACACTCACTGTATCGCCCAACAACTGTCCCCACGGGGTAGGGCATGATAAAAGGGTAAGGCAAAGCAAACCAGGCACCCAGGTTTGACCCCAGGGCATTGCAACTTGTCTTGCCACTCCACCTCTCAATGCTTTTGTGTCTCCTACCCGCCCCCCCCACAGCCCCCACACACTCCTCCACTTTCTGCAAGGCCCTCCCTCTTTCTCTGCCTAATGGATTCCTACTCATCATTCACTGCTTGATCTTAGTACCTTCTCTGTGAAACTACTATCAGTTGGGAGTCTTTCAGTTGTAACAGAGTCCAATGCACACGGGCTTAAGCATGAAAAGAGACTATATTGGCTCAGTAAATGGAAGTATGGCAATAGGCAGCTTCAGGCATGGCTGGATCCAGGCCTTCAACTGATTGCATCAGATCTTCCCCACCTTTGCTCTGCTTTTTGAGTTTTGGCTTTATTGTCAGGGAGTTTCTCTCCTTATGGTAACAAGATAGGCATGAGTGTCTCTGGGCTCATTATTCTACTGGCTGTGTTCTCCCCAGGAGAATGGGGACTTCTCTTCCTTAAGTACTCCAGTAGAAGTGCCAACATCAACTTTGTTGGCTGTATTAGCTGCCCATGCCCAAGATGTTCCCTGTGGCCAGGAGTGTGTGTTGCTCTCACTGACTAGGCTCAGGTGTTGTTCGTGTCCACCCTGGAAGTCATGGGTGTGATCAGCCCCAGGGTTAACACCTGGGCAAAGGATGAGGCAGGAGTGTTTTCCTAAAGGAAAATCATGGTGCTTTTACCAGAAGATGAAGAGATGCTGCTGACCAGAATAACTGTCATCTTTGTCACCCCTTTATCCAAATCAGGTAGAGTCCACCTCTCCCTTTCCACAGGCCTCCCAGACATGATTCACCTCCATTCTAGCATTCTTTCATTTACAAGCCAATATTCTCCACCAAATTGGGAATTCCCTATGATTTTTACTATTGCCCCAGGGCCCAGCACAAGGACTGCTTCAGATTAAGTACTTATGAAATAATTGTAGGGTGGGTGAGAAAACAGCAGAGACTGAAAGCCCAGTTCTTACACTTGCTCAGTCTGTATGGATCCTGCTGTGTGCCTGGTCTCAAGTCACCATTATGGAGAACGATAAAGAGGAAGAAGGGGGCACAGTCCCTGATTCCTGAGGAATTTATAATGTAGAAGAGAGCAGTTGACGTATACCGTGAGACTGAGGTGACCAAGGGCTCACTGATGGAACAAGCCACTTGTATTGCACATAGGGTGCTTTGCTGTAGTGGCTTACTCAGGAAGCCTTCATGAATTAGGAGCAGGAGAACCACACCTGTTTCCTGGGGGCCAGTCCCTGTTTGCACCTGTCAGCTTGGAGGAATTATTAATAGCATGCTCTTGCAGTCTCAAAAGTATCCTAGTTTGGATGATCGATTATATGGTCACCTTGAGCAAGGCTCTTGTGCTGTGGGGGCATTTACTGCTGCATACTACAGGCTCCATAGACTCTCAGAGCTGACAGATCCCCTAAGAAGCAGCCAGCCCAGCATCCTCACTTTACTTGGGGACACAGGAGACAGGCATTTGTTAGGAACCCATGTTATCTGAACAAGATAACATAGAATACCCATGTTTTTCTTGAAGGAAAGCATCACACCTGTTATCTCCAATGTATTTTCTTTTCAACAGCATTTCAACTTCATTATTCATGAACTAATTCAATAAACATTTATTAGCACCTGCAGTGTGCCAAGTTGGCTGCTAGGGATGTAAAAAAGAAAGAAATATTACTCCCTCTAGTCTCTGAAATACTTTCAGTCTAATGGGAGGACAATAACATCAACACCTGTTGTATTCCATCTTGATGGGCATGGGGCACCAGAGATAATGGCTCTGAGGGAGCTGCCAGGTTCATTAAAGAGGTCTCCTAGGAGCACCCAGGAAACTTAGATGCCTATGACTTCAGCCTGCACTTCATTACTTCAAAGAGCAAAATAACCCCAGGATTCCGAGTCCATCTGAGCTGAGATGAATGACCATACTTACTGATGTATCCATCCTATTAATTTGATTCCATGCTATTACTCTAAAAGTCATTGTTGCATTTCACAGAACTAGAACAAATATTCAAAAAAATTATATGGAACTACAAAAGACTGTGAATAGCCACAGCAATCTTCAGAAAGAACAAAGTTAGAGGAATCACTACTTGATATCAAATACTACTAGGCCATAGTAATCAAAACAGCATGGTACTGGCATAAAAGCAGACATATAGATCAACGGAACATAATAGAAAGTCCAGAAATAAACTCACATCTTTATGGTCAATTAATATTTCATAAAGGAAGCAAAAACCTACAATGGGGTAAGACAGTCTATTCAATAAATATTGTTGGGAAAATTGGAGAGTTACATGCAAAAAAATGAAACTATACCACCTACTTATACTATGCACAAGAATAAACTCAAAATGGATTAAAGATTTAAATGTAAGACTTAAAACCATAAAAATCCTAGAAGAAAACATAAGCAGTAAAATATCAGACATTTCTCATAGCAATATTTTTTCTGATATATCTTCTCAGGCAAGGGAAACAAAGAAAAAAATTAACAAATGGGACTACATCAAACTAAGAAGTTTTGCACAGAAAAGGAAACCATTAACAAAATGAAAAGACAACCCACTGAATGGAAGAATATATTCACCAATGATACATCTTATAAGGGGTTAGTATCCAAAATTTATAAAGAACTTATACAACCCAATACCAAGAAAATATAATCCAATTAAAGAGGAGCAAAGAATCTGAGTAGACATTTCTCCAAAGAAGACATTAGATGGCCAATAGACATGTGAAAATATGTCAATGTCACTAATCATCAGAAAAATGCAAATTAAAACCACAATGAGAAAATATCTCACACCTGTCAGAATGGCTATCATCAATAAATCAACAAACATGCTGGCAAGGATGTGGAGGAAAGGGAACCTGTGCATTGTTGGTGGGAATGCATATTGGTGCAGCCACTGTAGAAAGCAGTATGGACTTTCCTCAAGAAATTAAAAATGGAACTACCTTATGACCCAGCAATTCCATTTCTGGGAATTTATCAAAAAAAAAAAACCAGAAACACTAATTGAAAGAATAAAGCATGCCTATGCTCATTGAAGCACTATTTACAAAGGCCAAGATTTGGAATCAGCCCAAGTGCTCATCAGTAGATGAGTGGATAAAAAAACTGCAGTACATTTACACAATGGAATACCACTTGGCTGTAAAAAAGAAGGAAATAATAACCTTTTGTAACAGCATGGATGGACCTGGAAAGTATTATGCTAAGTGAAATAAGCTGATAACAGAAAGACAAACACCATATGATTTCACTTATATGTGGAATCTAATGAACAAAACAAACAAAATAGCAACAGACTCAGAGATACAAAAAACAGACTGACATCTGTCAGAGTGAGAGGTTAGGGGGCTGGTCAAAAAGGTGGAAGGATTAAGCAAAAAGTAAAAAACAATTCATAGACACATACAACAGTATAGTGATTATAGGAGGGAAAAGGGTGTGATGGAAGGGAGAGGTGGGTAAAGAGGGGATAAATGGTGATGGAAAGAGATTTGACTTTGGGTGGTGAACATACAATACAAAATACAGATGTTATATTATAGAGTTGTACACTTAAAACCTATATAATTTTATATATTGATTTTAGAGAGAGAGAAACATTAATTTGTTGTTCTACTTATTCATGCCCTTATTTGTTGCTTCTTGTATGTGCCCTGACCAGAGACTGAACCTGCAACCTTGGCATATTGGGATGATACTCTAACCAACTGAGCTACCTGGCCAGGGCCTAAAACCTATATAATTTGATTAACCAGTGTCACCCCAATAAATTCAATAAAAATTAAAAAATAAATAAATGAAAATCATTGTTAAGTGACTAATTATGCATGAGGTCACATGTCTATGTTTCTTGATAAACTTTTTAGATTTTATAAAACAATGAGTTTACTTACCAAAGGCAATAGATATTAGAAAATGATTTTTTTCATGTAAAATTTCAGCAACACTTTGTTTGCCTGGCAATCTCTTGTTTGGTAATCTCTGAAGTCAGCTGAGAACCAGGACATAAGCAGCTAAAGACCCCAGTGAACAGCCAAGAGAGATCACGCTAAGTCTGTGAACTAAACATGCCCACTAAGCCTAGGCAAGCCCCTTAGTAATTCAAGACTGATTGCTTTCCTTACCTAAATGCAGCCTTGGCTAGAACTAGGAGCCCAGAGCTGTGATGTCCAGCAGGGTAGCCACAAGTTGCAAATGGCTATTGAGCACTTGCAGTATGGGGACAAGTCCAATGGAGGTGGACCAAAAGTAAAAATACATTCCGCATTACCAAGACTTAGATTGAAAAGACAATGTAAAAATCTTTCATTAATTATTTATTTAGATTCCACATTGAAATAGTCATAGTTTTTATATAGTGGGGTTGCTAAATATGTTATTAAAATAAATTTTACCTTTTAAGAATGTTTTAAATGTGGCTACAGGAATGTGTCGAATGGCTCATGTAGCTCGAGTTGTATTTCTGCTGGACCCTGTGGGTCCAGGCGGCAGAGTCTTAGGAAGCTCCCAGGAGCACTGACAGTGCAGTCAGAAGCTGGAAAGTTATGGAAAAGGCATCATAACTCAAAGAGCATAACCGTCTTGGGGATGTTTTGCATATGGATAAACAGATCTTAGAACAGCTTCTGAATACAGAGCCACATTCTAGACAACAGCCACTGATGATGACCAAGAAGACTGACTTGGCAAAAAGCATCCAGGTCATAATCCCTTCTGTTTGTGAGCACAAGGAGGTGTAGTACATGTTACAACTCCCTAACCAGACAGCAGCAAATGAAAAAAGATCAGATTTGCTGTAGGTAACAGGATTTCCAAACATTGATCTTAACTGCTAGGTTAAGCCTCTCAAATATTTCTACATGAAATCCTTGACGCTCAGAGAATTGCCTCCTTTTGGATTCTTGGACCATGAAAGCTGCAAGAAAGCCCTTGAGAAAACTTGCTGAGTGTGCCAGCTGGCAAAGAGCCTCAGCTGGGAAGAGGCCATAGGGCCTTGGGCTAGTCCCTTCCCTTTTAGGGCCTTAGTTTCCCCCATCTGTATTGTGATATATGAGGGCCCACCCAGCTTTCATACACTGCCATCCTAAGACTTTCACAACCCGTTCAACTCCATCCTGTGTGTGTGTGTTTGGGGCTAGTTATCACTCACCAGCAAAATCCATGACAGTTTAGCAAAGCTGAGGGTGGGGGTACAGTGGCCTCCTTCCTCAAAGTCCTTGTCACAGGGAAGCTTGTTAAATGGCTTCCCCAGACACCCATCTCCCTGGAAGAAGAGCGACAGGCAGAATGGCAGTTCCAGCTTTTACGGCCCTGCGGCCTGGCTCCTCACTAAATATTTCTATCAAGGCAGCACTTTGGAAGCGAGGCAATGTCTCAATTTAAATGCTTTATTAGCCCAGAGTGCCACCTCAAATCCTTTTTGGAAGCAGGCTGGGTATAAATTACAAATAAATAAATAAAATTAGCCCAGAAGCAGCAGCTGGGGCCAGAGGGTGGAAGGATGGTTGAGGTTTTGCCATTAATTGGGGCATCCTTTACAGAAGTCCTGCCCACAGGGTAAAGAAGGACATATGGGCTGACTTCATTGTTCTTCAGCAAATCTGTCCACTGCTGTCCTCACTCTCTCCACCTGAGGCTTCAATTCAACCGAAGAAAAATCTTTTTCACACCTCTTCTGGCTTAAGTGAAAGATGGAGAAGGCATGGTTCCTGCCTTTAAGGGGTTGACCGAATTTAGCATACAGAAAGTAGAAATGACCAGGACCCAGGGCAGAAAGGACAGGAAGGGGTAAATGTGCAAATTTAACATGGAGAGCGATTGCTGCTGGCTGAGAAAATTGGCAAAGGTTTCCTGGAGAAAGAGTCAAACCCTGGCTGCCATTAACTCTGGAATCTGAACTTAGGTGTGCAGTACCATTTGATGCCCTGGCAGAGGGAATGTTTGAACTGCAGGGCAGCCCCAGCAGTTGCCTCACCACCCCACAGGGGGCCCCAGAGACAGAATGGCCCTCCAGGGCAACCCCCAAACTGAGGCAAGAGGCCTGGGCCTTTGTGTTTACAGTTACCAGTCAATCTATGTAATCTTGGCCAAGGTCAGTTTTTCAGCTGAGATGCTCTGGCAGCTGGAGGGAGGACGAGGGTTCTAGGGGATGAATACAGAGGAGGACTGGCTCTAGAGAGGCCTTTATCCATCTAGTTATTTGTAATGCAATAAGCACTAATTGAACACTTTCTGCATGATGGGCACTCAGATACAAAGGAGACCAAGACTCAGTCCCTGCCCTCTAGGAGCTTACAGTTGAGTGGGGGACACAGGCTCAAATGCTTTCAAATTACTTCTTAAAGGGTTAACTTCTGTTTTCAGGGTGCATGATAAGGGGGTCCAAGGCCAGAAACAGTTTTTCCCAGTAGAATCAGGGAAACCCTCCAAGAAGAGGACATTTGAATCAGACTGGACTGGTGTGCAGGAATTCACTGAGCTGAGGGGGAGAGAGGTGTGTCCTAGGCAGAGCGGACAGTACATTCTGCAAGTCAGAATAAAGCCTGGTTTTTACTGGTCTGGGCAGATGGCCCCAGGCAGTACAGGTAATGATGCCCTCTCCTTGGCCTCTCCCCAGGTGACCCACAAGATCAGCTTCATGGATGAAAAGATGTCTAAAATAAGCCGAGCCCTGGCAGAGATCAAGAAGCGGTTTCAGAAAACAGTGTCTCAGTTCATGAATTCTATCTTACTGGCAGCAGGTAAGGGGGCAGAAAGGTTGGTGATAGCCTGTTTGATGGCTTCCCAAATCCTGAGTTACATGTAAGTCTTCTCCAAGGACAGCTCTTTACCACCCCAGGCAGGGGGGGATGGCAGGGAGATTTCCCTATTGGTCAATGGGATTACTGGGCTCAGGGTGCTGAAGGGACTAGCTCAAGGCCACACAGCTAATAATGGTGACCTTCACCACCCCTCAACTTTTTAAATTTTATTTAAAATATATCTTTAAATATATTTTATTTATAATTTTATTTAAAATATAATTTTTAAATATATTTTATTTATTATGCTATTACAATTGTCCCAATTTTCCTCCTTTGCCCCCCTCCACCCAGTGCCCCCATTCCCTCCATCAATCCCCCTGCTTAGTTCATGTTCATGGGTCATGTATGTAAGTTCTTTGACTTTCCTATTCTATTCTTAACATCCCCCTGTCTATTTTGTACCTACCAATTTATGCTTCTTAATCTCTGCAACTTTCCCCCCATTCTTCCCCTTCCCCCTCCCAGTTGACCCTCCAAATGGTCTCCCTATCTATGATTCTGGTCCTGTTCTGCTTGTTCGCTTAGTTTGTTTTTTAGATTCAGTTGTTGATAGTTATGAATTTGTTGACTTTTTAATGTTCATAGTTTTGATCTTTTTCTTTTTCTTAGATAAGTCCCTTTAACATTTCATATAATAAAGGCTTGGTGATAATGAACTCCTTTAGCTTTACCTTGTCTGGGAAGCACTTTATCTGCCATTCAATTCTAAATAATAGGTTTACTGGATAGATTAATCTTGGTTGTAGGTCCTTGCTTTTCATCACTTTGAATACTTCTTGCCAGTTCCTTCTAGTCTGAAAAGTTTTTTGAGAAATCAGCTGACAGTCTTATGGGAACTCCTTTTTAGATAACTATCTGCTTTTCTCTTGATGCTTTTAAGATTATCTCTTTATTTTTAACCTTTGGCATTTTAATTGTGATGTGTCTTGGTGTGGTTCTCTTTGGGTCCAACTTGTTTGGGACTCTCTAGACTTGTATGTCTATTTCCTTCACCAAATTAGGGAAGTTTTCTTTCATCATTTTGTCTTTTCTTTTAAAAAAAATTTTATTTATTTACTTTTAGAGAGAGGGGAAGGGAAAGAGAGAGAGAGAAACATCAATGTGTGGTTGCCTCTCACATGCCCCCTACTGGGGACCCAACTTGTTTTGCAACCCAGGCGTGTGCCCTGATTGAGAATTGAGCCAGCGACCCTTTGGTTAGCAGGCTGGTTCTTTCATTATTTTTTCAAAAAAGTTTTCAGTTTCTTGGTCTTCCTTTTCTCCTTCTGGCATCCCTATGATTCAGATGTTAGTACATTTGGAGATGCCCAAGAGTCTCCTTAGTCTATCCTAATTTTTTTTTAATTCTTTTCTTCTTGCTGTTCTGATTGAATGCTTTTTTTCTTCCTTATGTTCCAAAGTGTTGATTTGATTCTCAGGTTTATCCTCTCCACTGTTGGTTCCCTGTAGATTTTTCTTTATTTCACTTAATGTAAATGTTGTTTCTGCTTGGGTCTTTTTTATGATCTTGCTGTACTCAGTGAATTCTTTGAGCATCCTTATTGCCAGTGTTATGAACTCTGCATTTGATAAGTTGATTATCTCTGTTTTGTTTAGTTCTTTTTCTGGAGCTTTGTTCTGTTCTTTCATTTGGGCCGTATTTCTTTGTCTCCTCAGTTTGGCAGCCTCCCTGTATTTGTTTCTGTGTATTAAGTAGAGGTGCTTTGATTCTCTGTCTTAATAGCATCACCTATTGTAGAAAAGTGTACCCATAAATTGTGTGGGGCAGAGCCTTAGGTAATCACCAGGGCAGGGCAACCCATATCACCACTTTGTGACACAGTGTGGGGGAGGACTCAGAGACAGGACAATGCCGCTTCTTGGCTTCTCAAGGTTTGTCTGGGAGGAAGCTGTCTTCCAGTACTCACCCTATTTCCAGTCATTTCACTTTCTCCCCATAAGTGACTGGTGCCCTTCCAGCTGTTGCCCTGGTGCTGAATCCCAGAGGGGGTGGGTCTGCATAAGTTCTAAGCCTGTTGCAGTCTTTTTAAGAAGAGACTTCTGAGAATCCCCCACTTCCTTCTGCCACCCCAACCCCTGCTGGTTTTTACAGCCAGAAGTTATGGGGACTTATCTTCCTGGCCTAGGCTGAGTAGTCTGGTTTGGAGCTGGGATCCCTCACTCCTGAGGTATCCCTCCTGATTTTTATGTACCACATGTGCATGTGGGACCACCCATTCAGTCGCCTCTCCATGCCCCTCTGTGTCTCTGTGCCTCTCCATACCTCTCCACCTGTCTCTGCATCTCTGCCCCTCCTACCCATCTGGATAAACATAGCTTCTTTAAATCCTTGGTTGTTGGACTCCATACAGCTTGATTTTCTGATGGTGCTGAGTGAATTGTTTTTGTATTCTAGTTGTAATTTTTTTCTGTAGTTGTGCAAGGAGGCGAAGTGTGTTTACCTAGCCCCCATCTTGACCAGAAGTCCTGTTCTCTCTTTTTTTTAAAACCTTTCCCAAGGATGTCTGTCACCATATTGATAAGGATGTCAGTCCTGCCTGCTCCATGTTGGGGCTCATAAGAGAAGCCTAGTGTCATCTGAGGGAGAATCCATAAGCCTGAAGTTCTGGTTATCCCACGGGGCCATTAAAGCCCATTAGGAAGGAAGGCAACACTGGCCAAGAAAGCTCTGGGCCTTTACCCCAGCATCAGACAAATGGCCCATTCTGCATTATTTCTTTTTGGCAAATTCTTGAGCCTAGACAAATTTATTGTAGGGCATGAGAAAAATACATTTCTGGCAGTAATGTAGATGCTTTTGTCCCACTGTGGGACACTGCAGCCCCACCCAAATCCATGGTCATGCCCACCCTCAATTTATGAGTGCTCTCCCATGTGTGTTTAATGTCTTCATGTGATTATCTTATTTTCCTGGGCCTCATCATATTTCTGTATGTCTCTCTGTCCCCACCCCCACCTTTCATCTCCATATACTATATTGTCCATTACCCATTTGCAGCCCCATTCCTCTCTCCTTGCTGTGGAAGATCTAGCAGAGAAGAAAAAAGCATCCACCTCACCAGGCTGTCCTGTTAGGCCCACAGAGCTCCCCAGGACTAGCATGTGTAGCCTTAGGACCCCTCCCACATCTGGACTCTTCTCACTACTGATGGGCCTGGGGACAAAGGAACATTGACATAACCCCAACCCCACACCATTCCATGCCAACCCTTAGCTGGGAATGGAGGGGCTGTGCTCCCCCCATGGCCTCCCTGGGTTGTTTCTTCTCATCCCTAAAGAGTCAGTTCAACTGTGCCCCTCTTCTGGAAAGCCTTCCCAGAGTCCCCCAGAAGAACAGGCCACACTCCCCTCTGGGCTCCCATAGCACTTTATATGTGCTTGAATTATAAATCTTACTACCTAGTATTGTAAATATTTCTGTTTGTTCATCCCTACTTTACTGTACTAGTAGTTTTCAGAGGCAGAGAACCCTGTTTTGGGTGGTCTCTGTATGCCCAGCACTCATCCTTCAGTAAATGGTAAGTGAATGGAGGAATGAGAGTTCCCTGGCCTCAGAAGTTTTCCAGTCTAATAGGGAAGGTAAAATAAGAATACAAATAAATACAATATAACAAAGAAAGTAGATGGAAATTATTTAAATATGGAGACATGGGGAACAGCATTCTCAGCGAAGGGAAGAGCATGGATGCATTGTGTACCCAGTCTCTACATTGAGTGCTGTGGAGGACACAAAGCTGAGTGAAATACAGGCCCCTTAGGAGAAGAAAGATCTAGGCTGGGTGTTGATGAATGAATGGACATGAAAGGTTGATTCATTCTTACATTTAGCTAGTATTTACTAATCCACTAACTGTACTAAAGCCCTGTGCCAGGCAACAGAGTGCAGGCAGCCAGTAGGAGAATCTACAAGAGTGAAGGAGTGGAGAGGGAGATGAGCCGAAGGGTGTCCACTTACAGGACCTTACAACAGGGAAATAAGGACAGGCCACAGGGGAGAGTAACAGAAGTGTCTTCTGTTAACAGGCTTGCTCACCATAGAATATCCAATAAGGGAAGAGGCAGAAATAAGTCGAATCAAAATGAAATCCTGGTTCACTATTGAGAGAGGCCTCAAGCAAAATCTCTACTCAGCAGAATCCCTTACATTACGACATCAGTCAGCCCAACCAGAGTCCTCGTTTGGAGAGTTTTCTAAGGAAGATCTTGGATCTGTTCCTGTGAGCCCCACTGATAAGAAGACCATCAAGATCCAAGCCAAAACCCCAGTCACACCCAGGTAGGCTTGGGCCTTCCTTTCCTCCAGCTTCTGTGTGTCAGATACTGTGATGGGTAGTCGACACGCAATGGTAAAAAAAATAGATGAGACCCCTCCCTGTTGGAGCTGGAATTCTTGGGCAGGGGAAAGATAGAAGATAAATGCAAGAATACCTGAAATCATGTTAGATAGTGATAAGGCTAGGAAGAAAAATCAGCATAATGGGTTAGAGCAGAGGTTGGCAATTTAGGGCGATGTGCCAATCTGGCCCTGTTGTCTGCCATTTTTATGGGTGAGCTAAGAATGGTTTTTATGTTTTCAAATGCTGAGGAGATCAAAAGGAGACTTTCTTATGACATGTGAAATGATATAAAGTTTGAATGTCAAATCCATAAGTAGGACTTTCTTCGGACCTGGCCACAGCCACTCATTTACACATTATTTACAGCTGCTTACCCTGCTAGGACAAAAGCCTTGAGTCCTTGTGACCCAGTCCATCTGGCCTGCAAATATTAGAATATTTGCACTGTGGTCCTTTATAGAAAATGTTGACCAACCCCTGGCATGGAGAGTGACTAGGAAGTAGGTGGGATGTGCTACATTAGGTAGATAGGTCAGGAAAGGCAGTCCTGAGGAGATAATATTTAACTGGAGACTGAAGAATAAATAATAGGCAGCCACAAAGAGGGATGGGGAAGGAACACCACACAAATGTAGAGCAAGTACAAAAGCCCTGAGACAAGAACAAGTTTGGTTTGTGTGGGGGAAAATAATAGTAGCAGCTCGTGATGAAGAAGTGGGAGTAATGTAAATTGAGGACAGAGAGGTAAGCAAGAGTCACATCAAGTAGCCTTGTTAGTGTTATAGGAAGTCATTCCATTACTTGAAGACAGAACATGACATCACCTGACTTATGGCTTTTTAGAAACACTTAAAATATATCTTTTATATTTTTATTTTTAACTTTAAAATATGTAATATATAAACACAGAAAAATGAATAAACCCTCAGTGTACATAGCTCAATGAGCACTATAAAGTGAATATGCCCCATTATCACCAAGTCAAAAAATAGAACATTACCAGCTCCTTAGAAGTCCCCTCTTGTCCCCTCCCAATCAGTAACCCCCTGCTCCTCCCCAACAGAAAGATTTCTAACACCAAAGTTAGCTTTTAATTTGTTTTTAGCTTTATTTAAATTGATCTATTCAGTATAGATCCATTGGTGTCTGGATTCTTTTGCACAACATTATACTTGTGAGATAGATCCATATTGTTACATGTAGTTTGCTCATTTTCATTGCTGTATAATAATCCATTGTGTGAATGCACTGCAAATTGTGCATTTTAATGTGTATGGATATTTGAGTTGTTTATAGTTTTGGTAATGACAAACTGTGCTATTGTTGCTATATGTCCTTATTTCTGGTTTGTATATGCCTGGATATGAAATTGCTATCATTGAGTATGTATATGTTCAGCTCCTAGTAGAGACTGTTTTCCCAAATGGTGATATCAAGTTCCACTCCTACCAGCAGTGTATGGGAATTCCTGTGGCTCCACATTCTCCTCAATGCTTGATAGTCAATCATTTTTATTATAACCATTCTATAAATGGTTTTTCATTTGTATTTCACTGGTTACTGTAGAGATTGAGCACCTTTTCAGTTGTTCATTGACCATTTTGAATATTCTCTTTTGCAAAGTGCCTGTTTGGGTCTCTCATCCATTTTTCTACTGGTTGTTTGCCTTTTCTTCATTTATATTTTGGAATTCTTTGTATATTGTGGATATAAGACTTTCATCAGGAATACATGGTGCAAAAGATTCTCCCACCTTTGCACTAGTCATGGTGTATATTGATAAACAAGTTGTTAAGTTTAATGTCCAATTTTCACTCTTTCTTTATAATTAGTTTTTTGTACCCTATTTAAGAAATTACCCTATTCAAACAACATAAATATATTCTTCAAAGTTGCTTTCTAATAGTCTTTTTTGTTTTAATGTTTATAGTTACTCACCAACTGGAAATGATTTCTGTGTATAATGTGCAGTAGGAGCTAAGTTTTAATTTTTTCTATATATTTCCAACTGAACAGCATCACCTATTGAAAAGATTGTAACTTTCCCTCAGCTCTGTGCTGAAAACTCTATAATAAATCAAGAGGCTCTATCTGTGTAAATCAAGGGTCATCTTCTGGACTCCCTATTTCATTCCCTATTGTCTTATTATAGTTTCATGATAAATATTGGTGTACAGCAGAATATTGATATACTCAGACTTTGTTGTTCTAAATTGTTTTGCTGTTCTTGGCACTTTACATTTCCATATAATTTTAGAATCACCCTGTTAATTTAAAAAAATGTCCTGGAGTTTCAATCGGATTGTTAATATTTTTGTAATATCGGAGTATTTTAATTCATGAACATGGTATATCTTTTTATTTATTTATTTAGGTTTTCTCTAATCTCTCCATAGTATTTTATAGCTTTCAGCATAGAAGTCTTCTGTTTTTTTTGTTGTTGTTGTTTTTTTAAAATTTATCCTAGGGTATTTAATAGTTTTTGGTCCTGTTACAAAATATTTTAATCCAATTTTTTTATTTGTTGCTGGTATACAGAAAGGCAATTGATTTTATCTCAATTTAAAGTTATTTTTAATTTATTTACAGTAAACTTTACTCCCTTTGTCATAAAAATCTATGAGTTTTGACACATGCATAGAGTTGTGTAACTACCACCATAGCCCAGATACAGCACAGTTTTATCACCTTCCCCACCAAAAAAATAATAAACAACCTACAAATTCCCTCATGCTACCCCTTTGCAGTCTCATTCTTCCCTCACTGTTAAATCTTAACAACATTGACCTGTTTTCTGTAGCTCTAAGTTTTGTATTTCCTTAAATGTCATTTGAGTGGAATTATACATCATAGAGCCTTTTGAGTCTATAGTTTCTTTCACTTAGCATAATGCATGCAACGTTCATTTACATGGTGGGGGGGAGCTGTGCTTCAATCTTTGTGAGGGCTTGTCTATTTCTGTTTCACTTTTACTTCTGAGGTATAGCTCTTCAGGTCCTCAACCAAAAGCCTGGGGTGTTTACCAGGCCAACGTCTTTGGTGGTCCCTGAACTCCCCTTCCACCCCTGTAGCCCATGAACATGTCAGCAGCTCTGATCAGTCTCTCAGCCTGTCATTCCAGGTCTCACTTTCAGAATCAGTACTTGCCTTGACAGGTAAAGCTGCCCTATATATCACACTCACCTTTCTTGGTTCATCTCTTCTTCCAGATGCTGATCCTGCAAATTCTTATTTACTTATGAAATCTCTAATGCATTTAAACAGTGTCTTAAAATATATTTTGTTGAGCTTTTCTTATTTTTCTCAGGAAGGACTCTAAAGCACCCTAGTCAGCCATTGTTGGAAATAGAACATTTTTATTGCTCCACAGAAAAAGGATTTTAGGGTGGAAAGAGTGGAATCACAATAGTTAAGATACTATTTTAGTAATCCAGGTGACACTGGTATTGTGCTGTCAAGGGTAGTATCAGAAATAAGGAGAAAATTAGACATACTTGTTATAAATTTGGAAATAGAGCTAACAGAAATGACTGATAGATGTGGGGCAAGTGAAAACAAGTGTGGATGACTTTGGGGGTTTGGCTGAAATAATTGAGTAATGAGGGTGTCATTAACTTGATGGGGAAGCATGATGGCACAGGAAGTTTGGGAGGGGTTAGGTAAGAATAAATGTGCAAATTAAAAATATGCTCCCTTTAGTTTGCATTTGCACCTATGTGAGCAGAGATCCTGGCCCAGGTGGGGAGAACTCAGGAAGCATGCAGAGCCATTGTGACAATTTTTCATCAGGAATTTTTGCATCTGTATTCATAATGAATATTCACCTGTATTTTTCTTTCTTTACATTTATTTTTTACATGAGTTTGATGAAAATTGATGTTATTTCTTCAAATGTTTGGTAGAATTTACAAGTGAAACCATCTGGTCCTGGGCTTTTCTTTATGGGAAGGGTTTTTTTTTTTTTTAAATTACTGATTCAATCTTTTTACTTGTTAGAGACTTATTCCGATTTTATATGTCTTCTTGAACTTGAATCAGTTTTAGTAGTTTGTGTATTTCTAGGAATTTGTCTATTTTATTTATGTTATCAAATTATTAGGTACAGTTTGTAATATACTCTCATAATCCTTTCAGTTCTGTAAGGTCAATAGCAATGTCCCACTTTCATTTTTGATTTTAGTAATTTGAGTCTTCTCTCTTTTTTTCTTAGTCTGGTTAAAGATTAGTCGATTTTGCTGATCTTTTTAGAGAACCAACATTTGTTTAGTTGTTTCTCTTTATTGGTTTTCTGTTCT
This sequence comes from Trachops cirrhosus, assembly GCA_028533065.1. NCBI lineage: Eukaryota > Metazoa > Chordata > Mammalia > Chiroptera > Phyllostomidae > Trachops > Trachops cirrhosus. The sequence goes on from CM052544.1 coordinate 34,319,379, forward strand.
CTTTTTTCTTAATCTCAACTTTAATGATTATTTATTTCCTTTTCTCTGTCACCTTTGGGTTTAGTTTATTCTTGTTTTTTCATTGTAAGATTAGTTTAAGTTATTGATTTGAGATCTTCTTTTTTCATGTTATACTTTCCCTCTGAGCACTGCTCTCAATGTATCCCTTAAGTTTTCGTATGTTGTGCTTTGTTTTCATTAATATCAAAGTGTTTTCTAGTTTCCTTTGAGATTTCTTCTTTGATCCATTGTCTAAGAATATGTTACTTAAATTCCACATATTCATGAATTTTCCAAAATTTCTTATTAATAATTTCATTCATTGTTTTTGAAGAAGACATATTCTCGTATTTCTTTCTAATTTTTGAGATTTTTTCATAAGTGAGTATATGGTCTATCCTGGGAATTTTCCATGTACACTTGAGAAGAATGTGTATTCTGCTGTAGTTGGTGGTTGGATTAAGTGATCTATATACACATGTCTTTTAGGTGTAGTTGGTTTATAGTGTTCTTCAAGTTGTCCATTTCCTTGCTTATCTTTCATCTAGTTGTTCTGTTTATTATTGAAAGCAGAGCATTGAAATATTCTACTATCAGAGACTTCCAGCTAAGACGGAGGTGTAGGTAGACACACTGTGCCTCCTTGTACAACCAAAATTAAGGACAGCAAAAATTTAGAAACAAAAAAAAAACAGATCTGACAGAAAATTGAACTGTATGGAAGTCCGACAACCATTCATCCAGACCAATATACCAGGTGTAAAGGGGGAGCAAGACAGACCGTGCAACCCAGGGCCCCAGGAAATAAAGCCTAAAAGCACTGATTGAAAACACTTGTTGGGGTTGAGACTTGTTGGGGTTGGTGCCAGAAGAGACTACCAGCCTCACAGGAGAGTTTTTTGGAGAGACCCACCGAGTTCTAGAACATACACAAGCCCACCCACCTGGGAACCAGCACCAGACGGGCCAAATTTGCTCGTGGGAAGCGGTGGAAAGGACTGAAATACGAGAGAGAGAGCGCTAAGCAAGCACCATTGTCTCTGACTCCTCCCCCACATACAGCATCACAACCCAGCAACTGGGTTGCCCCACCCTGGTGAATACCTAAGGCTCTGTCCCTCATAGGTAACAGGCGTGACCAGACCAGCCCCCGCCCCCAAAAAAGACTCAAATGGAAGAACAAATCAAAGCCTCAGAGCCAATACACCTAAACTACCAAGAGATAGCCAACCTATCAGATGCACAGTTCAAAGCACTTGTGATCAGGATGCTCACAGAATTGGTTGATTTTGGTCACAAATTAGATGAAAAAAATGAAGGCTACATTAAGTGAAATGAAGGAAAATGCACAGGGAACCAATAGTGATGAGAAGAAAACTGGGACTCAAATCAATGGAGCAGACCAGAAGGAAGAAAGAAACAACCAAACAGAAAAGAAGGAAGAAACAAGGATTCAAAAAAATGAGGAGAGGCTTAGGAACCTCCAGGACATCTTTAAACGTTCCAAAATCTGAATTATAAGGGTACCAGAAAGAGAAGAGGAAGAGCAATAAGTGGAAAAGATATTTGAACAAATAATAAAGGAGAACTTCACCAATCTGGCAAAGGAAATAGACTTCCAGGAAGTCCAGGAAGCTCAGAAAGTCCCAAAGAAGTTGGACCCAAGGAGGAATACACCAAGGCACCTCATAATTACATTACCCAAAATTAAAATGAAGGAGAGAATTCTAGAAGCAACAAGAGATAAGGGGACAGTCACCTACAAAGGAGTTCCCATTAGACTATGAGCTGATTTCTCAAAAGAGATCTTACAGGCAAGAAGGGGCTGGAAAGAAGTATTCCAAGTCATGAAAGGCAAGGACCTACATCCCAGATTTCTCTATCCAGCAAAGCTTTCATTTAGAATGGAAGGGCAGATAAAGTGCTTCCCAGATAAGG
>CM052544.1:34321816-34401171 GCA_028533065.1 Trachops cirrhosus
AAAGAACTTATGACACATGGACATGAACTAAAGGAGGGAATGTGGGTGGGAGGGGGTGTGCAGAGTGGAGGGGAATGAAGGGGGGAAATAGGACAACTGTAATAGCATAATCAATAAAATATATTAAAACAGAAATATTCTACTATCATTGCAGAACTATTTCTCCCTTCCTTGTGTCAATTTTGCATCATATATTTAGAAGCTCTATTGTTACATGCATATATGTTCATAATTGTTATGTTTCTAGAGAGAGTGTCTCTTTTCTCAGTATTCAATGCCTTATTCATCTCCTGAAATAATTTTTTACTTAAGATCTATTTTGTCTGACATTAGTTTAACCACCAGTGCTCATTTTTGTTACTGTTTGCTGGGAGTTTATTTCCATCCTTTCACTTGAAACCTTGCTGTTTCTTTGAATCAAAAATGAGTCCCCAGAGAGAATATAGTTGTATCATGGGCTTTTTTTCATTCTGTCAATTTGTGACTTCTGTCAAAGATTTTAGTCCATTTCCATTAAAAAGTAAATACTATTAAAGAAGGACTTCAGCTATTTTGCTATTGGTTTTCTACAAATATTATATCCTTTTTGTTCCTCAGTTCCTCCATTGTTGACTTTTGTGTTTGAATTTGTGTATATGTGTGTGTGTGTCTCATGGTGTGATGGTTAATTTTATGTTTCAATTTGACTGGGCTAAGGGATAACTGAACTAAGGAAAAAACATTATTTCTGAGTGCATTTGTGGAAGTGTTTCTGGAAGAGAATAACATTTCATTCAGTTGACTGAATAAAGAGATTTGGCCTTACCAATGTGGGAGGGCATCACCCAATTCAATAAGGGCCTGAATAAAATTTAAAAAATAAAATGTAGAGCAAATTTCTTCTCTCTCATCTTTTTTTCACTCTGACAACTAGTTAGTATTTATTCTAAGTCATAAAACTGTTACTGACTTGATAGAAATTAATTTAGAGACCTTCAGAAATCAGTTTTTTACATTTTTTTATTGTTGTTCAATTACAATTGTCCCTAATTTCCCCCTTACTATTCCCTGTCCTACCCATCCCCCACCTCCCACATTCAATCCTCTCCCCTTTGTCTTTGTCCATGTTTCCTTTACACATATTCCTTGATGACCTTTCCCCCTACCCCCTGTTATTCCCTCCCACCTCCCCTGTGGTTACTGTCAGTTTTTTCTTTATTTCAATATCTCTGGTTATATTTTGTTTGTTTGTTTGTTTGTTTTATTGATTAGTTTCCTCTTATCGGTGAGATTGTGTGGTATTTGTCTTTCACTGCCTGGCTTAGTGCTCTCCATTCCATCCATGCTGTTGCAAAGAGTAGGAGTGCTTTCTTTTTATTCTGTAGTATTTCATAGACAGTAACACACTTATAGTGGGGGATTTTAACACCCCACTGTCAACAATGGACAGATCTTCCAAACAAAATATCAACAAGGATATTGTGGCACTGAATGATGCACTAGATCAAATGGACTTAACTGATATATATATACAACCCTACATCCCAAAGAAGCAAAATACACATTCTTTTCAAATGCACATGGAACATTTTCAAAGACACACCACATGATAAGACACAAAACAAATCTCAACAAATTGAAGAAAATTGAAATCATATCAAGCATTTTCTCGGACCAATAAGAACTTAAAATTAGAAACCAACCTCAAGGAAAAAACTCAAAAACATTCAAATTCATGGAGACTGAATAGCATGCTATTAAACAATAAATGGGTTAATAATGAGAGCAAGGAAGAAATCAAAAAGTTTTTGGAAACAAATGAAAATGAACACCCAACAGTCCAAAACCTATGGGACACAGTGAAGGCAGTCCTGAGAGGGAAGTTCATAGTAATACAGGTCTACCTAAAAAAGACAGAAACAGTTCAAACAAACAATCTAACCCTACACCTACAACAACTGGAGGAACAATAACAAACAAAGCACAGAGCAAGTAGAAGGAAGGAAATAATCAAGATCAGGGTAGAATTAAATGACATAGAGACTAAAAGAACAATTCAAAGGATCAATAAATCCAGGAGCTGGTTCTTTGAAAAGATAAACAAAATCCCAAGCTTTAAGAAGGCTCATCAAGAATAAAAGAGAGAGGACCCAAATAAAATAAAAAATGAAAGAGGAGAGATTACAACTGATACCACACAAGTACAAAGGATTATAAGAAATTATTATAACAAGTACATGCCAAGAAGTTTGAAAACCTGGGTGAAATGAACAAATTTCTACAAACATATAATCTTCCAAAACTAAATCAAGAAGAAGCAGAAAGCTTGAACAGACTGGTAACAGCTAGTGAAATTGAAGTGGTAATCAAAAAACTCCCGGCACACAAAAGTCCTGGACTGGACAGCTTCACAGGAGGATTTTACAAAACATTTAAGGAAGAGTTTACCCCTATCACTCCCAAACTATTCCAAAAAATCCAATAAGAAGACTTCCAAGCTCTTTTTATGAGGCCAGCATCATCCTAATCCCAAAACCAGTTAAAGACACAACAAAGAAAGAAAACTACAGGCCAATATTGCTGATGAACATAGATGCTAAAATCTTCAACAAAATACTGGCAATCCACAGCCAGCAATACATGAAAAAGATCATAAACCATGATCAAGTGGGAGTCATACCAGAAATTAGTTAAAAAGAAAAGAAATTAGTTTGGATTTCAGTGCTTGAGAATGTTAAATATAAGATATAATAAATTTCTTACCATGATCTTTTTAAAATTTTTATTAAATTCATTGGGGTGACACTGGTTAATAAAATATATAGGTTTCAAGTGTACATCATGTACATCATGTATACTGTATTGTGTATTCACCATCCAGAGTCGAGTCTCTTTCCATCACCATTTAGCCCCCATTTACCTTCTTCTACACCGCCCATACCTCCTTTTCCTCTTCCTGAGCTGGGAAGTTCATTCAGGCTCCTGGTTCTTGGGCCTTTAGACTTCAGCACCTATACAACAGCCTCCCGGTTCTTAAGCCTTTTGCCTTTGCCAGTGGATTATCTCATTATCCGCCCCCCCAACCCCCACCCCCGGTTCTCAGGTCTTTGGACTGAGATTGAATTATACCACTGGCTTTCCTAGTTTCCCAGCTTGCAGACAGCAGACTGTGGGACTTTTTGGCTTCTATAAGCATGTGAACAAATTCCCATAAATTTCATTTGTGTGTGTGTGTGTGTGTGTGTGTGTGTGTGTGTGTATAGAGTTTCAAGTTACTGCCCAGTATTATTCTATTTTAATCTAAAGGACTCTCTTCAGCATTTCTCGTGGGGCAGGCCTACTAATGACAAACTCCCTCAGCTTTTGTTTAACTGGGAATGTCTTGATTTCCCTTTCATTTCTGAAGGCTAAATTTGCTCAGTATAGAAATCTTTGCTGATATTTTTTACATTATATTATATTATAATATATAAGAATTATATCATATATTATATAATATATAAGGCTTAATATATAAGCCTTATGTATCTATAAGGTATAAAAAGGCTTATTATAATATATTATATATGAGGCTTGTGCACATTCTTGTGCCCGTGGGTCTCTCCAACGAACTCTCCTGTGAGGCTGGGAGTCTCTCCCTGTGCCTCAACCTCCACAGGGGTTTTCAATCGGCGTTTTGAGGCTTTATTTCCTGGTGCTGGGACCCTGGGTTGAGTGGTTTGTCTCGCTCCCCAGTTTCGCCGGGTTTATCTGCATGCAAATGTGGGACCTCCCAGTCAGCCAGCCACCTTGTGCTCAGTGCCTCACTGGGTCTGCCCGTTGTCACCCTGCCCCGGGATCTGCCAGCCACTGTCTGCATGCCCAGGGTCCGCCCACTGCCATCTTATGTACCTGGTGCCACCGCTTTTTTGCAGGCAACACTTCTCCGCCTGGCTCCCAACTCCACCCCATCTACTGGTCTGGATGAATGGGTCTATTTTAACTTCTTAGTTGTCAGACTTCCATACAGTTCAATTTTCTGTCAGTTCTGGTTGTTATTTTGTTTCTAAATTGTTGTTGTCCTTATTTTGGTTGTGCAAGGAGGCACAGTGTATCTACCTACACCTCCATCTTGGCCAGAAGTCCTGCATCTTTCTTGAATGGAAAGCAAACAGACTTGCTAGATGTTGGATAGGATATGAGATGTGAGAGAAAGAAAGTTGTTCAGGATGACTACAAAGCTTTTGTTGGATGGATGAATGAATGAGTCATTTGTTGATTGCATTTTGCACCTGAGGAAATGGAGGCCCAGAGAGGTTAGGGGACCCAATGAAGGTGGTGCTGCCTGTTGGTGGTGGAGGCCTGGCTAGAACTGTGCCTTCTCCACAGCAGCAGGGCCTCTGTCCATGTGGAAGCAGGGCCCGCTGAGTCTTGCCCACTTGCTCCTTCTTGCAGAGGGAAGGCCCGGGAGGTGCGCAGCCCCACCAGGTGGGCAGCCTCACCATCTGACTGCCCTTTGGTGCTGAGGAAGCTCATTTGTAAGGAGGACATCCGTGCTGGCTGCAAGTGCATAGTGAAGGCACCCCTGGTGACTGATGTGGAGCTAGAACGCTTCCTGTCAGCGCCCCGGGACCCCAGCCAGGTGCTGGTGTTCGGGATAGTGTCGGGCCAGAGATCCACCAGCACAGGACAGCTCCAGTGGCTGCTCAACACACTCTACAGTCGCCAGCAGCAGGGCCGTGCCTCACCCTGCATCCAGGTGGGTCCTGGGCCCAGCAGAGGGGGCCTCAGTGTCTGAGGGTGGGGCGACGGGCGGGGGGAGACCTGCAGGGAGGATTAGGACTGGCTGAGCACCTGGCTGAGCACCTGGCCGAGAGGTTGCATCTCCAACTCAGCACACGGCCCTCTTTCACTTCCTTTTCTCCTTGGGGCTTTGCACTCACTCTTCCTACTGTTTGCAGTGTTTTCTCCCACTCATCATCCTGTCCCAGGGTGGATGTCACCACATCAAGGTGGGTACCTTTTCTGACCTGGAGACAAAGTCAGACCCCTGTTGTTTTTTCCCTGAGTGCTCACCACAGTTTGTGGTCATGTCCTGGGTATTTATAGCAGAGCCACACTCCCTGCTAGATCCTCAGGGCTAAGGAATGTGTGTAGACAGTGGCCCTCTTACGTGTCGGTCCTGTGCAGGGCTCTGTGCTCCACTGTTGACTTTGACACAGCCCTGGAGGGGCTCCCAACGTGATGGGTCGGTAAGTACAGCAAGCCTGAATGAGGGCCATGGAAGGACAGCTCCAGGCACATAGGAACTGGGGAGCAGGGGAACACCTCTCAAGGGCCTGGGAGAGTCCCCCAGGATGAAAGGGATTTGGCAGGTGGGTGAGTGTTTCTGGCAGAGGCCTGTGCCAAAGTGAACAGGGGAAAAGCTGCTCGAGGTCCCAGTTCATTATGGGTCAGTCAGTCAGGGGCACATGAAAACTTCTTGCTACTGAGTCGTTTCTAAATCTCATCATCATCCCGTTCAGGGGTGATGCACAGTTCAGGGGTGGCCCTGTCCCCAAACTGACTGGAGCAGATGCCACATGAGCACAAGAGCTTTGTGTCTACTTGTTGACTTCCTCAAACCCTGTTTGTTCAGGCGCCCTCTCAAACCTACTGTCTTCTCCCTGTCTTCCTTTGGCTGCAGCCCTGAATTCTGAGGTTTTGTGTTCACCCTGGGGACACCCTCTCAAGTCCTTCTCCCAGGGGTGTCACCTTCCTGACCCCAACATACCCACTTCAGACCTGCACTCCAGCCAGTGCCAGGAGCTTAGTGTTGGGACCTTTCTGGTCAGACTTCAGAAGACATTTTGTAGTTTCATACATCAAATCCACATATGTTTTAAACTTAGAGTTGACTTTAGTTTATTTCAGGGCTTTTAATTGTTCACTAGTAATTGCCCATACGCACAGGAATGCATGGTGGTGCAGCTCAGCCATGAGCAGCCTGGATGGGGACAGGGCCTGGCCTGAGGTGTCCAAAGGCCATGACAGATGGACAGCAGAGAGCAGACCTGGAGGCTGGTGTCTCACACTGACTCTGGTTCCACCATTCAGTGCCTTAAGACAGGACTGTTCCCTGAGGTTCTCTTGCTCTGATAGCTAGAGCACCAGGTGTGGCTCTGGGCTTCACATTTTAAACTGAAAGATTAGGCAGAACAACTGGAGGCACCTGAAATAAAAGGTACATAAAACCAGAAAGTATCACATTAGCTGTGTTAATGAATCCATAGCATCCAGAAACAAGGAGGAGGAAGAGATCAGCTTTACTCTGGATTGACCAGGCTATGCCTTGAGATTTGGGTTGAAATCAGTGGAATTGAATGGATTTAATGACAGGGAGGTATCCAGAAGGGCAGCCAGCAGAGGGATGGGGGCAGAAAATCCTGGAAATGGGTATACCCAGGAACATGGTTCCCACCTTCAAATCTCCATAGTTTCTCTCAGGCAGAGGGAACAGGAAGGTCCCACAGACTCCAGAGGGCCAGGCTGCTAGTGGATGTCACATGGTAGGCAATCATCTTGGTGACAGCTTTCACCAATAGAAGACCCTAATTGGATCTGGGGACATTCTCTGGGATGGCATGCAGGGGCCTAACAGCCCCTTTGAGTAGGAGTTGAAAGGGAGGGGGTGTTGTATGGGGCTCCCGGACTCAGTGGGAGCCTGGCCTGGCTGAGAATGCGGGAACGTGGATGCATCCTTTCGGCATGGAGCTGATGGGCGTTCATTCTCTTGGCAGTGTCGGCGTGACCCCTACCGCCTACTACGGTATGACCTGGACAGCCCCCTGCAGAAGGACCCGCCCCTGCTGGTGACGAAGTATGCTGTGATGCAAGGGATGGTTTTGGTGAGCCGGAACACAGCCGGGGACTCACCACCAACTACCAACCGCCCAGTCTCCATAGTCCTTACCCTTGTGGAGTCACAGATGTGGGAGTGGGGAGGATGGAGGGCCTGCAGGATTCTCTCCCAGCCTGGCCTCCTGTCTCTAGCCTGACCCCTTGTGCCTCCTGTCTGGAGAGACTGAAGGGACGCTTGACCAGAAAGCCAAATACTCTCCATGTCTTTGTTTATTTAAAATAACTTTTTACTTTTTCTAGAAACACTGGATTGTAAAAATATATATAGAGTGGGGCAAAAGTGGTTTACAGTTGTTCATAAAAAATAATATACTAATAATACAAGCATAAACTCTGTTTCTCATACTCACAACTGTAAACCTACTTTTGCTCCACCCTGTATATTCATTGTGGAAAACCTGGAAAATACAATTTGGGATATAATCACTTCATCATGTCACCTAGGTTGCCTCATTTGTTACACGACACGTGTGTGCCTGCACCTGATCAGTCGGTGCCACAGGAGGCCTCGGCCACACCCAAGGTGATATTTTGGTGTCTGGCCTTTGAACACCTGATTTTTAACCACTGTGTTAGAAAGAATATGTCATTTTAGTTTTTCTCCTGTCCTGCCTTTGTGGGGCCTTTGTAGATTATTTCCTTTTTTTTGTCATGACAAATAACACTAAAGAATATTCTTGCACAAAAATCTTTGGACAGGTCTCTATTTGTTGGAGACTGACAGGTAGAGGGTGGGAGCACAAGATCCCTGCCCTCAAGGGGCTTTCATCCCGTGGGACCAGCTGGTCCATGTATCGGAGCGGGTTTGAGACTAGCCCCCTCAGAGCAGGAAGACACCCTTCCGGCCCCAGAGTTCTGGGCGGTCTTGTGTATGAAGTGACATGTGAGCTGGTCCCTCTGGCAGTGGGCAGAGGCTGGGATGATGGGGCTGGCCTTTGACTTGGGGGGTCCTAGACAGAGGACAGGCTTAGCCACACCTCACTGGGTGACTTGGGGAGAGCAACCTCCCTTCCCCAGCCACCAGAGAAAGGCCTGGATTCTGGCACAAGCTCTGAGAGCCCGTGGCACTGTCCTGAGATTCAGTGCTGATGTGCTGAGGCCTCTCCCCTCTGCTTCCTCCCTGTCTGTCAGCAGATGTTCGCTTCGGGGAAGCTCCTTTTTGGGGGCAGCGTTTTGAATGGATATGGCTTCAGCAAGCAGAATCTACTGAAACAGATCTTTCAGGCTCAACAGGACTGCAAGATGGGTTACTTCCTGCCAGAGAACTACAAGTTTAGGTAAAACAGGAAAAACTTAGACTAAGGAAGGATGAGGGCAGGGAAGGGTAGATGGGGAGGAGGGAGAAGTCGGCACTATGGAAGGGACACTGGTGAACCAAAGAGGAGTGAGGTGAGGCGGGAGCAGGGATGGGGACTGTGGTCTCCACCTGCAGTCCACAGTAGAAGCTGGCACGGGCGGACTTTGCAGGTGGACAGGGTGGGAAAGAGAGCAGGCTGTGAGGCGGTGAACGAGTCCGTGCTGTTGGTTTCTTCAGGATGCAAGTTTGGAAAGAGGGCTCTCTTGGAGAAGGAGGGACACAGGACCATTTGCCCGGTGCTGGTTTCTGTAGGACAAACAATGGATGCAGGTGTTGGGCAGGGGCCCTAGTGACACTCCCACCTTTTGTCCCATCGCACCCCACCCCATCTCATCTTATGTGCAATCGAAGTACCGCTTCTACTTTGTTTACCAGCAGGGCCACATAGACAAGGGCCATTCATAAAGTGACCTCAGGTCCTTGTAAGGGAAGTGGTGTGGCCTGGCTTAAGTCTGACTCTTGGCCTCTGAGGTCTTGCTTTTCAACCAGGTGATGCCCATTACTGGGCACCACCTGGGCCCAGCTTGGGTGAGATGAGCAAAGGTAGGTGTCTCAGCTCAGGCAGCATACTGCCTGGTCCAGGGGAGAACCCTAGGGGTCTTCATGTTGCTGAAAACTATATTGGGAGGAAGGAGCAGATTCTAGAAGGCCTGGGCCATAGGGTGCAGCAGAAAACTGACTGGGTCTGGGGTCCCAAGACAAGGCTAGAGCCCCTGCCCTGCTCTTTACTAGCTGGGTGACCATGGGCTAATCCATTTGGCTTCCTAGTCCTGCTTTCCTTACCTTTATTCTAAAGCAAGAGTAAGCGTAGCTGTTACCTGTCTCGAGTTGTGAGGATCAGGTAAGTCAATACATGTGAAATGCTTTATTTATTTATTTTTAATTTATTTTTAGAGAGAAGGGAAAGGAGGGAGAAAGAAAGGGAGAGAAATATCAATGTGTGGTTGCCTCTCATGTTCCTCACTGGGGACCTGGCCTGCAATCCAGGCATGTGCCCTGACTGGGAATCAAACTGGTAACCCCTTGGTTCTCAGACCTGCACTCAATCCACTGAGCTATACCAGCCAGGGCTGAAATGCTTTAAAATGAGGGTAATAATGCCTATCTCACAGGGTTGTTCATGAGGAACTTATGAATGTTTACCAAAGTGCTTTCTAAACCTGCGTGCAGACCTGGGCTTGCCTATGATTGCACCCCCACTGCACTGACTTGGGCATCCCCCACTCCCACCAGGCCACTCAGCTTTCTAGGAGTCCTGTGTGCTGAGTTTGGGGCTTGTCAGAATGTCTGCCTGACCCGAAAGAGGTTTGGAGGAAATCCACTCCAGAGAAACTGTGGAGGTTACACCATGACCCAAGCATCCTGGAATGCTTAGTGGAGAAGGCAGGGTCCAGAGGAGGCTATGGACATTAGGAAGGGCAGAAACTGACAGGTACTGCAGAGAGCAAAGTCACCGAGGCATGAGAATCGAAGAGGGAGGGCATGGAGGTCTTTGATTGACAACTCTAGAGAAAAAGGAAGACAGAGGCAGTGGGGTTGCTCAGGTTTAAGTACAAAATACACCAAAGACCAAAGGGATCAGGGGAGGGCCCACTGGGAAGGCCCAAACTGTAGATGAACTGGGGCCAAAGACAACAAGTGAGGGCATTTTCAGAGACATTCAGAAGCCCAGTTCACCACGTGGGGATGTGGTAGACAGGGAGTGGGGGTTGCCAAAACTAGTTACAAAAAGACACAGCTCTTATTTGGCTTCTACTGTCCTCAAAAGGAGGATGACCTTTAATGGAAAAGGGCGGCCTATGCCTAACACAGGCAAGACGGCAGGAGGAGGAGTCCGCCACCTTCAGTCGCTCTGTGAACTTGGCAAACCACTCGCCCTCTGTGTGCCTCAGCAGGAGTCAGCATAGTTTTTACCTGTCTTAATTTGGGTGAAATGTAGGCACATCACTATCGTTTACTGAGAGGTTACAAATTTTAGTTGTTAATGTTATTATTACTATAACTAAAATGAGTTCTGGGCTCCAAATTTGTTATATCCAAGGGGTCTGAAAGGACTTAATAGTATGTTTGTGACAGTTTTCAACAATTTTTGAGGAACAGTGGAGAAAGAATCAGAAAACTGGGCGTGCATAAACACACACATGCGCACACACACACAGCGCAGCTAGATTAGGTTGTTGAAAGTGGAGAGGGGCAGATTTGTGAAACTATAAACCAGGAGGACTCTTCCTGATTCTAGAATGGCTTATTTGAAAACTTTTCATTTTAGTGAGAAAGGGAATGAAATGTCTACAAGAAAATGTTGCCATAACAACTGTTCTGTTATCTATATCTGTGAAACTACCACCCCAAGCTCAGTGGCACCAAACATCACAGTTATCTGTTATTATTGTCTATGAGGGTTGGGGAGCCTACTAGGCTCAGCTTGGTGGTTCTTGCTTGGGTCTTGTAGGCAGCTGTGGTCAGAAGTTGGCTGGGGCTGGAGTCCTCTCTAAGGTTTGCTTACTCACGTGGCTAGTAGCTGGTCCAGGCTGTCAGCTGGAAAGCTTACATGTGGCCTCTCCATGTGGCCTGGGCTTCCTCGCAATATGGCCACTAAGTTCCAAGAGCAAAGTCCCAAGAGAGCCAGGTGGGAACTGAATTGCCTTTTATGACTTGACCTCATGAGTCATTTAGCATCACCTTCCTCTGCATGCGAGTCCCTAGGGCCAGCCCATGTTCAAGGGAGAGGAACAAGACCCTACTTCTTGATGGGAGGACTGTTGAGGAACTTGTGGACATGCTTTAAAACCACCACTGACCCCAGGTCCTCTCCCAGCAGGGAAACTAGATCAGTAATGAGAGACATGCTGTCTGCCTGATCGTCTGGATTTGGGAAGTCACCGGGTGAAAGCTCTTGATGTACTATGGGCAAATAGATAGACATGGCTCAGGGGGCCATGTGTTTAGCCACGCCCAGCGAGCAGCGAGCAGTGGCAGCCTGAAGGGCAGTCCTCTGTGCTTGGCCTGTTCACTCGTTTGCTAAATATGCAACTTGGATGAGTGCACGGGAGGCTCACCGCTCAACTGTGCACTAGAGGGGGTGGGATGACGGGGTTGAGGTTTGCAGTACACTCAGCCGCCAAGAAGTGATTTGAGAGGAAGAAGAACAAGTGTTCACTTTTAGAGTTGGAAAGCTTATGGTTGGTGGATGCGGAAGTCCCAGCATGACAGACTGTTACGCTGAAAAAAAAATCTTAGGAGGCAGAAGTATCAGTGTATAGTGCAAGGGAGGTGTGTAGTGCCTGGAGTGCTAATGTTTCATTTCTGGGTGTACTGTTTCAAGAAGGATGTTGGCAAGCAGCTTTGCATTCAGAACTATGGGCATGGGGGTGAGGCTCACCTTGCCTTGGTGGGAATCCTGTCTCCCTCACCTAGAATTTTAATATGCTAGGGTTTGTACAGCCCTAGTGGGTAGGGAGGTTGTGGGAGAAGAGACAGGTCAGCAGAATAAATGTAGGGAGTGGGCAGAGCTGGGCACCAGATCTGGAAAGGCTGGGCCAGTCACTGGGCTGTAGGCACTTCGGCCTTCTCTTTCCTTAGAGGAGCCGGCCACTCAAAGAGTCCTCAGTCCAGGCCCCGGGTCTGTGAGGCCACCTTGGAGAAGCAAGAGCTGTGAGCAAGGAAGAAGAACCGGGTCTGTCCATGGCTAGTGAAGTCGCTTGGCTGCCCAGGGAGGGGGGCTCCCTGCTGAGTTCTTGAGCTCCAGCTGAGATTGAGGTGGGCTCCTGCCTAGCAAGTAGACTGGTTGTGACAAACAGAGCAGAAGGGTGGGGGCAGACCAGGCCAAGCACAACCGGGGGGAGGCTGTGGGGCCACTGGAAGGATCCCAGACTCATGCAGGCCTGAGGGGCTGGGGTCGCCTGGGCACAGCTCTGTGCCGAGAAGTAGGCAGTGGGTTGGGAGGGGGCTGCCGGTCCCTCTGCATGTGTTAAGCTGTGCCAGCAGAAAGCTGTTAAGCTGGGTGTCCTGCATCACATGCCCTAGATACTTCACCTTCCTTCTTGTTCCCTCTGCATCCCCAGGGCTCAGCACATGGGGGGCTCTTGGGAAATGGTCGCTGAATGATGACCTAGGGCTGATTTTATTCCAACCCAGAGAGTCAAAAATCAGGTCAGAATGAGGAAGGGCTGGCTGAGAGAGTGATAATAACTGCATGCCATGGTCATCGGCTGCCCCTCCCTCAAATACCTCCACTGAGGGGAGAGCCTCTCTCCAGAAGTGGTCGTCCCCTTCTCAGCCGAAAACTCATGCCTCTCCCTCAGTTTCTGAACAATGAGCAAGTACTGCATGTGCAGCTTGTGCTCCACAGTGGGAATTTGCAGGTGAAGGAGACCTGGACTGCTGCTGTTTCACTGATCCAAAGACCCAGAAACTGGTGTGAAAAAGAGTGAAGGGCACTAATCATCAGAGAAATGCAAGTTAAAACCACAACAAGATACCGCCTCACACCCACTAGGATGGTTATTATCAGGAAGAAAGAAAAAACAGAAAATAACAAGCTTTGGTGAGGATGTAGAGAAGTTGGAAACCTAGTGCGCTGCTGGTAGGAATGTAAAATGGCACAGCCACTGTGGAAAACAGGATGTCAGTTTTTTGAAAAACTAAGCATAGAATTACCATACGATCCAGTCATTGCACTTCTGGGTATCTACTCAAAAGAATTGAGAACAGGGTCTCAAAAAGATATTTGTACACCCCTGTTCAGAGCAGTTCTTTTCAGAATATCCAAGAAGTGGAAGCAACCCATGTATTCATTAATGGATGAATAGATAAAGGAAATGTGGTCTGTATATACGTACATGGAGTATTACTCAGCCTTAAAAAGAAAGGGACTTCTGCAGTGTGCTACAACGTGGATGAAACATGAGGCCATTATAATCAGTGAGATGAGCTAGTCATGAAAGGACAAATGCTCAATGATTCCATTTATATGATGTCCCCAGAGTAGTCAAATGTATAAAGACAGAAAGCAGAGGAGGGTGTTGCAGGGGCTAGGGAGGGGACGTGTGGAATTAGTATTCAAAGGGTATGGAGTTTCAGTTTGGGGACATGAAAAAGTTCTGGTGAGAAAAGTTCCGGTGAGTCCTCATCATGGCCAGAGAAGTCATGCCATTTACAGGCTCTGAGATTCGTGCCTGAGAGCAGAGGCACCCTGTCCTACAATGGGGACCAGGTCAGGGCACGGTGTGACACAGGGAGGGGGACAGAGGGCAGTAAGGGCTGGCCAGACAGGGAGAGCAGGGAGACCCCTGCACCACCCGCCCCCACCCAATGTTGAAGGAGCCCCTGACAGGGAATGATGGAGGAGGGCCCATGTTAGTTAGAGTCCAGATAGGGCCACCTGATTCTCACCAGGCAGCCTCCATTTTTCAGGTGCAGCCAGGAGCAGTGAGGCTTTGAGTAGGAGGAAGGCCTGGGCAGCTTTGTGGAGAAGAGGCCTTGGCTGTCTCTGGAAGATGCCCTGGAGTGGCAAGACCAGAGGAGGCTGGAGCCTTTGACATACCCTGGGGGCTGGGACCTCTAGGAAAGATGGTCTCCATAGCCTAGGGGCAGAGTTAATTAACAGAGTAATGAGACTTTCCCTTATTACCTGGTTAGCTCCCCAGGTACAAATATACCTCCTTTGCCAACAGAGTCTGGGCCTGGTGGAGGGCCTTGTGGGGGCTCCAGTGATGCCCCTCTATGTCCTAGTCACAAAAATTTTCTTCATGTAACCTGGGGGTCCCTTCTCTGCACCCCACTGGGCTTGACTCCATTTTTCCATTCAGCTGTGCTTTGAGTCCTAAGAAGTGCTGAGCCTCAGCCGATCCCAGAAGCAGGGGCAGGTTGGGGGATAAGGAAGACCCCAGTGCCACCCTGCTCCCCTCCACCCTGCTCACTTCAGTTTGCTGAGCCCAGGAAGTCTTAAGAGACCCACCACTGGGGTTCTGCTATCCCACCTGCCACCTCTGTGCATATGGGACTTGAAGGGGACAGGGAGACAGCCTGGTCCACACCTCAGAGCCACAGAGGACAGATTCGTCCTGCTGACAGTGCAATCTCATCACCTGGACCTGGCTTTGCCATGCTGCCCACTGGGCTGGCTAGGAGTCCAGCACAGGGCAGTGGGGAGAGGAGAGTGAAGCCGTAGACTCCAAGCCCAGCTGCAGGACCATGTGGAAGTCTGGGAAGCGAGCCTCCTGCAGAGAAGCAGGGAGCCAGCGAGGGCAGGGATACGCTCTGCAGAGGCAGGGTGTCCGGCCATGCCACAGACACAGCTTCAGACATGTCACTTGCCCTCCCTGGGCCTCAGTTGTCTCTCTGAGTTCAGGACATCATTCTTTCAGGAGCATTCTTAGAGGGGTGAGTTGAGAGAATCACAAACTGTAAGAGGTGATGCACTCTGTAATGACAAAATGCCATGCACCCTATAAACCACAAAGCCCACTGTAAACTGTAGCTCGCCTGGTCAACTACAGAGCACCTTCCAAATTATCATGAAATCCATACAGAACAAAGTCCTTTATGCAGTGCCACATGCCTGATAAATCACCAAGGGCTTGGGAAGTTGTGATGTGTCCTGTAACCTGCAAAGTGTCTTATAAACTGTCCTCGACCCAAACTGGCAGATGGACCTGCTCCAAAGAACTTTGTCAGCTGGAAACCCTGCAAAGTGCTTTATAAACTGCAATGTACCCCATACCCCGCAAAGCACTTTGTAAACCACAAGACACTCTACAAATGACAAAGCACCTTATAAACTGTTAAGTGCAGAGTACTGTGTAAATGCCCATGTCATACTCAATAAGCTTTGTAAACTGTGAAGTGCCATTCATATATGATGGGAAGCTATTCACAGTTGTGCCACTTGGTCACACAGCTACCTCTTGTCTACCTTAGAAGAGGCAAGAGGAGGCTTAGAGGGAGCAGAGGTGGGGGGCAGGAAGGAAGGAGAGGTTCAGGGTACATGGTCAGGAACTGTGATGGGGGGCCCATGCCCACCTCAGCTGCCCCTGCCAGGACCCCTCTAAGGATGGGGATGGGAAGAGTGGTCCCAGTGCCCAGAGAGGGGCCCGCCTCCACCAGGCCCTCCTGCAGTGATGCTGCCCTGAGGCAGGACACTCCACCCTCACCAGCCATTCATGCCAGCATCCTCCCTCAACCCAAGGAAGCCCTCCTACAGCGTGCCTTCAAAGGCCTTGCTCATCCTGTCCTCAGGTACCTCTATAGCTCCTGCAAAAGAAGCATCAAACCAGATCCTGGGAAGAGAGTGTGAACTCTGTGTGTGCACAGGGACAGGAAATGGCAGAGCTGGCCCTGGAACCTCCCTCTCTGTCCTAAGTTGCCCCCCAGCTCCACACCCAGGCAGCTGTCCCTGCCCAGCCATGGCAGTTCTCATGCAAGACTCTGGTTCAGCTCCAGGGTTTTGTGGCACTGTGAGCCTGCTGCTGACCTGCTCTGGGTCAGACCACTTTGTTAGGGGACTCAGGCACATGTGAGGTATAGGCCAGGCCTGGTTGGTGAGATAAGACTTGTCAGCTTGCAGAGAGGAGAAAGCAGAAACCTGCCAGAGTGAGGTAATGCTCTTCCTGAATTAGGCTGTCACTGTGCACCCATTCAAGAGGAGTCCCAACCAGACCTATTGGAGCAGGGGCCTCTGCTGACAGACAAGCAGGCACTGGATAAGCAGGGGAAGAGCATGTTGTGGGAGGCTTCGTGCCTTGATCATACAGGGAGTGGGGAGTCATTAAAGGTTCTGAAGCTGAGGAGCAGCTTGATTAGAACTGGTCTTTACTCATGAATCTGGAAGGGACTGGGTCAGAACTAACCAGGATGTCATAAGCTTGTCACAGGAACACACTGTATGAATAAAGGTGGTTTCAAAGTCATCTCTCTCCTACACTGGGAACCTGGCTGGGCTGAGTAGGGAGAAGTTACCTTCCTGAAGTGTGGACCAAGGTCTCAGGCACAGGGGGCTGACTTTGATGTCTTGGAGAGGTGGGCTCTGTGTCTGATAAGGGCCAGCATTTGCTGACACTTTCCTTTCACTGAAGTGAGCACAAAGGTTTTTGAAATTCCTGGAGGGGCTGGCCTATTGCAACCCCCCAGATGCCTTTCTACTTAGCCCTGATAAAGGATGGTCTTGGCATCCATCTCTGGATCATTCTTCCAGGGAAGTACCTGGCCTACTGTCAACAGGAACAGGAGTGTTCCTGTCACCCCAGCAAGATGTCTGTGTGGCCCCACTGTCCTAGTCACTTGTGTTCCTCTGATGTCCCTATCACTTGATTCATTTGCTGATTACTCACTCATACCTATGAGAGCCAAACCAAATTGCTAAAATCAAACCCTCCTCTCAGTTGACTGGAGGCAGATTCATAGAGCTGTGAACCCTGCACCATTATAGCAGTGGAGGAAATCCCTCCTTCTGTGAGAGTTCAAGGAAGGCTTCCCAGAGGAGGTGACATGGGAACCTGGCCTTGAAGGATGAGTAGAAGGCCCAGAAGAAAGGGAGAAGGAAAAGGTGCTTCTGGAAAAGGGCTAAGGTGGGCAAAGGCAAGGCATGCTTTGGAGACCATGGAACATAGTAGCTGCGGATTTAGTGGGGGCTACCAAGAGAGCTGTTTGAAAAATATGCTGGTGGTTTAGGGTTAAGTTCTGATGGGCCTTGACCTGGGCACCACTCCAGGGAATTGGGGCTTGTCCCTGCAGGAGTTGAGGAGCCGCAGATTGGCTTTAAGAGAGAGACAAGGACAGAGCAAGGAGGATGAGCCCATAGGCAGCAGCATGGACAGAGTGGAAACAAGTGAGGCTGGAAGCAGGGAGGCCAGGGAGGAGGCCAGTGCCCTGGAGGGGCCACTTCAGGCTTGAGGAAATATTTGTAAGTTCAGGGCCTATGGTATTTATTCCTGGAATCTAGCTCAGAGAGTAGGTTCTCAGTAAATACTCATGATGTGAGTGAGTGAGTGAGTGAATGAATGAATGAATGATGAAATGTAGGGGAACCATGCTGCTTTCTGGACTTTTCCCCTGTACTCCCCAAGTATCCTATGTCACGCATAGAGCCCAGGGACTTCCTCCCCATCCACCCTCGGCTGGGCCCTGCAGGAGCCCATCAGCCTAGCTCCGCCCCTGCACCTGGCTTACCCCTACCCTTGGGAATAGCAGAGATGGATGCCAGCACCCCTAGGTTCAGCCCAGACACCTCCACAAGCCACCTGAGGACCTGACTTCTCAAAGGGCCCCAGGCAGGGCCTTGCCCTTGTTTCCACTGCTGTGATGTGAGGGATCCCTTGACTTTGCGTGTGCTCCCATGGGGCAGGGTGACAGAGTGAGCTGTGGAAGGAGGCATTAGCTTGCTAAATGCAAGCATTGGGAATGTACCCAGATTCTGTGACCCTGTTTTGGTATTTTTCCATTTTTTATATTTCTGGGGCCCTTACAATGATGGAAGAGTCCCCCCTCCCACCTCTCCCCTTATGTCCTGTCTCTGAGATGCTCATCCCTTAAGCTAGTCATACAGTGGGGACTCAATAAACATGAATAGACAATGAGTGAAAGGGCCAGTCCTGTCTTTGCCATGAACCTACTATGTGCCCTCCAGTTCCCCTCTTCACTCTTATTGGTAAGATGGGGACCCTGAACTTCCTGTCTCCCAGGGCTGCTGTGATGCTCAAAACCATCTTGTAACCCAGAAAGTGTGTGTAGACCGTGAATGGCTGGAAAGCCTTGAGCTGTGGTGCGAAGGTGAGGAGTGACCACGTGTGTTCATGTTTCCTGGAATGGTGTAACACTGTTCCACAAACAGAGTGGCTTAAACAGAAGTTTATTGGTTTGTGGTTCAGGGGGCCAGAAGTCCCAGATGAAGGTGTGGGTGGGCCAGGCTCCCTCTGAGGGTATAGGGAAGGATCTAGTCCAGCCTCCAAGTGTCTGCTCACACCTAGGCTGTGGCAGCACCACTCGCCTTCACGTGGCCTTCCCCTGTGGGTCTGTCTGTGTCCATACGTCCCCTTCTTCATAAGGATGCCATCTGTATTAGAGTGAAGACCACCCTGCTCTAGTATGACTTCTTAACTCATTATATCTACAATGACCCTATTTCCTACTTTCTGGGGTACTACAGGTTAGGACTCCTGTACGTGGATTTGGGGGGGACACAAGCTGTAATACTACATGATGACTTATTTTCTTGTCTTCTTGTCCTCTCTCCTTTGTTCACTTAATGGTCAGGCTGAGTGTACAGGTGTCATGGACTTGGAGTTGGAGGGGTGGGGGATAAGGGTGGAAAGAAGGGGAAGGGTCTAATCAATGAACATGTATGAATGACTCATGGACATGGACAACAGGGTGGAGACTGACTAGGAGTGGGGCATGGGCAGAGCAAGGAAGAGCAACAGGGAAAAATTGGGACAACTGTAACAGAACAACAATAAAATAAATAAATAAAATAAAATAAAGAAGCCAAGGAAGCCAAACTGCAGTAAGTCTCTGGGTTCCCAAGGAGTAAGGTTCTCCCTTCACCCACCCTCAGGAAAAGCACCTGAGCCCGTTTCTCTAGGAGCTGGAACATTGAAGGGGCAGCTCTGAGTGAGGGCTATTTGCCCAGGCCCCCTCTGACTGGGCCTGAGCACTGCCCTCCCCTCTCTGCTTTCCCTGCAGTATTTCAACCTCCATCCTGGCCCTGGATGACTCTGACTCAGCCTCAGCCGAGAGAACAATGATGGATGACATTCAAGGAAGCACCTCCTCACTGACCATCGGGGACGAGATAGACGAGTCTCCCCCGGAAACTGAGAAGAAGTAAGTGGCTTCCCTGGCCTGGGGCTGAGGGACCCTCCTGTGGTCAGCAGAATAGGCATGGCTTGCAAAGGCCACACAGGGCTAAGTGACCTTGGGCAGTCACATCCCCCTGGGCATGGTTCATCTCCAACAATCCTTGACCTCTGGCCTGTTTTATCAACATGCTACCCAGCTGCTCTCCTTGGAGCTGCTGGCAGTGGTCTGGTTGGTGGAGACCGAGGCCTTTAAACTTTGTGGAGAAACCCCACAGCCCAAACCCATCTGTCTATCTGAGAAGGGTGGGCGCTACCGGCTGTGTCCCTGCAAGCAACTTCCTAGACCTGTCAAGTCTACTAACTTAACTGTGTTCACTGGGAAGTGAATCGTGTTCTGCAAGAGCATGCTCTGAAATTACATGTTTCTCATGAAGATAGAAAAATCAAAACTGTGAGCACCTCAAAAAGTCACAGGTGCCATTGGGACCCCCATGTTGTAGCAACACCCAGAGGATCTCAGCTGTGCAAGGTGGAGGGCCATACCCACCTCCACTTGGCCAGGGCAGGGCTCGGACACTGCCCAGACCAACCCTCTCTGCCCATTTCCCAACATTTGCTTCTCTCTACTTTGATTTTTAGGATGACACATCCTGATGAGGATCTTCCTCCTATCAGCAAAGGCAGGAAGGGCAGTAAGAAGCTAAATGATGGGAAGAAACAGCTCCCTAAGAAGTAATGCAGGCCCCTTGACAACCAGAGTGCCAGGCCTGGACATGGCTCATCCCTCACCCACTCAGCAATCCTGCCCTGCCTCCCTAGCCCCCACCCCCTTCTCTGAGCCTCTATGTAATAAACAAGCATGCTGCCAGCATCTGGGTGAGGCCATGGGCTAGGCTGGCTCTACAAGGCCAGAGGCCCCCCAGCAGCCCTGTTACAGGCCCAGTCCTTGGAAATTTGGTTGTTCTGACCCAGAGCTTCTTCTGTGGCCAGTGAAGTCAGCCCAGGATTCTTCCACTCCCAAGGAAACGAACCTGACAAGGGGACCCAGCCAAATGGGACATTAGCCATGGGGAGATCTGTGATGGGACTAAACTATGCTCTCCTCTCCTTCACTGAGTGGGAATGGCTTGGATTCTAGCCCAAGTGGAAAACAGAGTGTGAGAGAGAAGAGGGAGAGGGGAGACAGGAAGCTGAGGGAGAAGAGACTCAGGGAAAGATGGGGTGACAGATGATGAGAAGGGAGAAAACAGGAGGAAGAAGAGGGGAGGGGAACAGGGAGGGGAAGTTGAGAAGGATGAAATGAGGGAGGAGAGAGAGAAAAGGGCAGGTGGACAGACAAGGAGAGGGCCATGGAATGCTACAGAAGAGGCAGTGACAAGCCACACCCAGGGACCCTTTGGTGGCACTGGAAAGCCAGAGCCCTTGTGTGCTAATGTCCCCATTTAGCCCACCCTCGGTGCCCGAGCTAACAGGTCTGAAGAATCCTTACCAGCCTCAAGGAGCCAGAGATGGCAGCCCACCCAGTGTGCTGATGCCTCCCTGGAGGCAGCTGAGAAGGGTAGAGAGCACACCAGCTCTGGCCCTGCTTGTCTGCAGCTCCCAGAGTCATGCTTCCCAGGACCAGAGTGAGGACCCCAGGGGGTCTGCCTTGCTCTCCAAGCCTGGAATAGAGTCTGCAGGCCCTGATCTGTGCATGGTGTTCAGTGGCATGCTCTATACTTCACAACTTGTGCTCCCTCTGTAATAGATGCTTTTTTAATCTGAATTTTTTGAGGTTTAATTTTTATCATTTGTATCATTCAAAGACTTTTTATGGATTATACATTTGTCCCCTAGTAATTGATTCGAAATGACATGCTATGTTCGTAAGCCTACAACCTTTGACCTAAGGGGCCCTGATGTATGTTAGGGGTCTTGGGCATCCCAGCATTCTCCCCTCCCCCTTGTCTGAGCAAAGAACACACAAAAATTGGAAGGCAAGGAGAAGCACGTTCCCCCTCTGTCCAGGTCAGCCTTCACATACTGGATTTACACATAGACAGGGTGGGGCAAAAGTAGGTTTATGGTGGTTTGTGTGACAATAATACAGTAATTAACAAATAATACTACAAGAATAAACTGTGTTTCATGTACTCACAATTGTAAACCCACTTTTGCCCCACCCTGTCTATAAGCTGTCTATGAGGTCTGGAAACCCAGGGAGTATCGCCCCCAAATGCCTGGCAGAAGCAAACACAAATCTTCTCTGAAGATATTCACTCTCCACCTAGACCTCATAGGATTCCCACAGAGAGAACCCAGTTGAACATTAGCTCACAATCCAAACTTTAAAAATGTAAGCCAAAGAGAATGAAAACAAGTATCAAATGTTAAATCAGACACACAAGACTTGGATATTCAAATTGTCAGACGATATAAAACAAATATGTTTTAAATGTTTAAATAAGCAAAAGAAAGGTTTGAAAACCTAAGCAAGGAGGAAGATACTATCAAACAAAAAAAGTATGGACTGAATTTTGCTTCCAGACATGTTGGAGTAACTGGTACTAGGGTTCCCTCCTGACACAAACACCCAGGACAAGAGAAACAGTGTATGTTCTACAATCACTCCCAGCTTTCTGCCGGACACACTTTCTGGATCATGGTGCAGGGAACGAGAATGCAAGCACAGTATAAAGTATTGCTGAACTGAGGGGAGAGATCAGAGTTGGAGAAAAGGCAGTGAGTAGCATCTGTGGGGCAGAGCATCGGTGAAGAGGGAGCTCTGCAGAAAGAACTCTAGAAATTTACCTCAGGTTCTCTCTGAGTGTTCAGCTGGATGCTCCACTGCACATGTTGAAGATGTGGCTTCATGAGGTCTGGTAAAGAACTAGATTTCCACAGGTAAAAGTATGAAGTTCAAACCTTCCCTAACACCATATACAAAGATTAACCGCAAATGGATCGACCAAATGTAACACCTAAAACAATAAAACTCCTAGAACAAAGCATAGGACAAAAGCATTGTGACATTGGATTTGGCAGTGATTTTATGGATATGACACCAGAGGAACAGGCAACAAAAGAAAAAAATAGACAAATTGGACTTCATGAAAAAAATTTTAATGTGTGCACCAAAAGACACTATCCAAAGAATAAAAAGACAGCTCACAAAATGGGCAAAAATATTTGAAAATCATATATTTAGAAGGGATTAATGTCCAGAACATATAGAGAACTTCTAAAACAACCTAATGCAAAATTGGGCAAAGGACTTGAATAGTCATTTTTCCAAAGGAGATATACAAATGGCCAATAAACGTGTGAAAAAATGCTCAGTGTCACTAATCATTAGAGAAATGCAAATCAAAACCATGATGAGATACCACCTCACACCCATTAGGATGGCTACAATCAAACAGAAAACAAGAAGTGCTGGTAAGGACATGGAGAAAAATGGAACCCTTGTGCACTATTGGTAGAAATGTAAGTTGGTAGAGTTGCTATGGAAACAACTATGGAGGTTCCTCAAAAAATTAAAAATAGAATTAGTATATGATTCAGCAATTTCACTTCTAAGTATATACCCAAAAGAATTGAAGGCAAGATCTCAAAGAGCTGTTTGTACACCCATGATCGTATCAACATTATTCACAATAGCTAGAACACACAAGCAAACTCTATTCATCAGTAGATGAATGGGTGAGCCAAATATGGAATATACATACAGTAATATCGAGCCTTAAAAAGGAGTAAAACTGTGCAATATGCTACAACATGGATCAACCTTGAGGACATTAAGCTGAGTGAAATGAGCCATTCACAAAAAGATAAATACTGTACAATTCCACATATATGAGGTTCCCTAGAGAAGTCAGAATCATAGAGACAGAAAGTAGAATGGTGGTTGCTGGGGACTGGTGGGGGGTGGGGAGAAATTGTCTAATGGGTATGGAGTTTTAATTTTACAAAGTGAAAAGAACTACGTGGATTGATGCCGGTAGTGGTTGCAGAACAATGTGAATGTATTGGTTGGCCAACAAGTCCTTATGTTCTTTTTCCATAAAAGACACATCTTTCATTTTCACCAAAAACTTTACTGATTTGGGTATGTTGAGTGTGTCGGCTGTCTCCTGCAGGGTAATGTTGATTGTTCTCAATTAGTGTCTCGATTTGATCGCTGTCAACTTCAACTGGTCTACCCGACAGTGCAGCATCATCCAGTGAGAAAATCCCCAACACGAAACCTTGCAAACTACTTCTGACACATTTGATCAATCACAGCACCTGCTGCATACACAGCATAAATTTTTAGTTTGCATTTCAGTTGCCTTTTTACCTTTCTTGAAATGATAAAGCATAATATGCCAAAATGTTGTGTATTTTCTTCTATCTTTAAGACAAAAATGGCTACACAAAAATTTACCAACTTTGGTAAGTTTTTTTAAATGCACACTGATGTGACAGCTGTCCCAATACAATCTAACAAAATTGTTTCGAGTTAAGTTAAAAACAACTGGAGCACTATTAGAGCCATCTTATGGAGAAAAACAAACTTTTTGGCCAACCCAACCTTTAAACCAGTTAACTGTACACTTAAAAATGCCTACGATGGCAAATTTTATGTTATTTATATCTTACCTTTAAAAAAGCAATGACAACAAAAGAAACCTGAAGCAAATATTTTTCTTAATGGAGACACTGTAAGTACATTCTGCTAAAGTTAGGAACAAGAAAGGGTAACACTGTCAATGACACTATCCAAAAATGTATTGGAAATCCTGAACACTATATGGAAAGAAAAAGAAATAAGAACATCTCAGTGAATTCCGTCTGCTATCCCCAAATACCACAGACTGGGTAGTTTAAACAACAGAAATATGTTTCTCACTGTCAGGAGCCTGGAAGGTTAAGGTCCAAGTGCCAGCATGGTCAGGCTTTGTGTTAGGACCCTCTTCCTGGGCATGGCCTTCCTCCCGGATTTGGCTTTCCTTGGTGTGTGGTCACACAGAGAGATCTGTCATTGCCTCTTCTTATATGCACACCAATAGCATCATGGGGGCTCCACTCTCATGGCCCCACCTAAACGTTATCCCCTCCCACAGGCTCCACCTCCAAATACCATCACATTGGGGGTTAGGGCTTCAACCTAGGAACTTGGCACTGGGGATAAACACACGAATGTTCAGCCCATTCTAGAGAGAGAGAAGGATGTGGAAAGAAACGGTAATAAAATTGCCAGTTTGCAGTGATTAATCATCTATCTAGAAAAATCAACCAAGAATCAATAGAAAAACTATTAGAACTAATACGGATTTAACAAGGGGCTGGACACAAGAACAATTCGTGAAGCCAGTTTCACAGTGAGAAGCAGAGGGCCAGGCTGCATGCACAGTGACAGGGAGACTTAAACACACAGCACAAGTGGATGAGGAACTCCATAACACAGTTGCTTTAGTGCCCAGGAGTGAACTGAGGCAGAAGAAAGACAGCCCAGTGCTTGCCAGAGACAGGATGTGCCCTCTCTGCTGAGACCCCAGGAGGTCTCGGGAAGATGCAGAATAATCCGAGGCCCCAGTTGCTGAGGCCCCTGAGAACCTTCACCCAGAACTCACAAGCATGTCTCCCTCCAAAAATCAAAACCTGCTTCTCCCTGCATTCCTCCTTCCTTCCAAGCCTTGAGACTGTGGGCAAGTGACCTTGGTGTATGGGTGTCCACATCCTTCTCTGTAAAGTGAGGATGACATGATGACAGTTACAACCTCCCAGGGACATGGGTGGATTGAATATGATACCGCAGAGGAAGGACTAAGCTCATGCTCAGTAATTATGGATGAAAAGAACTATTTTTAGTAAAGTGATTAAGGAATCCCCCCACCCAACACCAACCTCCACCGCAGCAAAGTCTGCCTGCTGCTGTCTGCCTCCCTGTTTTCAGCTCCATCAAGGGTTAAGGAGCTTGGCTGCCCGCAGAGGAGAAGCAGGAATGAAGTAGTGGTGCTGGCAGCAGTGTCTCCCTATCTGTGAGCAATCTCCTCTGGCCCCCAGCTCACGTCTCAGAAATGAAAGCCCCTCTCCGAGGCTGAAGCTCTGCTGGCTGCATCATAATGACTCTCCTGGACAAAGAGCTTGGGATGGGCCCTCCCTCCCCTATCACTTCCCCAGGTCTCTGGGTTGAAGGGGCCCCTGAGCTGCCCTGGAGCTGTCAGTTCACACAAGGGAGAGAGATTGGGTCCTTTTAGCTCCTGGTCCTGTGAGGCTGGAGGAAGGGGAAGTGAGGTGGGGTGGGGGGGAGCTGGGAGGGTGCCCTGGAGTTGGGGGAATGCTGACAGGTTGGGGAGCAGCTCGTCAGTGTGTCCTAGTTACTGTAGGTCTTATAGAACCCACCCATCCTGCTATGGCTCTGCAGATTATGGCCCATCAGTGAGTTGTGAAATCCATTTAGTGGGTGGTGATCCACATTTAAAGAAAAAACAATTGGATTAGACAATAGAGTGCATTGCATATAATAAAGTGACAAGCTTTATTCCCATCACCATCAGTGTGATGGCTAAAAACACAGACCCTGGAACCTACGTGCTCAGTCATGGAACCTTGGACACATCGTTTAAACTTCCAGGCCTCAGTTTCCTTACCCGTCCATGGAGAAGACCAGCAAGCACATGGTGCGTCATTGTGAGGAGTGAAGGAGAGACACAGAAGAGCTCAGGGGTCAGGGAAGTGCTGCGAGTGTGGGCTCTGTTTTTGTCTTCACTGTGTAAAATCTATTTCTTCTCTGGGAAGGTACAATACCCAGTCATAAACACTTGAAAGCCACTGGATTTGATGATTGAGCACAGGACCTGTTTATGGTGAGAATTCAGGGCACAGCCTTGGGTGGGGCTGGTGGTGCCACTCTTAGCAAATTAGAAGAGAGGAGCCTAAGGAAAAAGGAAAAGCCGGAATCCCTGAAGGCAGGTCTCCATGTGCACGGCTCTCTGCGGTTTACACCACTCGCTGGCCTCTCTCACAGCAGCAGCCACAGGGATCATTTTTGTGTAAATAGCAAGGAATGTGTTTGCTGGATCATATGACAGCAATGTGTTCGGTTTTGTAAGAAACCACTAAGCTGCCTTCCCAAGTGTCTGTACCATTTTGCAGTCTCAGCAGCAGTGAATGAAAATTCCTGTTGCTCTACATCCTCGTCAGCATTTGGTATTGTCAGTGTTTTGGATTTTGGCCATTCTTATAGGCTTAGAGTGTTCTCATTGTTGTTTTAATTTACACTTTCACAATGACTTGTGATTATGAGCATCTTTTCATATGCTTGTTTACGATCTGCATATCTTCTTTATTGAGGTATATGTTCAGGTCTATTGCCTACTATTTAATTGGGTTTCTCATTTTCGTGTTGAGTTATTTCTATATTTTGGATAACAGTCCTTTATTGGATGTGTCTTTTGTAAATATTTTCTCCAAGTCTGTGGCTTGTCTTCTCATCCTCTTGACATTGCCTGTCTCAGAGTAGAAGTTTCTGACTTTAATGAAGTCTAGCTAATCAATTCTTTCATGGATCATACCTTTGGTGTTATAGCTATAATAAAAAGCCATCACAATACCCAAGGTCATTTAGATTTTCTCCTGTGTATCTTCTAGGAGTTTTGTAGTTTTGCAGTTTACATTTAGGTCAATGATCTATTTAAGCTAATTCTTGTGAAGGGCATAAGGTTTGAGTTTAGATTCTTTATTTATTAATTATGTATGTGGATGTCTGGTTATCACAGCACCATTTGGTAAAAAGACTGTCTCCATTGTGTTGACTTTGCTGTTTTGTCAAAGATTACATCAGTCGATTATATTTCTGTGGGTCATTTCTGTGCTCTCTCTAACCTATCAACCTATTTGTCATTCTTTCACCGATACCACACTGTTTTGTTCCTATAGCTTTATAGTGAGGCTTGACAGGTAGTGTCAGTCCTCTGACTTTTTTTCCTTCTTCTCTCCATTTTCTAGAAGTAGAAATTGAGACACCAAGAAGTTAAGTTACTTACCCAAAGCTGCAAAGTAAATGGCAGAGCCATGATTTGAATTCAACTGTTTTGACTACAAAGCTTGTGCTAGGACAGAGATGTGGGGTTCCATGTATCTTCTGAACTTCCACGGAGCCCCCTCCCAGTTCCCATAGTCATTAATGCCTGTCTGCATCAGCCTTCCCCCACAGACTTGGGGCTCCTCCAGGAGGACCTGAATCTTATCTTTCACTGATGCCCGTGCTCCTATCAGGAGGTGATCCAGAGAAAGTCTCCGGGGAGTGTTTGTTGAATGACTATGTGGTCAATCAAGTGAGTGCTGGAAGGAAGGGAGACAGGCTGGTAGGGAGGGTGGGAGAGGGTAGCTTTGATCAGCCCTGACCTAGAAGCATACCTGCATGCCCCAGAGAGAACCCCTACACACCCAGCAAAGCTCCCTTCTTCTCCCTTTGCCCCGACTTGAGCTCCAGGACACTTATTCCTTGGCTCAGCTCACACCTTTAGCCTCAGTTTAGAGACAGTCAAAGGCACCCATTCTAAAATCAGTTCTCCCTTCTAAACTCGCTGTGCCTGAAATCCCTCCTTAGAGTCTCTTCCCATAAGAGTTTCCCATAGGCTGGCACAGTTTACCTCAGTCTGACTCTGGGTGGGCAGCGTGCTGCTGACCCCACATGGGCCACCTCATTTAAACCTCTTAAAGGCCTCGGGGGGAAGGCACTCCTATGGGACCATTTTACAGAGGGGAGCATATGCACAGTCAGGATGGGGAACTTGGTATCTAGTGCAAGAAGCTTGGCAGTTGGGAGGCATGGGTCCAGCCCTGGGTCAGTGACAGTCTTGCTTCCAAACACAACTGGAGTCAGTGCCCACCCCCCAGCACTGGAGCTGCCATGACCCACTCCTGATGCCCACGGGACTGGTGGGCCAGAATTCGAGGCGAGACGATTCTGCAGGGTGTTGGATCCAGCCCAGAAGCCACCCAGCTTTTCATGGCTCTGTGAGCCCCTGGTGACCACGGTCCCCAAGCAGGGCATGACAGGCTTTGCTCTGCTCCCATGAGCTTGGTTGCTGGCGCTGAGTGGGAGCACTGCCAGGCTAGCCATGTCAGTTACAGCTAATGCCCAGGGCATCGGGAGTCCCTCTCCCCACCTGTGAGTCATCCACCCAACACTTCAACAAGTGTGTTAATCCCCCCGATGTGAGGCGCTCACTGGACTACAGCAGTGAACCAAGTAGGCAAACCCCCTCTCCCCGAGGAGAGGAGAGACAGACACCAAACCCAGTGAGTACAATGCTCACTGTATCCCATGGTGACAAGCGCTATGAAGAAGGGAAGCAGGGAGGGCCTCACAGGGGAGGTGACCTTTGAACAAAGTCCTGAAGGAGGAGAGGAATGAGCCATGTGGATGTCTGAAGGAAGAGCCTTCCAAGCAAAGGTCCTGTGTCAGAGCATGCTTGAAGTGTTGGAAGAACAGTGAGGGCCAGGTGGGCCAGAGTGGAGGAGCTGGGGACGGTCGGGGAGGAGATGAGGACAGAGAGGCAACCGTTGGGGGAGACCTTGTGGACCACTGGAAGGGCTTTGGCGTTTACCCTGAGTGAGGCAGGAGCCATAGAGGGTACGGAGCAGAGGAGGGGCAGGTCCTGATGTGGTTTTAACAGGATCCCTCTGGCTGCTGGGCAAGACAGTCTAAGTTTTGAAGATCAAGTTAAATTTCCTAACAGATCTAATTTGGGGTGGGAGAGAAGAGGGGCCTCGGGAATGACTCCAGTGTTCTGGAAGGATGGAGATGCTTCGCTGTTCCTGAGTTGGGAGGCTGCAAGAGGAGCTGGTCGGGGCGAGGGGGCGGGGATTAGAAACTAGGTTTTGTTCATGTTAATTAGGGAGGCCCACTAGGCACCCGGGTGGAGTGGGCTGATGCCATCTTCCCCAGGCTCCATCCACTGCGTCTCCTCTGCAGGTGAAAGAAGGGAGGGGATCTCTCAGATCAGGGAGGAACTTTCTGGGGGAGGCAAGACACTGGAGAGGCTGCAAGTGATAAAGGAGGTTCGGGAAAGGATCACACACCCCAAAAGGAGTGAGAAAGGATGACTCACCCCAAAGGGAGTGGGGCGTGACCCCGATCCTGGGATTCCGCAGCCTGAAATCCAGGATTTCTCCCCCAGGCTGGTCTGTGGTACGGTGAGCAGGCAGGTCAGGGGGGCACTCCCCTGGGGATGGTGGAATTCTCAGCTCATTAGCACTTTAAAGGGAGTGTTTCAGCTGTGACACTAGCTGTAAGCAATTAATTTTAGGTAGAAGCAGACAGGGCTCAAAGGGAAAGGCATTCCTGTCCTTTCTCTTCCTACTCTCCCACTTCATCAAGGAGAGTCTCAGGTGGGTGCTCCCCGGTCTTTAACACCTCTTTGACACCTGCCAATCTCCCTTATTAACCGAGGGGGAGCAGGCAGTAAGCTCATAGCTTCTGCAGTCAACAGCGTTCGGCTAGAATTTAACAATGCAGCTTTATGTTCAGTTTGCTTTATAGTGCCCCCGTATTTAATTTATGGCAAATCATGGCTGTGGTTGGAAGTTTCTTTTAAATACATCTAAGTTGAAAATGTGAACGGATTTAAGATATTCAATAAATTAAAGTGGCAAGCATCATGGAACTGATGCATGAATACCCGGCATTTGGGAAACGCTCCCTTAATAATTGTGTTCGTAGGGTTGCTGTGAGGCTTGGCTTGGTGGATACTTTTGTTTGGAGTACTTTGTCTGCTACAGTATTTTGTTCCCTCCTTCTTTCTTGTCCCCTGGTCTTTTCCTCTAGAAAGTAGTATAGGGTGGGATCCAGTCCTTGTACCACCAGCCTCAGCGAAGTCCTGGAATGGCTAAGAACCTCTTTCTACACAGCCAGGTCGGCATCCTTTTTGGGTCGCAGTCCACTGGGGGGCGTCTCCACACTGGCCTGATCTGCTCCCACTTGCACTGTCTGGATGCACTTACTTCAAGCCTCCCTCCCTCGGCCCTTGGGGCTTCAGAGCAGCACCAGGTTTCACTTTCTGTCTTCCAGGGCTGTCCACGTCACGGCTCCCTGCTCTCTGTGCACCATCGCCACCAGCCCTCTCCCTCTCAGCAGCCCTGTGATGTGGGAGCCAACACTGAGACGTGATGAGGCTGGCAAGGTCACCTGGGAAGTGAGTGGCTGACCCAGGATGACACAATGATAGTGGATGCTGGGCTGGGCCCCCACATTCCATGAAAGGGCCCCCTGCGAGGGGGGCGCCAAAGGAGCAGGAGATGAACAAAGGGATGAACAGAGGGATGGGCCGCCTCCCAGACCTGTGCTTAACCCCGCAGCCAGCCTTCACGGACAAAGCCTAGCCCACCAGACACTGGGGATTTACTTTTCCCTCAGAGGCGTTTAAATCTGACCCCCAGAGAGGTTGCTGCTTAACACAAAAGGCTGCCGTCTTTGAAAATGAAAGGTGAAGGGTTCTCCTCAAAATGTTTGATATTAATCACCATCATTTTTATCATATTTACTCTGCGTCAGGCACTATTCTGAACGCTTTACAGATATTAATTTGCTTAGTTACCCAAAATTCCTGTGATGTAGTTGTTTTTATGATTCCCAGTTTGGAGATGGGGATATTGAGGCACAGAGATATGAAAGGACTTGCATAAGGTCACATGGCGTGTCACTAGCAGAGCCAGAAGTCAAGCCCAGAGAAGTCGGCTCCCTTGTTATGAAAAGCCATGGGCCAGGGTTATGTGTGCAGAGGGGGCAAGGCTGTGGTCTCTCTTCCTGCTGGAACACCCCTCTCACCCCAGGATGCTGGTACAGAAGTGCTAGCCCCTTCTCACTGGCCTGGGGAGAGGACAGAGCCAAAGAAGACTGGAAGGGCCCTCAGCCACCTGCCTCCCACCTGGCACTGTCAGCCCTTGACAGCTTTCCTGGTCGGTGGGCATGAGGCCTCGGCTTGCACACCCCCAGTGATGAGGGGCTCACTCTCTCCTGGCTGACTGTTTTCTCCCTGCTGTGCTCTGCTCTGCCTGAGAGAAACCTCCTCTTCTTTGCCCTGTGAATCCAACACCCACTAGGGTCTAGAGCTGCGGACCCCCAGACCTGTCTCTTCCCCCTGCTCTGTAGGAGCTTCTCTGACCTCTACAGACCGACCCGAATTCCAAAGTTTGTGGCCCAAGGGGTTCTAAGGGTAATTGGGGGAATTAAAGTAAAGACAGGACTGCAGCTCTGTGTGTGTGTGTGTGTGTGTGTGTGTGTGTGTGTGAGGGCTGGTGGGGAGGCAGTGGCTTCAGGGCTCTGATTCTACCCAGCTTCCCCACCTTTGCCCTCACACTGAGGCCAGCCCAGTGCACTGTTTCCAGGGTCTGGCCCTTTTAAATTTAGCTGGAGGAAAAAGCAGTTTGTGCAGGCCTGGAACGCGGAGACAATCAGCAACAGGAAAAAGTCATCCGAGGGGAGTTTTCAATGAATTATGGAGGCATTGTTCCTGCGCCCAAGGAGCCAGGGCTGCTGGTCCAGGCCTCACTGACCCAGCCCAGGCCTTTGGGGCCAAACATTGCCTGGAGCTGCGTCAGGACAACACAATGTGGGCGTCTGAAGGCAAAAAAAAAAAAAACAGAGGAAGAAAAATACTGGAAATTCCCTATGTCCCAGCTATGGAAGAGCCTTTCTTGAAAATCAACAGCAAGGGAAAGGTTGTTGTCCGCCCAGGCGGGGGACCTCGGGGAGCGGGAGGAAGTCACAAATGATATTTTGAGATATTTTCAGTCTAGTGTGATGCTGGTTGATTTTCCAAAACATGAGGGCCTCATGCTGAGGGGAGAGTTGAGGTTGACTGGGGCTGACCGGGGGTGGGGCTCAGGATGGGCCAGGACAAGGACATAAACAGAAGCTGACCCAGTTGGAGCGCTCTAGTGTCCCAGCTGGCTGACTCACAGGCCCCTTGCAGCCAGGGGAGGCCAGGGGGTCTCCTGTTGATCCAAAGGCCCTTCCAGACCTTACTCTGATGAGAGGATCACAGATGAATCCTAGAGTCCCATGCACAGAAAGCCTGCTAGGTGGCCAAGCAAAACCTTGTTCATATCTCCCAATGGGGAGCTCACTACCTGCACAGCTGAAACTGGGAGACACAATAATGCCCTTCTGGAAGGGATAGAGTAATGAACAAAACAGAAAAAAACTGTGTTCATGGAGCTGACATTCTAGTGAGGAGACACAGGCAGCATACACAATAACATTTATAGTATGTTACAAAATGCAAGCGTTAAGAGAAGATAAACCAGGGGAAGGAGTAGGAGTTGCTTGGTATATAATTCTAAAAGGGTCAGAGGGTGGGGGGCGGGCACTAAGGAGAAAATTTCTCCTCATGCTCAGCTGAGACCCAGCTCTCTGGGATGCCTCACAGGCCCCCACTCTGTTCCCTGGACCGGTAGCCCTACCACTTCTCTGCTCCAGGCTGAGCAGGGCCAGCTCCTCATGGGAAGGGGGACCCAGCCTCTCCTCACCCTTCCCAGCAGCTTAAAGCTGTACACCTTCCCCAGAAACAGGCAGAACATTTTAAGTCCCCTAACTCAATGAGTGCACCCTGCGGTCTTAATTTGGCTGTTTTAGCAGCTGATTCCACTGTTACTTCCTATTGAGCTCACTGTCCTCTGACACCCTCCCTATACAGACAGCTGGCCCTGTCTCCTCTGTCCATGGGTGATTCAGGCTTGCAAACTCATGAAGAATTTGCTTTTATTTCTATCATTTCATCCTGTGGAATTTTGTCCATGCAGCTTACAGAGATCTTTTTGGCACCAAGTTGGACTACATATCAGGCAGACAAAGAGTTAATACTAACATTCAAAAAGTGCCTAAAAATAGGTAACAAAAATACAAGAAAGGAAGAAAGAGAGAAAGAAAGAAAGAAAAAGAAGAGAAGAGAAAGGAGAAGAAAAGAAAAGAAAGGGGAAGGAAAGGTGGACAAAGAATATGATCAGGCAATTCACTGCGGAAATGCAAATGGCTAACAAACAAATGAAAAGATGCTCAACCTCTCAGGCAGTTGTGCAAATGCAAATTAAAAGAACAGTGAGATGCAATTTTTCTCCCATCAGGTTGGAAAAAAATATTAAATATTGATGACATTCAGTGCCAGCAAGGAGGGGGGCAGTCAAGCTGTTTTGACACGGCTGGTGGGGGTATGATCTGCTATAATCTTTTGGGACAGTTATCTGCAGTTTCTATTAAAGTTTAAAATGTGTATGCCCTTGATCAAGCAGTTCCACTTTGGAGAGTTTATCCTGCACAGCCACACAGACACATAAGGCAATACCTACAAGGGTGTTCATTGCAAAAGAGGGAGAGAGAGAAAGAAAGGAGAAAGAGAACTAGATGTTGACTAATTGGGCAATAAATGAATAAATCCTGGGTCAGTTATTCTACAGACTATGAGGCAACTGATAAAAATAGTTAGATAGTATGTATGTATATATAAATACATATATGAACCTGGAACCACGAGTACGGTATATTATTAGACAAAATACAAGGCTCAAAGTTAGGTATATGGTGTGATCTTATTTTTGTAAGTATGTTTGAAAGAGTAAACTGGAAAGATATATTCACCAAACTGCTAACATCAGTTACCCCAGGGCAAGAGGTTGCAAGGAGAAAGATATTTTTTTGCTTCTCTATTTTTTTACTTTCACAATAATTTTTATAATAATTATTCTCTAATAATTATTAGAGAACAATTTAAGCAGAAGATACTCTCTCTTAAAAGTCAGTTTTAAACTGTTCTTATAGAGATCTGCTTGTCACATCATCATAATGAACAAAGGACACTAGCGTGAAAGGTTGTCTTCTCCCTGGTGAGCTGGGTCTCCAAGAGATATCCAAGCGCCCACTCCTCCGCTCACCTTCACACTAGCAGGAATCCCGTTGCTCACCGAGCCTCCTGCGTGCCCCCTGCCTCAGTGCCCCACATCTGCCTCTCCCATGTCTCACTCTACCTTCCCTGATCTGTGAGCAGCGCGGGGTTCAGAAATTGTGCAGAAGGGACTGGGCTGGGTTTCCTAATCTTGTTTAGAGATTTGGGGGTGCAGAGTCTAGGCTTAGGACAGCCACCAGTTTCCAGCTTGCGTGACAGCTCTGAACAGTGGCAGAAAGGTATCCTGGGCCATTTCTAGGCTCCACTGGCGAGAGTGCTGTGTCTGGTTAGCAACATCTGCTCTCAACAGGGGACTGGTGAACAGGAGCATCAAAGTTAGTGATTGGCTACAGTTGGTCTAGGCCAGTGATCATCAGATTGATATGCACAAAACTCACTGGGTATTTTATTAACATGCAGATTCAGGTCCAGCAGTTCTAGGACATGCCTCCAATTTTACATTTCTAGGAAGCCCCTAGGAGATTCTGGTGCTGCTGGTTGGTCTGATGACCATTCTTTGAGGAGCATGCGGCAAGGATCTTGGAGACCTCCATTCACAGATACCTTCTCTTCTGCCTCAACTTTTCAAATGTTTGCAGACAAAAGTAACCAACCCCTCCCCACTGTCTAGCACTTTTTATACCCACCACGCCATTTCATTCTTGGAACAGCCAAGGTTATTATTATCTTCCTTGACAATGAGAAACTGGAGGTGCAAAGGGGACAGGACTCTCCCATGATCTCCTAGCTGCTGGTGGCAGAGGTGGGCCTGGATGGCAGATCAATCACCAACCTCCCTCATCCCCAACCCTCTCCTCTCCGGAGTCAGAAACTAGCTGGAAAGACCCTGCTCCTCCCTGAAAGCACTGCATTCACTGCCATAAATAAGGTCTCCGCCAAGCCAGGTCCCTCCTCCCTGGGCAACCTCTCACGGCAGGCTGGGTCTAGAGCAGCCACCGAGGGAACGGAGGCCTGCCGACAGCATGAGTTATGGGCTCCGGGAAGCCCATTAGTCACTGAAGCGAGAGAAGTTAACTCGAGCTTATTAACTCTAAACGTTTATTATTCACATTGATCACTGCGGCAGACAGTCCCCGCCACCCCGCCTCCCAGGAGCCCGCCAGTGTGCTCTGACAGCAGGCTGGTGATGCCTGCGTCTTGAGTCCCCAGGAAATGCAGGCAGGGCAGTCTCAGCTGCCCCTTCCAAGAGGCCAAGAAGGGTTTCTGATCAGGGACCCTGTCACTCATCTGATCCTGTGTATCTGCCAGCCCCTGTTCCCGGCCAGCTCCTGAGCCGAGAGCTGGGGTCCACTGGTGCTGAATCAAACACCATCTCCTGGTCATGGGCTGTCCTGAGTCAAAAGATGGGGGGCAGCTGGTAGTGAGGGGCCCAACCATAGTGTCTGCTTGATTTGATTTTCGTCTCTGCCACTTGGCAGCAGGTGAACTGTGACTCTTCAGAGACTCCATATTTTCATTGATAAAATGGGACACGGTCATTTATTCAAAAAATATTTACTGAGCACCTGCTATGTGCCAGGCACTTTCTAGGCCCAAGATGCAGTAGAGAACAGGAAAGATCACTACTCTCATGGAATTTACATTCTGGAGATGGAGACAGGCATAAAGCAATTGAAGAAAATAAACAGTGATTTCAGACAGCTGGGAGTATGATGAAGATAATCTCAAGTCATGGGGTAGAGAGTGATAAGGGGCATTGGCAGATGTTAGTGGAAGAGCC
The DNA here is from genome assembly GCA_028533065.1 of Trachops cirrhosus. Lineage (NCBI taxonomy): Eukaryota > Metazoa > Chordata > Mammalia > Chiroptera > Phyllostomidae > Trachops > Trachops cirrhosus. The sequence goes on from CM052544.1 coordinate 34,357,478, forward strand.
AGGGACACCTACAAGGAGGTAGCATTAGATCTGAGACCCAAATTACAGGAAGGAGCCAGCCAAGGAGAGATCTGGGCCAAGGGGAGTCCAGGCAGAAGGAATAAACACCAAGGATGATAGCCTTAGATCAGGCAAAACCTAGTGTGCCTGGTGACTGGAGAGGAGGCCAGGGCAGCTGGGATTTAAATGAAATGCACAGGAGAGAAATGGGGGGCAGTGGGAAACAGCCACTGAAAGGACTTTAGATCTCATTCTCAGTGCAGTGGGAGCCACTGGGTGATTTTAGGTGAAAAAGGTCAGGAAGGGTATAAAACCACACTTGACCTCCCTCCATGGCTATGATGAAGTGTAGTGGATACCGGAGGTCCTGCCTGGATCCCCCATGTGCTCCTGAGCATCCCGGCTGCAGGGATGTTGCCTGCTAATGGCTGACAGCTGCCCTTCTCCTGAGCATGGCCCTCAACTACGACCCTTCTCCAGGGTGGACCACTTGCGTCAGGTGGGGGCCAATCTGTGGTGCTCTTTGCATGGCAAAGCTTCCCTGCGGGGCCTGGGTGAGGCTGCTCTCCAGCCAGGATCACAGTTTTGCTTGGTGCTTTGTTCCTGCCCTCCCTGCATCCCTTACTCCTGCTGACAGCACTTCTTCAATAATTCACATGCACCTGGGTCCCTGGCTCAGGCTCTGCTTCTAGGGAACTCAAACTAAGACATGAGGATTAGATCACATGGTAACTATAAAGGCTGAACCCAGAACCTGCTGCACCGTGGTACTTCAGGTGACTGACTCATCTTGGTTTGCCCAAGACAATGATGGTTTTAGCACTGAAAGTCCTGTATCCTTGGAAACCCTTCATTCCTGGGCAAAACAAGGCATTTGTTCATTTAGTCAATACCTCTTGGTCTCCCTGTGCCGGGCTCTACCAATAGAGCCACAACAGGGTCCCATCCCTAGAAGCTCACGGGCCAGAGGCAGGCTGGCAATACCGTGATCAGGAGAGCTGACCTGGGGCAGCGAGGTGGGGGCTGCCCTTGAAAGCAAAGGTGCTGCCCAGTGAATGGGGACAGAGTACCCACCCTGGTGAGCTGCTGGTCAGGAAAGCCTCGAGCTTCAGATCTACAACTGCAGAGACAGGGAATCTGCAGAGAAAAGCAGATTCTGGGGTCCCATTCGTCAAGCCCTCAGCTGTCCATGCCTCAGTTTCTCTATCTGGGAAGGCCTCTCCAGATCCAGCAGGAAGCCCAGAAAGCCTGCAAAGCAGAGACCTCTTTGGGAGGAGCCCTCTGAAGCCTCTGAGGCCCCCAGGCCCTCCTCTGACTCAGCAGGCCCTGTGCTGGTCTCTGAAGCCCCATGACAACCCAGACCAGCAGGCCTATTGTCTACATCTACAGACAGTGCAGCGGAGGCTCAAAGAGAACTGACCTGCCCAGAAGTCACACAGCCAGTGAGTGGTGGAGGTGGGGTGGGCTCTCAGGCTCCACAGCCACTGAGCCAGTTAATTCATTAGAGAAGATAAGAAAGGCATTACTGACCACATTTGATTCATTCCTTTACCTACACCCCTTTCATCCATTCATTGATTTCAGAGAGGAGTGGATAAAAGTATAGGTTCCAAAGCCAGCCTGCCTGGGTTCAGACCCCAGCTCCACCATGCAGAAGCTGTGGGACCAAAGGCATATGACTGACCCTCTCTGTGCCCTGAGGTCCTCAGCTCTCAAAGTGGAGATCACAACGGCACCTCCTTCCAAGGCTGTTTGTGAAGATTAAATGGGTTAATATATGGAAAGCACTTAGAGCAGAGCCTGGCACATCACCTCAACTACAGTTGCCTTTTTTTAAATTACTTTGACTTAGTATGATACAAGTCATAATAATAAAATACTGGAAACAACCTAGATGGTCAGCAACAGAGAAGTTATTAGCCAACCATGATGTTTGATTTCAGGGGACAGAATAGTAATTAAGGCAGTTGGTCTTGGTGCAAAGCTAAACAAACAGACTAACAGACCAGAAGGTCCAGACGTGGACCAATGTGTGTAGAATCACCAGATTAATGACAATCAAGATGCTGTGCACTGGGAGGATGATGCTGGGGCAGTCGGATATGCACATGAAGAAGAAAAGACTGTTGGCCCCTACCTCGTACCATACACCGAATAGCTGCTTCAGTGAACTCTCTGCAGCCCTTTGGCTTGAACTGAATGCAGGCTCTGTGTACTGTTTCCCAATCCTGCCTCTGAAAAAGGCGAACTTGCAATAACAACGCCACTTTAAATGTGTATACAGGCCGATGGAAAAGCTGAGGTGAATTTCAGTGGTGTCGATGGCTTCATATGAATGAGAATGTTGGTTGTGATGGTTGTCCTCTCGGCAGAATGAAGGACAGTCCTTTATTTTGAAGTTCACTCGTACAACTTACCCAATTCAAGGTAATTGCAGAAGGAAGCTGAATTTTAGGCAACAAGTAATCAATAAGAAAGCTCCAATTTCCTTCGGAAAAAAAGAAAAACATGTTTTGTTGTCCCTGATGGGGAGATGGAAAAAAAGAAAATAACCAAGGGAAAAGTCACCCCACGCTTTCCTCGTGGTTGTGGGCCCCCACCACTGTGGCACCGTGAGGAAGTCGAAGGTTGAGTGAGCAAAACATGTTTTCCTTCGGCAGGACATCTGTAGGAACTGTTGGAATCAATTATTAGAAAACACAAAAATAAAATAAACTTCAGCCTGTGGTAAACACTACCCCTTCTCTCTGGGATCAGGAGAACAAAGGCCAGGATGGGGGGTCAGAATGAGACAGTGGGCAGGCACGCCAGGCAGGAGGCGGGGACCTGGGTTGTGGGTGAGGTTAGATGAGGCAGGAGCTTTCCCGAGCCTCAGTTTACCCATCTGTAAATCCACGATCCTGTTTCCATCTCACAGAATTGGGGTGAGCTCACTCACCCAATAAATGTGTGTTTAGCTCCAACCTGGTGCCTGGCTGTGAGCTGGGGGCTGGACACTCCGAGATGCTGCTTTCCCAGTGCTGACGTGCTCAGGACCAGCTTCCTGGCGGGTGACCGGGGCAGTCTCACAGGGACACACACTCAGGAGGGCCCTATGCTTGGTTTAAACCCCCATGTTCTGCTGTCACCATTTGAAATTCTTAATTTTGAACAAGAGGCACTGCATTTTCATTTTGCACTGGGCCCCACAAATTATGTAGCTGGTCTTGGATATGAGGCAAGAACCAATGATGCTTTTCAGTTGCTCCCTGAATGTGTCTGACCCCTCTTGTTTCCCTCTAAGACTTGGAACAAAGAGGTGCTGATGAATGAGGGTGAAATGAACATGAGGGGAGAAGCCAGGGGTCGTGAATATTGCCCTACCACCCATCTCAGGTGGTACCTCTGCCACAGAAACCCTTACGCCCTCCTAAGTGCTGCAGCTGGCTCAACCAAAATTATCTACATTTTGGTTGAAAAGTTCTGAGTTAAATGCAGTGGGGAAAACACCAGCTGTGTGCTTACAACAGAACTGGGATCACGAGCTTCTGCTGCTCATGGGCTGTGAATCCTGGGGCAAGTCTGTGAGCCTCAGTGTACTCATCCGTTAAATGGGTATAATCATACCTGCCATGGGGAGTGCTCGTGGAGATTAAACAGATAATGTTTGAAGCACCACAGGTTTGCCACATTGAGGAGGCACAAAGCCCACATCTCCAAAGGTGAAGGGTATTAGGATCCTAGATAAAGTGTTTACAACTAGTGCCAAATCCTCCTCGGGCTTTAGAAGTGAGAGCTGAACTAGACCCTAGGACACTGTCCCTGAAGAGCAAGGGCTGGATGCTGCTACCTGTTCATAAGTGAAATGGGAAAAGATTGTATTTATAAATAGCTAAAAATTAGTTAACCAAACTGTCAAGTTAGTGAGAAATGGTGTGTGGCTTAGACCTTCACAAACTCAAGCAAATATCTACCTGCTAAACATGTCAAATCCTAATTGATTGCCTACCGTGTGCCAGGAACTTCATTAAGAATGCTTAGTAATAATATCTAATGCTTACTGAAAAGTTATGTCCCAGGCACCACCAGGCTAAGTGCTTGAGGGTCATTATCTCATTACGTCTTCCTAACGGACATGTGTGGTAAGTGCTAGAAATGCCCCCATTTTACAGATGAGAAGAGGGACACCTGGAAGGGGAAGGGACTTGGGGGGTGCTCAGAGCTGGGTCCTCAGTGGGGAGGCAGTGAGGCTGGGGCTCAAACCCCAGTGCATTGTCCACAACTTTGTACAGACTCTGAGCTGTCAAAATTCTGTCCCCAGCTCACACTGTGAGGTCATCAGAATGATTCGTGCACAGGTCCTGCCAGACCACACGTGAAAGGTCCTCTTTCCCTCCCCCATACACTGTCCCCTCTCCAGGGACGCCCTTCAGCTGGAGGGGATCTGACTTCAGCCTGCAGACCCCTGCCGCAAGGCAGCTGGGAGGCAGCTGCTGAAGGAAACCGTGTAAGTTGACGGCAGCCTCTGCTAGAAGGACGGAGGACAGCGGCTGTGGGGCAACGGACTGGTGCCCAGAGCACTGAGCTTTTTAATGGTGCTCCCTGACTGGGCCTGATTCATTTATCTAAGTGTCTGGGTTTCATATGGGGGGAGGTTCACCCCAGCAATTGATGGTGTCTGTGACAGGGGGTCACATCGCCTCCCGGGTCCCTCTCTGCACACAGCCACACTGGTGCACACACGCTTATTAAGCTGATTAATACCGTCTTTCCAGAGCCGCTATCTCTCTCACCCTCTGCCTCGGGGCCAGCAGAGAAACGCAGTCTGCACTCCGGAGCTCCATGGGGAAAATAAATCAGGAGTCTCGCCTTGTGCATCGGGAAGGTGACATTGACAATTCTGTTCTGCAGAGCTATCCCATGAGGAAAGGATGGCTCTGTGAGGACGTGAGCTCTTGCTCCCTGGGGGAACTCCAGGGCAGGTGGCATCAGAGGTAGGACATCAGAACTGATTGCTTGGCAGGGCCTTCCCAGGACTGCCTGGCCCCGCAGTGGGCAGAGCAGTGAATGGACAAGCCCCGCAAGTTTGGACATTGCTACACATTTCTTGGGTTATTAATGGTCAGGATCTTGTCTGATGACCCAGCCCGAAGCCTCTTTGTCTAAACAGGGGTCCCTGTGCTCCTCCCATCCCAGGCTCCACTAGCCTTTTAATGGGGCCACCAAAGCCTTAACCCCATGTTCCCCAAAATGAAGAGTGTCAGTCCCAACCCCAGAGAACCTGAATTCACTGGGCGTGGGATGGGGCTTTGGACTTCATGTTGTAACCAACCCAGAAGATTCTCCAGACTAAAACATTTGGGTGCCCTTGTTAACCCCAAGATGTGGCTGTTGACAGTGGCCTTGACAAATCTTGGAAGGAGATCTTTCAAAAACTCAATCAACTTTTGTCATTCCCTCTGCCCAAGGTCCGTTTTGGCTGGTGGGAGGTAAGGAAAAAGGCACAGGCTCCTAGAAGTCAGTGGTCTTGGGGACAAGACTTTGATTCTCTGAACCTCTGCTTCCTCATCTGAAAAATGGGAAGAGGATAAAAGCCTCTGGGTATGCTAGCCCCAAGGCAGTTTTTGGTGATTGTTACATAGTGAGACAACATTAGTTTGTTCATTGTGAGTAAGTGTCAGTTCCTCCACAGGGTAAACATTTACCCCTTCCTCCCCTCATCTCTAGCCAACTCCTCTTGGGAGCTCATGCTGGCAGAGAGACCACCAGTCCCTTCAGACTGCAGGGTGAGTGGGAGTTTGGTGCTGAGCCCAGGTGTGTGTTGGGGGTGTCTCTGTCCCTGTCTGTTTGTTGCGTATATAACAGATATTACAGTGAGTGCTCACGGCAAGCCAGGCTCTATTCTAGGTGCCAGTAGGGCAGCCAGTGAGGGAGGCCCAGCCCAGCCCTTCTGGAGCTGTCATTCTAGGTGAGGAGACAGATGTGCCACACAGGTAAATAGATAATTAGATGGAACGATTATCTCAGATATGGGTGAGCACAAGCAAAGAAGAAACACGAGGTGATGAGATGGTGAGAGACTAGGGTCAGGCACGCCTCCGTGAAAAGGTGGCATTTGAGATCTGACTGATGGAGGAAGCTGACCCAGGCATGAGAAAATCCGCGAAGGCATTTTCTAGAGAGCAGGGATGGCTGGTGCAAAGTCCCTGGAGCTGGAGGGAGCTGAGCAGGGTCAGGGATGGAGAGGAAAGCTGGTGTGGCTGGAACTGAGGGAAAAGGGGCGGTGGTAGGAGACGAGGTGGAGAGGGGTCCCTGACGAGGTTGCAGGTACCAGCTCTTGGAGACCATAGTAAGCAGAGCAGGTGTTATTCCCAAAGCACCTTTTGAGCAGCTGCTGAATGCACCGCAATGCTGGGAGCTATGACCATGGCCTCCTCAAAATGGCCCTTGGGCACTGAGGGTAGGAGGGTTGTGCCCTGGCAGGCTGTCAAGGGAAAGGCTGGACTCCTCAACAGTGCAGGCCACAGGGTCCCTGCGCTGCCCTGCCCCCAAAACAACAACAAATGACTGCCTCTCCCTATCACTCGGGTCTCTCCAGGGGCACATCCAAATGTCCCGCAGAAAAGACACCTTTTGGAGTTCCAAGTCCTGGTCACTAAGAGCTGCATCCCACGGATACCACTACCAGAGTGAAATCTTTAAAAATTCAAATCAGAATGTGTCCCAGGCTTGCTCTGAGAATATAACCCAAAGGCTCGGATGACCAGCCTCTTCTTCCTTCTCCTTCTGTATTTGTCTGTGCCCAGTGCCTTGCTGCTCCTCAGATGGTACAGCCCTTGCCACCTCTGGGCCTTTGCCCTGCTGGCCCCCCTGCCCGACTGCTGTCCCCCAGTCTTTGTACGGCAGGCTCCTTATCATTTCCCTGATTCTTTTACCTCTCCTTGGCCACCAAGCTAAAAAGGCCTCTCCACACTCCGCTCTCCCCACCCATCGCTCATAGGTCTGGTCATTCTCTGATGGACACTGTGGACTAATTTGCTCCCTGCCTCTTCCAACCACAACACACACCCCCATGAGGCTCGAGGTTTCTGTTAGTGTTGTCACAGCTGTATCTGTGGGGCCTTAGAACTTATATAAGTGCCTATGCAGTGGATGAGTGATTGACCTCAGTAGATCCTCACAACAACCCCATGAGGCCGGTGCTCTAACTGTCCCATTTTACAGATAGAGAAACTGGGGTTGGAAGGTTAAGCCATTTGTGTGGGGTACATACGTAGCACTGAGCCAAGATTTCAATGGAGAAAGACTGAATTCTGACCCCACACCTGTGCCCTGCTGCACTTGACTTACTGTGTGGCTGGCTAGGCCTTTGCCCTCTGAGTTCACCTCAATATTGTCATCTCTGCAGTGGGTATAAATCCCAGCCCTGCCTTTCCCTAGAAAGGTGGTAAGACTTGGAGCATATCATTGAAGAGGACCTCCCTTGTCGCCTGTACTGTACCACACAAACAAGGGGTTGGTAAGAAAGGGTTCTCAACTAGATCGCCCTTGGAAGGGTTAATGTGGCCTCTTTGTCCCATGGTTGCCATGGGGACAGTTCCTGTCCTTCAGGAAGCTGGGAGAGCAGTTTCCTGTTTTGAAGAAGGCTTGAGGGCTGTTTTCCTCCAATCAGCCTGCTTACAGAGGGGCAGGAAGCCCAGGGCCGGGCTGCCCCTGTTGCTGGGTGTGTGGTGGAGCCATGCCCACACCCAGCCAGCCAGGAGGGGCCGTGGTGGAAATGCAGCCTCGGGAAAAAGCCAAACGGGCCAGCAGAAGGAAAAAAAAATGGCTGGCCGGAAGAGGGTGGTCACTTCCTCCACAGACCTTGGATCCCACCCAGTGGTGATAAAAACTCCAAGCTGGCCCTGCCTAATCCCAGACTCCCCTCCCCCAGAGCTCAGCCCTTCCTTGGAGAGCTGAAGGCCTGCTGGGCAAAGACCCTTGAGGCCCCTGCCTGTCCCTATGATCTACATGCACTCCCACCCTGCACGCTGGACACTTCAGCCTAACTGGGTTACAGACCCCAGTTTCCACCCCTATCCCCTGTCTGGCATGCCCTCTCCTGTTCCCCTTTGCTTGTGTAATTCCTCCAAGGTGCAGAGCAAAGCCTTCCTCCTCCTGGAAGCCCTCCCAGCATGCATTTGAGCCCCCAAAACTGTGGGAAGGGAACATTCATGAATTCGGATGTAATCTCTCTTGGAGCCCCTGCCCCAGCCTCCTTGAGCCACCCCATCTCCAGGCTTGTCCCTCCAACTCCCCTGCCACACAGATCTGACCCTGTCTCTTCCTCCCCTAGAAACACTCTAGGCTCCCCATCACCTGAGGGGTAAAGTCCAAACTCTCTGGCCTGCCACTGGAGAGCTTTTCCCCACACCTGTCCCATGCTGTGACCACAGCACACTTCTCACCTTGCCCCAACCCTGCCTTCCTCTTCTATGCCCACAGGCACATCTTCAGGCTGTTTACGCACCTGGAACGGTGACCTTCCTCTTTCACCTGGAAAATGACACTTGGCCTTTAAAGCCCAGCCCTCTGTCACCTCCTCTTCTCTAGCCCGCAGCTCAACTCAGTCCCCTGCTTTCACCCCCAACTGTATCACTGTTAGCTGACTCCAAGCCCTTCTCTTAGACCAAACTGTGAGCTCTTCAAGGTCAGGAAAGTGAAGAGAGAGGGAAACTAACCTTCCTTTAATTCTCACCACGACCCAAGAGAAAGCCCTCATTACTCCCATTTACAGAGGAGGAAACAGAGGTGCAGAGTTGAAGGGCCTTGCCCAAGGCCAACAGCAGCTGTTGGGTCAGGGGTCTCTGAGCCCCCACTGCTATGTCTCCTCAGGCCTGGCCCGAGTGTGTGCAGTGGGGGTGGAGATGGGGGTGGGGAAGATCCTGAGCAGAACTTATCTGAGGCTCTCCCCACCAATCTTAGGGGCACAGGAAGGGAAGGGTGGCCTTTCGAAGACTTGTCCACCCGGCAGGTGTCTGGCTCAGATTTGCCCGGCCCTGGAGCCAGGAAGGCAATTCAATGACTCTCCAGGGGAAGATAAGCCCTGGAAGCTGATGCTGTCGCAGACGTGGCATTGCTGGATGAGCAGTCCAAGGCTGTGGGGACACGGGGGTCAGTGGCTGAAGAGGCTGCAGGGCCAGGGTCATTTCCTTTCGAATAACATGCGTTTTATCCCTGAAGACGAAAGATATACCTGCTCCTCCTGGAAAATGGGATGCCACAGGGGAAATTAGCTATAGATTCGGATGGGAAGGTGGCTGCCAGTCGGGCCCCAGTTTTTTGGAAGAGTCCTTGTCTCAGTGGGGAAACAAACCCCTGAATGTCACCTCCCTTGGGTTGGGGCAGGAAGCAGAACCCAAGCTGCCTCCCTGTGCTCCTGCAAGGATCCCATGTTGCCCCCTCTCATCCATTCTGGTATAAAACAGGAGCTCCATAAATGATCTCCCCTGTCCCTGTCATGGTCTTGATTGTGGGGTTTGTGTGCCTCGGTTCCCAGAATACTTTGTAAACATTTATTGAGCACTAACTAGGTATTTGACATTTAAGTAATGGTCATTTATTGAGTGCCTCCTGTGCCCCTCTCTCCCCTATTGAATGAGTTATCCCATTTAATGGGCAGACAGTATTTTCATGTCCAGTGGATGGGGCCAGTGTGCTGAAGTGAGTAAGAAAGCCGTTTCCAGAGCCAGGGTGGGATCCTCACCCCTTACTAGCCTGTGTATAGTGTGTATGCCTGGGTAGGTGCTTCAGCCTCCCTATGCCATGGTAGCCCATCTGTAACATGGGGGCCATACCATTGCCTACTTCATAGGTTTGTTGAGAGGATTAAATGATTTAATAACATATGAAAAACACTTAGCACAAAATAAGCACTCAGCAAATACTATTATATTACGATTTACCAATGGGGAAACCGAGGCTGGTGCTTGCCCCTAGGTCAGTATGGCTTCTACCACTGCATTCTACGGCCTGTCCAGGAGGCTTGGCCACGCCACCTTTGCGTGAGCTTACAGCGCTCTTTGTTTCTGAAGCACACAGCCACATCCAGCTGTGGTGCTGGCTCTGCACTTTGCCAAGGCTTCAGGCAGACAGGAACTGGGTTTCAGCAGTTTTTATCTGAGGTTCCCTAAGCTGTGTGCAGGGAGGTAATTATCCCCATTGGTCTAAGAATCATGAAAAGACAGGGAAGATCCTGATCTTTTATGCTGTTCTGTGTGTTTGAGTGAGATGTATGAGGTCAGGGGCTTCAATGGGGTCAGCCTCATACCAGGGGTCTGAAGGCATCTGAGAGGAGTCTGTTTCTCCCAATAGTGCTCTCATCAAACTTATGGATAATTTGCCATTGGGTGTCCTGCTTTCTCAGCTGGTCTGGGAGCTCTAGAAGGCCAGAGCGAGTGTAGCCTTTTTACCCAGGACCAGACCCAGCACCTGGCACAGAGTAGGCACTCAGTACTTTTGAGGAAGGAAGGAAGTGAGGGAGGGAGGGAGGGAGGGAGGGAGGGAGGGAGGAAGGAAGGAAGGAAGGAAGGAAGGAAGGAAGGAAGGAAGGGAAGCAATAAGGTAGGGAGGGAGGGGAGGGAGGAAAGGAAGAAGGCTAGCCACCTAGGACTGTGGTCCTGATTCTGGCACCATGATCTTGGGCAAATATGGTATACTATTCACAGTATACCACATTTGCCCAGTAGTGTACCACATTTGCCCAGTACAGGCTGTAGGGACAGACAGACCTAGGTTTAGTCCTGACTTCACTACTAGCTCTGAGCCTTGAGTAAGTCTCTCATTTCTCTGACTCAGTTTTCTCATGTGTCAAATGGAAATAATGATAAAACTACTTCACATAACCACAGAAAGCATGTGAACAGAGTGCTCAGTAGATGTAGCATTAGCATGGGTTATGATTATCAGCGTTACTATTGCCTGCTGTTATTGTACAGCCTCCTCATCTGGCAATGCACGGTCATCAAAGTGCCTTTCACTCCTGGTTCCTCACACTCTGAGGCTCCTGCCTGCTTGTTCCTTGGACATATCAGAGCCTTGGTGTCAGTTCCCTTGAACACCCCTTCCAAGGCTTCTGCAGATGTGGGCTGGGCCATCACTGTGACGGTGGATTCTGCTTGGCCATTCTGACTATTCAAGGCAAATAGAAAGAAAGGAGGAAAAGAAAGAGGGAGAGAGAAGGAAGGCCTGGTCAGAGAGACCTGACTCTTACTGTGGATCTGCCTTAAAGGTTTCATGCCCCAACCCTGCCAGGCTCCTTCAGAAAAGCAAAGAGAGAGTTCTGCCCTCAAAAAACAAAGCAAGAGACGGTGCCTTTGGAGAAGGTGCATGGTTTCGGGCTCCACATAATTCTGACTTGGGCCTGGTTGTCAGGAGGTAGGGATTCCACCATTCACAGTTCCCCTAACTTGCTGTATGATCGTAGGCCAGTTATTTTCCCCTATGGGCCTCAGTTTCCCAGTCTGTCAAGTGGGCATAACACCTACCCTGGGTGGCTCATGGTCTGCTGGGAGGAACAGCCAAGATGCTGAGGGTGACTTGAAAAATGTGAAAACCTAGGAGGACTTTTTGGGAGTTAGGAACTCAGACGACATTCCCAGAGCGAATGGGCTGTGCATCCTGGCTGGGCTGTAGGGCAAGTCACTTTCCCTGTTCGGACCTCAGTGTCCCCATGTGTGAAATGGGGCTATCATGATCTCTTTATAGGATTCTTGAGAAGAATACACATGTGTGAAAGGCTCAAAACAGGAGTGATGATGGCCCTTACCACACCCTACCTTGGTCACATCCTTTGTGGGTATTTTCAGCCATCCCCTAGCTCAGTGAGAGGGGGATGAGCAGGACATCCCCTAGCTATGGTTCGTTCTATAAGGACTGAGCAAGTCCAAGCACGAGCATTAGCACCGGATATTTCTAGAGCCTATGGTCTTTCACATCCATTTTCCCTAGTTAGGAAGAGCAAACAAAGGAATGAGCCATTCAGCCTCAGAGCCCATCACTCTACTCTGACACGTGGTTTCAGCTCAACAGGTCCAGACCTGCGTTTTTTCCCAACTGTCATTGTACTGTGATCTTTTTAAGTAAACTTCGTTTAGGCCTCAAATCTCAAATTCAACAGTCATGGAAAGGGCTTAACAAAGCAGCACTGAGGTCTCTTCCTGCCCTCCCTTCTCCTATATGCGGGCCTGACAGTGAAGGGTAACATTGGTTATTGATTGAATGATCTGAGCCTCCCTCTTCTGGTCCTGCCCTGGGGTCCTAGGTTATTTGGGTTCTATTGCTAAGTCCAGAAACAAGTTCAATTTTTAAGATATATTTTCTTTTTGTATCAAATAAACCCCCACCTTCTCAACTATCAGCTCTATCACCTCCACTACCTCCTACCTCCATGACCTCACTCAACTCCACCATCTCCACCACCTCCATCAACTCACTCAACTCCATCACCTCCTCAAGTCCATCTCCACCGCATCTATCAATCCCACTACCTCCTCCCCCACCACCAACTATATCACATCTTCCATCTTCACCATGACTTTCACAGCTGCTTCTAGCACCTCATCACCTCCATTTCCTCTGCCTCCTTTGACTACAATACCATGTCTCCCACATCCACTATCACCTCCGCCATCACCTCCACCATCATCACCTCTCTGTCTCCATCTCTACCATCTCCATGAAGGGATCCATAAAGTTTATTAACAGCCCAAGTAACACAAATTCTGTCATAGATTTTTCTATTCCAGAGGCATAAGTATTTCTCCACAAAAGGATAGAGGCTTAAGGACTCTGTGGTAGCTCAGAGCTGAAAAGGTCATTTCAAAGAATCAAGTTCAATTCCTGATTTTGGGAAACTGAGGAACACTCTAGGTCCTTGCCTGACAGTGTGCATAATCTAATTCCATACTATGGACATTAAATGACAAAAACATAACAAAACAGATCTGATTAGGTATATGAAAGTGCTTGGGAGTGTGAAAATACTATGTAAGGTAATGATGGGGAAAAAAAGAGTTTAACATTCTCGGAGCCTTTTTGTATCACCTAATGGAAATTCATGCATTCCTATCTTCAGTAAATGGGTATTCGATACCTTCTGCATGCCAGGCACCAACTAGCTCATATAACAATTCAAATTAGATGTTCATGCATATTATATATTTTTAGTGAGCACCTCATATACACCAGGAGTTCTGCTGGGTGAAGAAGGCCCTCAGGTATTCAGAATCCTACCAGCTTTCCAATAAGGTATAAATAAAGAGACAGAGGTCAGGGATTAAGTTCTCATGCCAGGGAGAGGCTGGGGAAACTGGGATGCCTTTTCTCTACTTCTGTATCCTTTGAAGCATATTTGGCCAAAAAGAAATGGGGTGGGTCATCCAGGGCAGGTTGTCTCCAACTGTGATGTGTATACAGATCACCTGAAGATCTACTTAAACTGCAGGTTCTGGTTCAGTGGGTCTGGGGTTGGGCCTGAGGTTCTGTACATCCAATGAGCTCCTGAGTGACACCAATGCTTAAAGCCAAGAGGTGTTTCATCTATGCAGTGAAAACATCTGGTTATCTGGGACCACTTGACAGAAAGAATGGCAGTCATAGCACCTCTCACTCTGGCCCTCTGTTCCTCCTGAAGGGACACTACCACTCTGCTCCCCAAGCCAGCCACCTCAGGCTCCACTAACAGGCCATGCCTTTTCACACCTCTAAATCTTTGCCCAACCTATTCCCTCTACCTGAAAGGCCTTTCCTTTTCTTGAAGCCCCTTCACTTCCGAGTACCCATAAGCTCCTGTGCATTCCTGTCCCCATCCCAGCACTTATCCTGGGAAGCAGAAGGAACAATCAGATGGGAGGTCGAGGTGGAGGCTTGGTAGGGGTTCTCAGGGAGGTCCTGGTCATACAGTGTGGTGCGTGAACAAAAACAGGCTCCTCATCAATCAGGTCTCCCTTTCAACATCACTTCCTTGGGAGGCCCTCCTTGATCACCCATTCTCTACTCCAGTGGTTCTCAAACTTCAGCTCACATCAGAGGTTTGTTAAACATAGGACTTCTGATTCAGTGAGTCTGGGGAGGGTTTCAAGAATTGCACTTTTAACAATTCCCATGCTGGTTTGCACATTTGTGTCTCCGATCTAAGCTCCATGAGTCCAAGAATTTGCGGCTGTCTTATTGGGCGCTCAGCACAGAGTCTGGTGCAGTACTGAGTGAAGGTCCATGAAAATGAAAATAAAGATGGACGGTCCGTTTGGCGACCGGACGAGGAAGCCCCTACAAGACCAATTCGCTGGTTCTGCCCCCGCCCCGATGGTAGTCCCTTGAACCTCACACGGTTCCCCGAGTGCCCATGGCCACGGTCCCTTTAAATGTGCACGGGGACGCCTCGCCCCTCGGCTCCCTCGATCCCTGACAGAGCAGAAAGGGGAAAAAAAGCCTTCCTCTTCGGGAGCGGGAGGAAACGTCTAGGAGGGGGCGGAGGGGCGGAGGCGCGGCGGCGACGGCAGAGCGCAGACAGAGGGGTCGCGGTCAGCGCAGCGAACCCGGCGCGGAGCCTAGAGCCAGGATCGGACGCGACGCCGCGCGCTGCTCGGGCCAACGCCCCCCACGCGGCGCGCTAGCGCCCCCTCCCCGCCCTGCCCGCACGGCCCCGCCCAGCCCCGGAGGCTCGCGCCCCGCGCCCCTGCTGCCCAGCGCCCCGCGCTGAGTCCGAGTGTCTGCGACGCCGCGCGCTGTCCCTACCGCCGCCTCGCGCGCCCCGCGCTCGCGCCCCCTCCCCGGCCCCGCCCAGCCCTGGAGGCTCGCGCCCAGCACCCCGCGCCCCTACTGGCCCTGCGCCCCTCAAGAAGCACGGCGCGCGCCTGGGGGCGGGGCGGGCGCCAGGGGGTGCGGGACCCGTGGGGCGACTATGGAGTGAGGCGCCGTGCGTGCTCCAGCTCGGATTGACGGACGGACCGACGGGCGGCTCCGGGCTCCTCGCGCTAGAAGATGAACAGAGCAGGTAGGAGGCTTCGCGCGACCTCAGGCGCCGAGGGCTTCGCGCGAGGGGGCCCCGGCCGTGAGCTCCAAGTTGAAGCCGGGAGAGCGCCTGGAGCGACGGCCGAGAATCCCGACCTTTCCTACTCTGCTGGGCTTCTGTCGAGATATGGGCGGGTCCGGAGTGCCTTCACGGAGGAGGCTGAGAATCTTCTGGGGCCCCCGTCCTAGTCGTCCCGCCTAGGGACGCCCCCTCAGTCTCCGCAAGGCCGCACCCTGGCCTTGAACGCCCTCATCCCACTCCCCACGGTGGCCCCCCGAGTGAGGAATCCCTAGGCAGCGGAGATAGACGCTCCCTTCGCAGAGGCAACCTGGTTGAGCCCCTACACCCTCATCTCATTTCTCGGGGTCCCCGCCAGACCCACGCTAGCCCCTCCAGGATCCCTCCTGGCACACGGGGTCCACGTCCTTGTCTCCCCCACATCGGGGTCTATTCCCGGTCCTTCATCTCGGCGGCGGCACACCCCTAAGAGATTTCCTGCTCCTTTCTCTCCCTCCAGACCCCGAGACTTGGAGCTTACTCTCCGGGTAGGACTAAAATGCCCTAAATCATTTCTTCCTGCAGCACCCCACTCCCTGGCAGCGCCCTGGTCGGGGCCCACTTTGTGCCTCTCCCAGGGGACCGAAAACCAAGGGGACAACCCTGGTGGAGGCTGAGCCGTACTCCAGGCGTTCCCTCCCATCCTTCACATCTCTGCCCTGTGAATCTGACTCGCCAGCTCAGGGATTCTTTGCAATCCAGAATGCGTTTGACAGTAAATATTAGCGATCTTTCCAGAGGAATGCCATTTAACAGATTTAGCGACTGAGACTCAGAGATGGGCGGTGCCTGGACTCTAGTTCCTGGGATTCCTGACTCCATCCACAGGGAAGGCAAAAAGTTTCCTCAACGAGTTAGCAAGGGAAGAGTCCTAGCTAACTTGCTTCGT
The DNA here is from genome assembly GCA_028533065.1 of Trachops cirrhosus. Lineage (NCBI taxonomy): Eukaryota > Metazoa > Chordata > Mammalia > Chiroptera > Phyllostomidae > Trachops > Trachops cirrhosus. Next base: position 34,373,455 of record CM052544.1, read on the forward strand.
CCGCTTGCCAAGGAGCGATTGTTTCTTTCTCTCTCTCTCTCTCTCTCTCTCTCCCCCTCCCCTCTTGGATTTAAGCAAAAGGCAGTCCTCTCCCCAACGGACACCCTTGTCTGAAGCCGTAGGCCAAAACAGACATCCCTAAAGAAACAGGAAGCCACCATTTTGACTGTCTTAGAACCATATCCTGCTGCTGCTGTTGTGTGTGTGTGATGGGTTTTTTCTTTTTAAACTCTTTTAAATGAAAAAGTCATTGTTTTAGGATTGAGGTGCAGATTGGAGACATTGGCTGGATGACCTAAAGAAAAAAAGGAGCCACTTGGGGACTTAGGAATGTAGTAGCCACCTCCCTGTGTCCAGGCCCTTTTGTTGCTGAGTCAGTGGACACCCAGACAGTTAGTGTGTGGGTCCCAGAATGAAGGGGGGAGATAGGAGCAGGGGTGCCACTTTGTGGGACTGGAAAAGGCTGGAGTGGGTCCCAGCACCCAGCCAGCCACTCCTTGGATGAAGAAGGTCACCTCCTGCCTGTCCTAGCATAGTCTGGACAGAGCGAGGCTAGCTTTTTCCTACCCTCCTAATAAAACTCGCTTTAAAACAATGGTGAGAGCAGTTCCAGTTTTCCCACGTTTCGCTGCTTGGACAAGCCCTTCTTTGAGAATCTGGGGGAAAGAGTGAGCCGGAATAAACTGAGAGGCTAGTTTGGTCCCAGTAAAGCTTAGCAGTTGCTGCTCTTGGGTTCAGCCATCCTGTAATTTGTCTCCAGCATAAACCTGCTTCCTTTCTCTGTGTGGTGGCAATGATAGAAACCTCACGTAATGATTTGTGCATACCATGCTCTGGATTTCCTGGTCATGTAGCATTGTGGTTCAAGACTCCATGGGACTGAATCTCAGAACCACCATATACTTTTATGTAACTTTGAGCAGGTTATTTAACCTCTCTCTGCTTCAGTTTCTTGATCTGAAAAATGGGAATAATTTGGTCATTGAGTTCTTATGCCTCAATAAAATAAAACATGTAAGGTGCCTAGAATGGTGTCTGTCCCATTATAAGTGACCAATAAATACCTCCTAATATTTATTGGGTACTTACTATGAATCAGGTACTGCTTTAAGTGTTTTACACAGTATCAATTTGGTTTTCACATTGACCTGATGAGGTGAGTACTCCTGCTATCTCCATTTCGTAGGTGGGAAACTGAGCTGCAGGGATTTAATGGTCACTGACTTGATGGGGAGCCAGTATAGGACTGAAACACAGATTGTCCAGCTTGAGAGCCTACTTTTTTTTATCCAGTGTCTAACACATACATAATAGGTACACAGGAAATGTTTGCCAATTGACTTTGCTGGTCATCTTATGTCTATTATTTCCCTTGAACTTCTCAAAAGCCTTCAGAAAAAAGGAGGTATTTCTTCCATATTACCAAGAAAGAAACTGAGGCTCAGAGAGGCAAAGTGATGTGCCCAAGATCACACAGCTGACATGTGGCAGAGCTGGGATTAAAGCCCAGGTCTTTATGAGCCTGGGGCCCATGCTCTTCCCCCTCTGTCCCACGCTGTCTTCCCATAAAAGCCCTGTTGTGGATCATTGGGCTAGCTTAACAGCAGCCTAATTAGAAATCATCAGGCTTGGTGTGGACATTCCAGCAGGCGCCCAGGAATGAAAGTTAAATTAAGATGCAATTGGAAGGTGAAATTAGAAGATAATTACTCTTGGAACATATGGTTATGAGAGTTCCAGGGGGAGTATAGTGAACTGCAGTTGAAACAGACTCAGGGACTAAAGACAGGGATGTTAGGAGACATAAGAAGAGCTGTGAGTTTAATAGGTTGTAATCGGCCAGAGCAGACCAGACACCGACTGGTGTCTGGGAAACTACAGATAGGGAAACTGAGGCTCAGGGAGGGAAAGGGACTTGCCTCCAATTAAGGGCAGAACCAGGAGTGGAGATCAGAGCTCTGGACTCCTATTCCAGTACTTCTTCCAATGCCCCTTCTAGTTGAACCTCTACATAGCTGACAAGGGAACAGCAAGCATGCATGTGTGAGTGACAGATATTTAATTAAAGCAGAGAAAGAAAATATAAACTCATACACAGGGCTGGCTGGGGATGATTCCTATCACCAGAAGCTGTTAAAAATCTCTTCCTCCTGTCACTGTGGTTCCCCTACCCCCCAGTTAACTCTTGGCATCTTGGCTTGAAGGGTACTTGTGTTCAGGTTATCCTCAGGCATAGCAAATTGCCAGGAGGTCCTGGGCATTGATAACTCAGGTGGGGGAAGTCATAACCCCCAGATTCTGTGATACAGGGAGAGAGAAGTTTCATTCAGCAGCCAGAAGGAGTCAAGGAGGAGCAGCTCCATCCATGCCGGCTTCTGAGTAGTTAGAAGTTAAGTTTAACCCAGAGAAGGAACCCCCAGCTCTGATTTATCCTGTAATCCTCCTTCCCTCATTATACTTAACCTCAGCCAAACTGGACTCTACTACGCTCCCAAAGGGCTTTGCATCTAACTGCCTCTGGGCCTCTTCACACTCTGTTCCCCTTACTGGGAATACTCACCCTCCTTTTCAGTTGTGAAATCCTCCCCATCCTTCAGCGTGCACCCCAGTGCTACCCCTCTGAGCCTTCTCCAGGCAGACTCATCTGAGACTCAGATGACTTTGTACCAAGAGCAGGGGCTCTATCTGGTTCCTTTTTGTGAGGGAGCAAAGCTGGAAGCCTTTGCACTCCTTTCATTTTCTTTGCTCCCTCCTCAGTCTCCTTTGCTGGCTCCTTCTCTTTCCCTCCTTGGTCCTGCTATTTTCTCAGTCCACACTGCTTTGCTTGATGATCTCACCAGATTCACGCCTTCCATCTCTGTGATGAATACCTCCAGCCATACCTCTCCCAGAACCCTGACCAGAATACCCAAGGGCCCACTTGAGGTCTCCACCATGGTGTGTGAAAGGTAACTCAGATCTAACATGTGCAAACTGAAATTTTTGTTTCCCTCCCCAGCACATGCAGGCTTCTGCAGCTCAGTTGGTAGCAACTTCACTTTTCCAGTTGCTCTGACTCAAAACCTTGGTATTGTCCTTGACTTTTCTTTTTCTCTTACACCCCGTATCCAAATTGTCAGTATATCCCACCAGCTGTACCTTCCTATTTGGAATCTGACTCTTTGACCATTTCCACTGCTGCCAACCTGGTCCAAACCTCTCTCATCTCTTGCCTGGATTATTGCAAGAGCTCCTCACAGGTCTCCTGGCATCCATCCCATCTCTTCTATTAATTTCAACACAATAGGCCAAGTGACCGTGTTGTGTCCTTCTCTCTCTTAAGGCCCTCCACAATCTACACCCTCCCCACGGTCCCTGTGACTTCATCTCCTGCTTCTCCTTCTCTCTTGCTCACTTCCCTGCAGCCACTCTTACCTCCTTGAACATGCCGTGTATTATAGGTTCTGGCTTCCCTCACCTTTCAAGTCTTTCCTGTAATATCTTCTCCATGAAACCTGTCCTGGTCACTCTACTTAAAATTGCAAAAACCCTCAACTCCTAATGTTTTTTCTTAGACTTTGTGATCATCTAACATCATACAATATGTAAGATACCCTTTGTATTTGTTTGTATCCTACCACTAGAAGATAAGGTCCCTGAAAGAGAGTGTCTGTGTTTCGTTTATTGATGCACCCAAAGAGTCTAGACGAGTGCCTGGCACATAGTAGATGCTCAATAAATATCTATTTAATGGAATCGGATTAAAGGAAATTGAATGGGAGCTAATGAAAGTCATTCATTTTGTGGTCAGTTAGTATTTCTGAGCTCTAGACTCGGCCTTACTTAAGTTTCTTACCTGGCTAGCTGTTCCTGGTCTCTTTGGCCTCAGTTTCCCTGCATTTTCTCTCTCCTCTGCCTCACCGGAAGCTGAGAGTCTTGAGTCTCCCTGTAGAGGAAATGCTCAGGGGCCAAAGGGTCAAGGCAGTGGTTCAGCTGCCTACAGCAGGAAACCCACATTCTATCTGGGCCCCACTCCAGATTTGCTGAGTCACTCCATGCCAGTCATCTGCCCTCTCTGTGCCTCAGTTTCCCTATCTTTCAATGAGGCCTTTCTGATTCTGGCATCCTTTGATCTCAGAGCTGAAAGCAGGGCTTGGTCGCTGCATACTTATCATTCCTAAGGACTCTATGGGGAAGGCATTTTCTTGCAGGATCACGCCTCAGACACCCACTGTAACCTTTCCCGGTGAGATAGCGCCCACAGATCAATAGCTTGATTGGATGAAGGATGGGGTGGGGGTGGGGGTGATACAGCCAATGTGACGGTTGTTTTTCATGGCCTTTCTGTTCCTCTGTCAGGTCTCATGGTGCCCATGTGAAATACCACCTGTTAAGGATGAGAAATGAGAGTCCCCGCCCCCAAAGAATAATTTCATGCCCAAACCTGACACCTGATGTTAAGAGCGGGAAGCTAATATTACATACTACTGCATATTGGTATAGAGCAAGACTTATACCAGAGGAAAGTATGGGATAGGCAAAGACTGACTTTATTAGAACAATAATAGCTACGGTTTATTGAGTGCCCCTATGTGAAGGCCTGCTACTAAGCACTTTTAATATATATCTTTTTAAAAGATTTTATTTATTTATTTTTGGAGGGAGGGAAAGGAAGGGAGAAAGAGAGGGAGAGAAACATCAATTTAAGAGGGAAATATTGATGGGTTGCCTCTCATAAGCTCCTCAACCAGAAACCAAACCTGCAACCCAGGCACGTGCCATGACCAGGGATCAAACCAGTGACCTTTCACTTTGCGGGACGACACCCAACCAACCGAGTGACACTGTTCAGGGCTAATATATATCTTTCAATCTTCACAACAGCCCTTTGAGAGTAGGTGCTACTGTTGTACCCATTCTACAAATGAGGGAATTGAGGCTCAGTTTCATAGCGTGTAAGTGGCAAAGCCAGATTTTGAACCCGGATCAGCCAGGCTCCAGAGGCCCCACTCTGTTACTACACAGTGAGCTTAGTTGTTTAAGCTCCAGACTTGGGTGGCTTTTTTTCCCCGTAGTCTGGACAGGTATTTTTCTAAATGAGGATATACTTGATTGCCTATGGAAGCAAGGAGTTGGGAAGCATTACATCTTGAAGATACTGGGTTGTTACCTAGATGTTTAAGGCCTGGGCACTGATACAGACAAATGTAGATGCGGGTTAGGCGGTGGATGCTGTGGGTATGTTAACAGTGGGTACTTCGACAGCTGTGCCTCTTCTCTCCCTTTCCCGCTCGCAGCTACAGCTGGCAGTGTTCCCTCTCTAACTCTCTCCCCCTGCCCCTTCTAATTAGCTGTGTGTTGGCAAACCAGACAACCAAGTTCATTAGATGTACTCGTATGTGCAAAGTATAAATAAAAGGGCTCTGAAATGAAACCCTTTTAGGAACAGAGTACACGGGCTTTGTAACCCTGCATTGTTACCTCTCTAGGCCTTTTTTCTTTCCTTTGGGGCCTCAGCTGAATTTAACATGGTCCTGCCAGTTTGGGGAGATGTTATTGACTTTGGCTTCAGACATCTTGAATTGAGGTGCCAATGAGACAGTCCCATGGAGATGTCTCATGTCAGAGCTGTGCTGACCTACCAGCCACAGCCACCGGCCACATGTGGCTACTAAGCACGTGAAATGTGACTAGTCTGAACTGTGACATGGTGTATGTATAAAACACACTTAGTTCAAAAAAGAATGTCAAATCTCATTAATAAATTTTGTATGTTGGTTACATGTTGATCCAAACATGATTCACTGATTGTGTGATGATATTCAAAATAATATTTTAGATATATTGAGTCCAAAAACCGTATTGTTAATTTCACCTGTTCCATTTTGACTTTTTAATGTGGATATGAGAAAATTAAAACTTACTGTGTAAATATAAATGTGGCTTACATTATATTTCTGTCAGACAGCCCTGGATTAGATTCAACTGGGGTTCGATGCTTCAAGGATTTACCTGAGAGTCAAATGCATGGGGAAGAGAAGAGTTTGCTGACAGACCTCCAGCCCCTCTGCTCCACCTTCTTTCTGTCACAGCCAGGCTGGCATTCTGAAGCTGCTGTGTGCCAAATGCAGGCCTTAGAGGGGATGGAACTGGGAGATGAGACTTGGGTTGAAGTGAGATTTATACATCTTAATCCATGGGCAGTGGGGAGCCAGGCAGTTTCGTTGAAATGGGCTTGTCAGGATGGAGTTGCATTCCTGGAAATCTCCCTTCCTCACTCTGACCAAAATGTACCCAGGGGCTCAGAGATTCAGGCGGGAGGCATGGGCTGGCTTGTGGTGGGAGACATGTTGAACTTGGAAGTGGGTGACTACTCTCTTGACCCTATACTTGTCCAGGTCCTGTCCATCTTGAAAAATTTAGCTGAAATTTCTCCTTCTCCAAGAGGTCTTCCCTAGCCATAGGAACTCTTGCTTCTTGAACTCCTACTGCATGTACGTTTATATCACATCTTTTATTCTGCTGAAGTTAATAGACTGTCACCATTCACAAAGGAAGAGGCCTTTTGCAGACATCCATGTTGTAAAATACCATATCATTTCTCCCATGAAGTTCAGATACTGTAAAATTTGGATGCAGGGCACTTAGCTGGACACCAGTCTGCACCATGTGGAATTCAGAGGTGACCCTCAGGAGAATCATACAATATATCACTGTCACAAGCCTTGGGTGTGCCATTCTTGAGGGAATGAGATAACAGCTACTCAGTTATAATATTTCAAGGGAGTATAGCTCTGTCCTCCAATTGTGCTATTAGTCTTGTCTCCATAACTCAACTGTGAGTAGTCAGCAGAGGTATTCTTCTCTTCTTGATCATAGAAGACCCTACTGTCTACAGTGCTATGCAAATAGATGCAGGTATTCAATGAATTAACTGTGGAATGAATGTAAGCTCTATGATGGCAACAGGGATGGTGACTGCCAAGTTCAACATTGTCTGTTGGGCACCTGGCACATAGAAAGTGTTCAGTAAATATTTGTTGAATGAATGAGTGCAGTGATCTGCACATCTTTATTTGATGGGTACAAGATGTCATTCACTTGGGTTTTGTTAGCAGGATTGTGTTTAGAAGAAAGGTCTAGCTACTTTGTTTACAGAATGGATCTTTAGTGGAAGATCAAGGGATTTTAAAGATGATGGTGGAGACATAAACCTAAGACAAAACATGGTGGATTGGGTTCACATGAGTTGAGAAACCATCTTCAATGCTATCTCAAAAATGATAAGTAGGAGTGGAAATAAAGGTAACTGTACTTTTTGTCTCCTTCTCTTCTCTATTTTCATCCTTTAGATTCACCAAAACCACCAGTTGCTCCCAAGCCAAAGACTGCCAGTCCCCTCACGCCAGTGACGGCACCCAAATTCCCTCCATCACCCAGGCCTGACAGTCTTCACAGTCCCAACTCCATGTCAAGGGGCCCAAAACCCCCCATCGCTCCTAAGCCCAGGCTGGATACCCCCAACGAGTGGAGGGCCAGTGTGTACATGATCAACAGCTTGAACAAATGCAGCAATGGGAAGTTGCTCTGTGTAGACAGGGGGCTTTATGAAGAGCAGCAGTCCACCCTGGAGTGCTCCGAGGCCGGGGCTGATGAGGATTACATTGTGGTCCCCAGAGCTCCACTGAGAGAGGAGGAACCCAGGGATGGGGACTCTGTGGAGAATGCAGTCATGGTGCCTCCAGATGCCACTGGGGAAGAGGAACCCCAGGAAGGAGGTGAGGAGGAGGGGACAGGAGCTGCTGAGGAACTGGCAGCCCCAGCCGAAGTGGTGCTGAGTGGAGAGGCTAATGAAGGTATGGCCCCCATTCCTGAGGACGTGGGGGCTGATGATTGTGCCCAAGACCCAGGGACAGAGGAGGAGAATCTCACAAGTGAGGAGGAAGAGAAGCTGGTGGAAGAACACAACATGTACAACCTGGAGGACAGGGGCCCTTGGGATGGAGAGGCAGTCTTTCCGAGTGATATCATTCTAACTCAAGTCGATTTAGAGGGTCCAGAAACAACTGGCAAGGAGCCTGGGACACCCAGGGAGGCAGAGGAGGATGGTGAGGAAGGTGGTGCCAATGCAGAACCAGGGGCACCAGATGAGTATGTGGATTCTGACAGGCCCACTGAGGGGGATGCTGAAGATGCCAATGAGGAACCCCTGGAGAATAAGGGATTGGCCACAGGCATCCAGGAGGTGGACATGGTCACAGAAAGCCATGACATCTCTGAGGAAGAGTGTGAAGATGCCTCAGGTGATGGCAACCAGGATGAACCACCTGATGAAGATGAGAAAACTGATCAGGAAGAAATGGCAATAGCCACCCAAGAGGAGGGAGAGGTCGCTCAAGAAGGTGAAGACTCCATGCGGGGTGAACCTGCGGAGGAGAGCTGCCAGATCATTCCTTTTGAGAATGACTGTGTGGATGACTTCGTGACTTCACTCTCAGGAAGTCCCTATGAGTTCTTCCCTACAGAGAGCACCTCTTTCTGTAGTGAAAGCTACTCTTCTTTTTCTGAGTCAGTGAAAGTTTTAGAGGCAGGGCAGGAAGCAAAGTCGGGGAAATGCACAGACCAGAACACCGTGGCTGGAACTTTGTGTGACCAGCATGGTTCCCTGCAGGATGGCACTGGGGAGGCCCTCTCTGTCCCTGATGTGGTGATCTTGCCAGAGGATGAGGATGCCACAGATGACGCGCTCACCAACCCCTATGAGATGGGAGTCGACCTGGTGTGCGGGACTGACCCTGGAGAGGGAGAAAAGCCTGAGACACAGGCTGCATCAGATGCACTGAGCAGTTATGGCTCGAAAGAAGAAGTGAACTCTGACACTGAGGGTGGCCTGGTCCCCATAGACAGAAAGAACATCATCTCAAGGGCCAGGCCCCACTCTGGGAAGGTGGCTGGCTATGTCCCAGAAACTGTCCCAGAAGAAAGTGTACCAGAAGCTGTCTCATTGTCAGCCATGGGCATTGGAGGTACCACCGAGGAGGCAAGAAAGATGGTTCTGTCATTGGAGGGGAAGCCACTGGAAGCCAGCAGGGCCTTACCAGCAAAGCCCAGAGCCTTCACTCTCTACCCTCGTTCATTCTCTGTCGAAGGCCGAGAGATCCCCGTCTCTGTGTACAGGGAGCCTGAGGCATCTGGCTTAGATGACCATCGAATCAAAAGGAAAGATGACAACCTCTCTCTGCCCTGTGTGATTGGCTCCTCTGGGAGTTTCTCCCAGAGGAACCACCTTCCGTCCAGCGGCATTTCAACACCGTCTTCCGTGGTCGACATCCCACCACCTTTCGACCTGGCCTGCATCACCAAGAAGCCCATCACAAAGAGCTCCCCCTCACTCCTGATCGAGAGCGAGCCCCCAGACAAGCACAGCAAGAAGAAGAAGTCGTCCTTTAAGCGGTTCCTGGCACTGACTTTTAAGAAGAAGACGGAGAACAAAGTGCACGTGGATGTCAACGTGTCTTCTTCCAGGTCCTCTTCGGAATCCAGCTACCACGGGCCTTCCCGGCTTCTGGAAATTGACCGCAGGAGCCTCAGTAACTCCCCTCAGCTTAAGGCCCGGACTGGCAAGCTCCGGGCTTCCGAATCGCCGTCCTCTCTCATTTTCTACAGGGATGGCAAGAGGAGAGGCGTCCCCTTCAGCAGGACAGTGTCCCGAGTAGAGTCCTTTGAAGACCGCTCCCGGCCCCCCTTTTTGTCCTTGCCCCTGACCAAGCCCCGGTCCATCTCATTCCCCAATGCCGACACTTCAGACTATGAGAACATTCCAGCCATGAACTCGGACTATGAGAATATCCAGATTCCGCCCCGGAGGCCTGCAAGGGCTGGGACGTTTACAAAGCTGTTTGAAGACCAGAGCAGAGCCCTGTCCACAGCAAATGAGAATGATGGCTATGTGGACATGAGCAGCTTCAATGCCTTCGAGAGCAAGCAGCAGAGTATAGACCAAGAAGCGGAAAGGTACTGTGAAATTAGTTTTCTTTGTTGTTTAGTAAGTGTAACTGTCTGAGAGGCAAACTTAGGTGTAGGGGACAGCAAGGATTTGCTTTTTAGCCTCAAGCTCTGTTTCTTTCTAGCTGTGTGACTCAGGTGAGTGGCTTTACCTCTCTGGGTCTCGGTTACATCATCTGTGAAATGGGATTCACTCTACCTCAGGGCAAAGTGTTTGAGAAGATCAGAATAGATAATCTATGTGAGAGTATTACCTAAAATGCTGAATTCAGTACAAATGTGAGTGTGTATATTTGCCTTACCTGGGGGATATTTCTCATCTGGGTAGATGGCTTTACTGCTCCTCCCTGGGAAAGTCATCAAGAGAGAAGGTTTTGGAATCTTGCCAAACTAAATATCTTTCACCATCAGGAAAATACCCCAAATTGAGATTTATACCTTTTCATTGTGTAAATATACACTCTACTGAAGGGAACTAGAAAAGACAATTGATTTATTTAAAAGAGCCACGGTTGCCCTGAGGTAAATTTCTGAATAGAAGTCTTTAAGAGGTACATCCAAGCTGATTTTTTGGGGGGGATTCATTCACCTTGGAAGTGTGAGTGAAACACTGAAATTACTGACAACGGTGGGGGTTTTCTGATCCCACCTTCACAAGACTGACTGAATGCCCTTATCGATCAAGTGGATGATTGCCAAGTCTTGCTGTTCCTTGTGGATACAACTTAAAGGTGATGCAATTCGGTCTCAACCAGTCAGAATTCATGAAAAGCTGAAATGGTTCTGATTTTAAAGGAAATCCTGACTCTTTCCCCTTGTGTGCACTAGCTTAGCCTAGTCCCACACAGCTGTTGCTGCTGGGACTTCCTGCGGGACCTGCAGCAGTGGATAGGGAAGAATGGTTTGCAATTAGCATTAGCTGTCGCTGGAGTATAGATGCTAGAAGTGTTTGTGTGGTTTATTCTCATGAGTTTTTTACATGGTTCCCCACTCTGGCTCTACCTTCTCCCTACCCCAAGCCTGGGCATGGCTATTATTAATTAGTTCTTTCTAGGATGAAAACATTTGTTTGCTGGAGCAGAGGCAAACACCTATCCTGCTGGAGGTCCCAGGTTTAGTTTGGAGAATGTGGATGTGTGGGAACTCTTAGAGGGCAAGAGGAAAAGAGCCAACAAGGTCATTGCATTAATGACTATCAACAGGATTTGATGAGACCCAACCCTAGGCCGGTGCCTCCTAGTATTAATGAAAATAAAACCAAGCTTTGAAACCATAAAGTCTCCATGTTGGAAAGCATACCAAAGGGCATATGGTCAAACCTCCCACCTCTGACAGTTTTTTCTCTTAACCCAGTCTCCACTTGAATTCCTCAAGCCACAAGGAACTCACCACCTCCCAGAGCTGCCTTCTCTGTTGCTGGGTACTCTGATTAAGTTTTTCTTTCCAACTGAATTAAAGCTATCTCTGTCTAATATCTCTAACCCACTCGTGCTGGCTCTTCCTTCTGAAGCCAGGTGAGTGAGCCCATTTCCTCTTTTGTATGACAGCCATTTAGAAATTGAACTCTGCTCCTGTAGAATCATATTTCCAGGATTTTGTGGCTGGAGGGGACCTTTAGACAATATTTGATCCTCTTACAGAGGAGGGAACTGAGGCACAGAGAGGGAAAGGGACTTGCCAAGGGTCTCTCAGCACCTTAGTGGAGAAATCAGTGCTAGAGTTTAGATTTCCCAACTCTTTCAGGAATTTGCAGTGAATTGTGCTGCCGGATGCCAAGTCTGGTTGTGCAGGCAGCACACTCTACCACCCCAGGGCACATTCAACTTCTGGCCTGTACACGGCGCCCCCTGGGGTTGTGCAGCACGCAGGCTATTTGGCCATATGCGAAGGCGCTGTTGTCTTGGTCTGTAATTTATCCAAAAAACAAAGATTCCTTTATCCAAACTAACATGACAATAAGGGAATAAAATACCCAGGAAAATGCCAGTGCTACCATATCTTGACTGCTTACTGTGTGCTGTGTGCTTACCCTGTGCTAGGTGGCTTTCCCTGCACATTTCACATTTGATGCTACGGCCTGGGGCATTGGTTGAGTATCCTGTCAGACTCTGAATTTCCAAAGCTCTGTCCCCCACTCTGATGCTGTTTCACTGAAGGCCAGACTGACTGAGATAAATCTCCCATGCAGGAACCACATCCTCTTGGACATCAATCAGTGAGCAAAGCTTTCTTCCGTTTTCCTGCATGAAACAGATGGAAGCAGAGCGGGAGAAAAAGCCCTGCTTTGGGCTGGAACAGGTCTGGGCAAGGGAGGTTTCAGACACAACAAGTTGAGAGGCACAAGGGACTGACTGCCAAGTGGGCGGGGCCCCTCTGCTGCTTCGCTTGAATGGGAACTTTGAGAATCTAGTGGAGGGGTGCTGCTGATTTGAGACAGGCCCAGGGGTGCTTCAAGCTGGACAGGATGAGAGGGTGGGGAGGCAGTTTCTTCCTCCTCCTGCTACTTACCCTGCCCTATACCTCACTTAAGTTTGACTATCAGAGGCGGAAGCCAAATAAATATCAGCAGTGCTGAAACAGTTCGGGAACAGCGCATCGGGAGACATGGGTTTAAAGCCCACTTAGTCACTGACGTGCTGTGGGATCTCGGAAAGGGTAGGGCACAGTTTCCTCATCCGGAAAATGGTAAGATTGGAGCAGATCTGTATTCCTCACCATTGACCTCTCCTGCACCACCTTTATATTTCCGTTACACCACTGATACTCTCACTTGCCTATTATTTGTCTTTCAAACAGTCTGTCTTTTTTACTTAACAAAAAGTATTTAGAAAGGAAATTTTATGTCACTATTAGAAAGTGAAAAAAAAAACAAAACAGTATCAGTTACCCTAAGTAGAAGGCAATTGTACAAATAAAATACAAAAGAAAATAAAATAACAGGTACAATCTAGCTTGAGGTTATTACTTGCCAACGCTGTGAGCCGGAGGCCGGGTCCCTTTGTTAAACAGGGAGAGGTGTCAAAGGCATCCTGGCACCACACAGAGACTTTCCACTTGGCATAATCCAAAGGATTCATAGGGCTGAAAAGTGGTGTGATTTAATGTTATTTAAATCCAAGTCTTTTTTCCACTAAAAATACCTCCCTTCCAGAAAGGGTAGAGCATATAATAGAATTCAGAGAGTCCTTAGGGACCCCTAAATCAGAGCAGCAGCTCAGGGGCTAATGGATGATGATAAAGTTTCTTCCATGCAGTTACTTCCTCTGAGATTTGTGTACACAGATAATAACATTTTAGGAGCTATAATAATATTCTTACTAACAGTCTTCCGTCTCATAAAATAAAATTGTATATATGCACATTACCTACGTACATTTTCCCCATGCTATGCAAAAAAGGTTTTGTCATCCTTTAAATTGTATCCACAAACATTCTTTTTTCCTAAATTGACCCTTTTGGGGGGGAAAGGGACTAGAGATATTATCCAACACTCTTGCTTTTCAAATAGGATGTTTTATGTCCTCAATCAGTGCTCTTGGTTGGGGAACCTAGTCTTGACTTCTGAATATCCATGGCATCTCAGGGTGTTGGTTATGCGCTAGGAGCTTAAAAATGTATGTTGATGGCCAGGGTTTTTATGATTCCATGCAAGTAGGTGATTTTGAGCTTCACAAGTGTTCTGGAAGAACTATAATTTATTAAGTACCTATCTTTGGCAACCACTGTGTTTTGTACATACTTATAAAATATCCATTTGTTGGAAAACACTACAAAAACTCATCTGTCCTAAGTGTCTCATTCAAAGGCCCATAATTGTATGTTTATTTTTTTTGCATGATGTTAAGTCCACCTTAATCACAGATCTCTGTGAGAGATATACATCAGCACAGATCTCTGATGCTACTTTCCCCAACGTTTCATAGTGAAAATATTCAAACTTACAAAAAAGTTGTTTTTATAGTGAATGTTCATATACTCAGCCCCTAGGATATGCCATTAACATATTGCCACACTGACTTTCTCTCACCTCTTTCTGTCCAGCACTCTGTCCATTCATTAATGCATATTGTTTTTGATGAACTGGGTTGGCCAAAAAGTCCATTTAGTTTTCTCTGTAAAATAGAAGACACATTTTTCATTTTTGCCAATAACTTTATTGATTTGGATATTTTGAGTGTGTCGGCTATCTCCTGCTATTGGCTTCTAGTGGGTAGAGGCCAGGGGTGTCGCTAAATATCTTCCAATGCATAAGACAGCCCCACAGCAAAGAATTATTTGCCCAAAACGTCAATAGCACCAAGAAACTTTGGAAACCATTATTGACATGTTTGATCAGTCACAGCACCTTCTCCATACACTGCACAAATCTTTTTTTGTGTTTCAGTTGCATTTTTACCTTTCTTGAAATAATAAAGCATAATATGCTGAAAATATTGTGTATCTTTTTCCATCTTCAGTATTAAAATGGCTGCACAAAAATTCACCAATTTAATTTTTTTAATGCACACTGATAAAACAGTTTTTACAATACATTTTACAAAACAACAGTTAGTTTTTACAATCTAACAAAATTGTTTTGACTGAAGTTAAAGACAACTAAGTGCCATTAGAGCCATTGTATGGAAATAACTACACAAACTTTTCAGCCAGCCCAATATGTATGGCAGCTTTTTATGATTACAGAGGGGGATATGCAGCTCAGGGAGCCTGTGAGAGCATGGTGGTTAAATTATGTAGACTTGTGAACCAAGCTGCCTGGGTTTCAGTGTACACTACACAACTTATTATGTATGTGACCTAAGACAAATTATTTACCTTTCTCTGCCTCAGTTTCTTCATCTGTAAAAGGGTGTGATAATAGTTCCTTCTTCATAATGTCATTAAGACTTACATGAGTTAATACAGCACGTAGTGAAATGATCAGTACATATTAGCTCTTATTATGTGACATGATCAAGGTCACATAGTGATGGATGCAGAATTTGAATTTGAGTCCAAGGATATAGGTAGAGAATCTGGTCCCTGTCACTGTGGAGGTATCTCTTTCTCTTTCTTCTCTCAAGACCGTTCTTCTGCAGGTGTTTGACACGATGTTCAGGACATCACATCAGTAAAACCAGGACCATACCCTTTCGAGATTCAGCTGTGGGGTGTGGTGTCAGTGCTACCTCTAACACCCACCTGAAATGGCATCAGGGCTGCAGAGCAGGGGTTTTATGATTCTATAATGTAAATAGCAGGAGTGCCTGTCTCTGACTGTAGCTATTACTGCACTTGTAATTTATGACTAGTTAGGCACATCAGGAATTTCCAGCCCCATTTTTCAAATGAGAAAACTGAGGCCCAATGAAGTGATATAAATTATCCTCTGTCACAAAAGTATTAACTAGTCCAACTAAGATTCGAACCTGACTCTTTCTTAACCTCAGTCTACTGCCCTTTTCACTACCCTCTTTCTGTGGCTGCAGAATGTTAGCTGGTGGTCTTCATCCAACAGCTGCTGAGTGTCTCCCTTGCAGGAGACAGGCTAGTACAGCCATGCGCAAAATGTTGGTTTTGCATATTGACCCAAAAGACTCAAGGAAAAACAGAAGGACACTTTCATTTCTTATCTGATGGCTGGTGGGTTTGTTGCTCTGTTGGCAACTCATCAAGAAGACTAATAAGCCTTCCTGGAACTTGCTAAGTAAGTACTCAGATGTCTTTCCCTCCCTCAGTGCCACGGTGGGGACCCTTGCCCTCCTGTGGCCAGTTGTGCCTGTGAAGCAACCAGCAGCTCTGGGTCTGGAACAGGCCATCTGTTTGGGATCTACTGCTCATCAGGGGAACTTCAGATGATTCAGCCCACCTGGCAGCAGCAGCTCATGAATGTTTGTGCCTTCCAGAGAGAGCTATGCAAGGTCCGAGGCTCAGCGTTTCATTACTACCTTCTCCCAGCCCGGGGTCCTTACAGAGCTATTCTATGTTAAAATGAAGCTCAAATTACAAGCGCAAGGGTTTGTGTATTGCCCACATTATACAGAATGCATATGAGGATGAGGGGTGGGAAAATCCAGGTAATTGAATATTTTGGCTAACTGATGATTACCATTTGAGAAATGAGTAATTCTGGGCAAGGAACTGTGCCAAGTGAAGTGTGGAAGGAGAGGGCCAGGTGGACTAGGCACCATGGCTGGCTTCAGGGAACTTATAATTAGATGGGGGAAGGGGGCCTTCCTGCAATGTGAGTAGAAAATGCTCAGGGCCAAAAGAATAGGAGTCCAGAGGAGGGTGGACAGGGTGGCATTTGAATGGACACTGGAGGAGAAGTAGGATTTTGACGTAGGACATAGGAGAAAGGTGTGAGAACATACAGAGAAACTTAGGACTATGGTTTTTAGTAGGTAAAACTGCAGTGAAAAATATTTCTTCTTGCTTCTGGAGGTACCTTGAAATGTTTAGTCTGAAAAACGGTTCACTTCATCTACAGGTATGGAGAATATACAGAGAAGATTGGGTTGAAAGGCTTAAGGACTGAATTCAAACACCATGTTTTTCTAATTTCCAGTTCCTACTGTAGAAGGTCTCACTGGCTCAGCTCATTGACACACTGCCTCTCCTAAAGTTTGTTCAGCATCTACTGCCCCTGCCCTCGAGGCCTTTCAGTCTGGCTGGGGAGACAAATGGAGGTCATTGGAGCCCAGTGTGATAAGGCTTTGTTAGAGGTCCCTCCATACAGTTCTGGAGGGATCTATTTGGGAGACACTTGAGGTGGGTATTGCCAGAGGAACAGTAGTTCGTGACGGAGACAAACAATCGAGGAAGAACACGTCCTTCCTTGTGTGTGTGTATCTGGGGGGTAAGAAAGAACCGTGAAGTGTGCAGATGGAGCTCAGTGTGCATGTCTGTGAGATGAAGTTGGGAAGGCAGGCTGGGACCCAGAGGAGAAGGGCCTCGTGTATCCGCTTGGAAAGAGAGAGTTAGTACACACCCACAGTGGGGATGGTGCATTGGCACGGACACCTCGTTGGCAGAGTGGAGAGTGGAGGGGTTGGAGAGATGGGAAGCAGGGAAATTAACCAAGAGGCTGCGGCAGTGGTCCCCTCCAGAGAATACAAGGACCAAGCAGAGCTATAGCGGTGGGAAGGGGAGGAGTGGAGTTCTGTTTCCAGAGTGTCCACAGCAACCCGGTGCTCCAGTATCAACTCCAGGGCTAGCTTATATCTGCCTTTCCCTTTCTCTTCTCATTCTTTTATCTATTACATTCTGTCTGGTCCCAAATAAATAAAAGATTTGAGTTGGTTTCCAATAAAAGACATAGCAAGAAAAATAAGAATCCAGTCCATAGAAAAGAAGTTAAAGGATATAAGCCAAGTCATAAAGTTGGGGGAAGTAATTGTATGGGCAGTCCAGACCAAGGACAGTGACCACCACTAAAATTCTTAAATCCAGCACAGACACCTAGCAGAAGAGTGCTTCCTTCCCTCCCCAGCCCCCAGCATCTTCAGAATGCACTAAATATTTTGCTAAAGTGATTCCCCAAGAGAGTAAATCCTGACTTTTATTTTTTACAAAATAAAAAATAAAAAATTTTATACTGCAGCAACAAATATAGGCATCATTTTAAAACAAAGGTGATTTACAGCCCCAGCTCTAAATTCCTTGGGTGGGGTGGGGAAGATACGGCAGAGCTGCATCTCAGCCTCCTGCTGACTAATCCCATCGGTGCTGAGAGCTGCGTGGCTGGATTTTCGGCACATCCCCAGCCGTAGTTTTCGTTGCTATCTTTGTATCTGCCTGTAAGCTGGGAGTCTTCCTATTATTACTATGTTTTTGACAAATGAACTCATGCAGAGCTTTCATTAAGTTTCATTGAAAGGACCTGGAAATGCCATAAAAATTATTACAGTCTCAAAATCATCACATTCCTAATGCGTGTGCCTGGGCTTGTTGTTGAAATTGACTGATGAGAATATTTGGTTTTTAATTTTCTGACTTAAAATAAGACCATCTGCAGCCGTTTCTTTTAGCAATAATTTTTAATTAAATGCAATAAAATTTACAGGGAAGGACCCTAATAAGAAAATCGTGTCAGGAACACACTCATTGTAACATTTGCTAGCATGACATTAAGGCCCCCAACTATTTTTTTTCCTTGCAGAGCTATAACATAGACGGAATCCCGGTGAAGTGTTAATCACAATGTGGTTTTACCTTCATAAAATCAGGGTTTCCCCCTGTGGGAGGTGTGAAGATAATTCTCACTAATGGAAGACAGTCTTGTTGCGTGAGTGCTTTGGCGAAATGTCAGCAGCAGGTCTCCTGGACCAGCTGAGCCCCAGAGGAGCAGTGAGGTCTTTGTTCCAGCCCAGTTGGAATCGTGCTGGATGTACAATATTTGGGCCTCCCTGTTCCCCACCTATCAATTAGGGATGAGCAAATCATGCACAGGATGCAGCCAAATCAAAAAGTCATCTCCGTATTTGATGCATTCCTGCAGTAAATCTGTGTCAAGTGCCTACTAGGTGCTAGGCACTGCTCTGTGAGCTTTCTAGTAAACTGATGAAATCCCTGCCCTCGCAGAACTGGTATTCTGGGGGGAGTCAGACAGTAAACAAACTAATAAGTAAATGAGATAATCACAGATAATGAGATCATTCTTTGGAGATGAAATGATTCTTTTATGAAAAAGGAAAAAAGCAATGTGGTAGAAAGTGACTGGTAGAAGGGACACTTTAGATGGGGTGGCCAGGGAAGGCTTCTCTGAGGAAGTGACATTTGAGTAAAACCTGAAGGATGATCAGACATCATCCAGGCAGTGGGAACAGCAGGGCCAAAGCCCTGAAACTGGAGGCCCTCATGGGGTTTGTGAAGCGGCCAGGAGGCCAGTGTGGATGGAGTGCAGAGCACAGGGGGAGAGTGGTGGGGCGTGGGGTAGGCAAGGGCCCATGTAAAAGATTTGGATTTTACTTTCACGAGACGCCATTGGGGGGAAGTGTTAGGATCCAAAAATGTTTGAATTATCTGAACTCTTCAGAACATCTCACAGAACTTATACATTTAGGGTCAGATCAGCAGATAATTTGAAAACGTAGCAAAGAATATTTGCTCTTCAGAATAGTTCTGGGAGTGTAAAGAGGCCCCTGCTCTGACCCCTGGTTATGTAGGTTTTGAGTTTCTGGGTCTCAGGCCTCTCTCCCTCTTGTAACTGCTCTGAAATGGCTTGAAATTAGCAGGTTTGAGTTCCCCATCTCAGTGCTCCTTACAGAAGATGGTGGTGGTCCAGGGAACTGAGAGGAGACTAGCCCAGCCACACTGGAGAAAGGGTGGGAGGTGATAAGGTTGGGGCGTTTCTTGAGAAGGAATGTGCTGCATTTGGACTTGTGTGGCCTGTGGGAACTGATTTGATCTGTGGGCCACAGGGAAGTATTGAAGGTTTTAAAGCAAAGGAGTGGCATAATCAGCCAGTTCTCTAGCACAGTTATTGTCAGCTGTGTGGGGTAGACAAGAAGGCTCCATGGTAGGGTGTCTAAACAATAACGGATGGAGGCATGACAGCAGGACCTGGCTTCTTCAGCCTCTGCAGGAAGATGCCTCCCAGCACAGCTACCGCACAATCGCTCAGAGCAGAGTTAACCCAGCCTCTGGCTGTCTGGAACACCCCAGTATAGAGTTCTCAGGATGGCATCTAGGCAGCACAGACGACAGAACCAGAGAGCAGCGTGGCCCAGCAGGAAGAGACAATGAACTTGAGTCCTGCTCTACCTTTACCTTGTCATCTGATCTGAACCTCACTTTCCTCACCTGTTCAAGGGGTATGATGGCGGTGCCTTCAGCACTGAGCTATCATGAGGAGTCAGAGGTAGTGCATGTGCAAGGGCTTTGTCAGGTATTAAAAATAATATTGTCAGTCTTGACCTTTGCTGCCGGAAGAACATACGCTGCTGTGTATCACAGCACATGAGGTTCTTTGGAGTGTTCACTATACACCAGGCACTGTCTTAGACCCTATGTATATATTCACTCAGTCTGAAAAATAGACCTGCCACATAGATACTTTAAAAAAAAACTACAGAGGGAGGAGGGGAGGAATGGGTGGGTGGGCTGGAATGGGAATAAAGGATAGAAACTGTACTGAATAAACTAAAATAAAAAAATTAAAAAAAAAACTACACTAAGCAGATGAGGAAACTGAGGTAAAGAAGTTAAGTAAAGGGCCCAAGATTACACAGCTGGTCAGCAGATCCAGAATTTTTACCCCGGCAGCATCCAGCACCCATGCTCTCAGCTGTGCTGTGAAGGTCTTACTCGCTTTATGTGCATCATGTCATTTAACTTGCTGCATGTCTCTTGCTGCATGTAGCTGTTCAGTCTTACTGTTTCAATAGAAGAGGTAGCTGAGGATCAGGGTGGTGGCGTGACTTTTAAAGCAGTAGGTGATGGAGCTGGAAGCAGAAGGAAGGTATCTCCAGGTATGGGTTCTTCCCTCTTTCTGTTTTACCCACATTGAGAACTTCCCACTCAGAATCAACCCTCCAGGTGTCAAAGGTGAGGATACGCAATGGGGTATGAATTTTCAGAGTTAAAATTTCTTTATTTTAGGACATCTTATGACCGTCTGCTTACATAGGTCCTCATGGCCAGGAAATGATGTAAGAACTATATATAGAGAGAACAGCACACACAATTGCAGTAACAATCAATGAGGTGACATTATGCGGAAGGTTAAGGCCTCCTTAGGTCGCCTGGCTAGGCCGTGGAAGAGCCCTTGGGGAATTTATCATCTGTGTTTATGATACTCTAGGTCAACAGGACAAAAAGCTCATAATAATTTCTGAGTGATGAATTCATATGTTTCATTTGACTCTGAGAATGCCCCAAGACTGTTCAGCCTCCAAGAGATGAAAGCAGCCGCTGAGCCATGTGTTGGGGAATTCTGAGCTCGTGGCTGAGCATTGCAGCGCTTCCCTGACTTGGAGATGCATGTGTCTTTGGCTGTTTTCCTGCAAGACAAAAGTCTCAGAGTTGAGATTGTTTCTCAGGATGATGAGGCTTGTCTCTATGTAAACAAACCCATTCTCTACAGGCATGGGATTTGTCTGGAACCCTGGATAGGGCCCAAGGGAAATTCAGGTCAAAGCGTGACCCAGGAACTTCAAATTGTAGACTTGCTTGTGTGATTGTAATTAAGAAATCAAGATGCACAGAAAAAGACCCCTGCCTTAGAGAATCTGCTCAGAGACCGTAAGTTCTACTGTACTCGGTTATGATAAGACTTTCTTATATTGAGCAATGTCCTGTGAGGGAATGAGCTCCCCATCATGGTCAGTACTTAAGAACAATAATAAAGCTCTCCACATGGTTGGTGGAAAGGATAGTAGAATGTATCATGAGGCTGTGGTGACTTGCACAGGCCAGGAAATTTGAGCTCTCGGAGTCATTTTTGGCTGGGCAAATAGAGTCCCAAGGAAGCAAGTGTGTTGCTATAGATACTGCCTCAGCAACCCCTGAAAGGTATCCATGCCCCAAGGCTGGAGATGCCCCAGAAGACTGTAGGAATACTCAATATCAGCTCTGGGACCAGTTCTAGAAGGTGCCTCCTTTACAGTGAAGCATGTTTTTCATGTCCATTGCCCACTGTAGCCAAATCCTCTAAAATGCTAAGGCTTACCTGCTGAAAAGGCGGCACTCGGAGAGGGTGATATAGCCCTGGGTTCTGACCTGCCTTGGGAGATGGCAGAAGTTCTTTCAGAGTCAAGAGCCTGGCCACATATAAGCAATGAGAAATAGGTTATTTTGTTCTCCTGGGGGACTCCCTCACACAGTCGCTGTAGTTTTCACACTTAGTGTTGCAGCAGAATCCTTTTTCAAATGAAATCTTACTAGGAACCCCAACATAGAATGCAAGTTATTATACTTCTCTTTCATAAGTTCAAATTTTTAATACTTCACAGGAACTCAATTACTGAGATTGCCATGATGAATAGAAATCTTGAAAATTGGACATTATGGATTGTAGTGCTGTTCTTATAGCCTACTCAAGGGAGATGATTGTGCCAAGTGGTATATTGTGGGGGTCTGAGAGCCTGTTTTCTAGATCTGAAGGCTGCGTTCAAATCCCAGCTCTGCCAGCTACTAGCTGTTTGTCCTTGGGCAAATTACTTACCCTCTCTGTGCTTTAGCCACCTTGTGTGTAAAAATAGGGGAGATGGCACTACCTACCTAAAGAAGTTGTTGTGATCTTTGACTGGGTTAGCAGTTACAAAGGATATAGCCAGAGCTGGGTGCATTTTAGGTGCCCAGTACACTTTAGCTGTTCTTATTAACACTGTAACAGTGTCTGAATCTATGAAATTCCTAGAAGACATTTGTGAATCCTCACCCACAGAAACCCTCACCAGGGTTTCTGAGGAATGCAGTTTGAAAACCCCACCTCATCTCATATAATACAGGTATGTTTCTCTTAATAAATGCTGTCGGGTATACATACTTATAAGTCCTTTTCACCAATAATTTAATCAGTGGTTTATAGCACCCTGTGCCAGACACAGTAGGGGTGGTGGAGAAATGGTAGTTTCTGCCCATCTTTCAGAAACAGGCCTTTTGTTCTGTTGCGGGGAAGAAGGTGTGGCAGGTTAAGAAGCAGTTCAGGGGTAAATAACTATTGGTTCATAAACTCTAGGATTAGGATAACCCCTCATCCTCTGCTTTATGAGAATGGAAATGAAATTAACCACGTGAATAGGGAAAGGAAGCAACAGTCAGCAGATTCCACTATCTGCGGATGTTTTATGTACGTGTGTACACTCCACTGCTTTTATATGCTGATCAGCCCCATTTACAGGTAAGAAAACTGAGGCTAGAGGACATCATCTGGCACAAAAGGCAAACAGAACCCTGAGCCGGCACAGGAAAGCAGGTCCCTACCCACTGAGCAGTGCTTGCCCCACCTTAGGGGGCACTGAGTCATCCTCACTGTGGGTGTGTGCAAAGGGCTAGGTGCACCCCTGCCAGAGGCTATCTTGGATATTCCTTTTGCGGGCCAGAAAGCTGGACTAGAAGACCCAGAAAGTTCAGAAGGTCATGAGACTTTGATGTGGCCACTTCATAATTCAGAGTTTGCAAAGCTTTTCCATGCCCCTTAGCTCCCTTGCTTCTCCCAACACTCACTGTAAGACACGGATTTACAAGCACAATTTAACCGAAGACCTGAAGGAGTTTTGGGGTAGCCAGGCAGAGTTATTTTCCAGGTGGGGCCTTAGGTAAGCCATTTTCGTGGGAGGCTTCTCAGTCTCCTTGACTATAAAACGGGGATATCAGTATTGACAAGTAACTAATGGTTAAGAGTGAGCTGTGCCAAGTGCTGGGTGCAGGGCCCAGCGTGCAGTAGGTTCTCGGTGAATATAATTATGGTTATTATATGATTGTACCTGCTGTGAGGAAAGGACCCGAGGTAGTGTAGGAGGAGATGTTCCCTGTAAGACTGAGGGTTTGGGTAATACCGAGATAGGAATAATGAAGAGCAGAAAAAGAACTGGAGGCTCAAAGACTATTGTCCAAGATCACATAGCCTGCAAGTGGCAAAGTGACACTTAAAACTCAGGAGTGTCTGCTATGAAGCCACCGTGCCACATGTTCTGTGGGAATTGAGGTGGACAAAGATGGGTCTCTGGGACTGACCCAGGACAGGGTGTAGCAGGTCCTGGGCCACACCTGGGGTTGCTCTGGGTGATAACAGAAGAAAGGAGGGTGATGTCATGCAGTTAGGGATTGTTCTGGGCCCACGCTTCCCTCTCGGGAAGCTCCTTGTAGATGCTACATCTGGTTTCCAGGGAGGTCCCTGGTCCAAACCCAAGTTTCCTTGCCGGCCTGAGGCCAGAGGTCAAGGCTGGGTTCAGAGCTGCAGAGTGAGTCAATGGCTTGTAGGGATTAAAGTTTAGGCGGCTGCTCAGCCCGTGGGATGAAGGGCCACCCCCAACTCCAGGCCTCTAGGTTTCCATCCAAGGTTGGCTCACAGCACTTGTGGTGAAAGAGGCATTTGTGCCGACTTTGGTCTTTCTTTGACCCTCCCTTATACCCCAGTGTCAGGGAGGGAGGTTCAAAGTGTCACTGAGCCTGTCTGAAGTCCCTCACTTTACAGAAGAGAAAACTGAGGCCCAGAGAGGGAACTTGGTTCCTTGATTTCTTCTTCCACTAGGTGAGCTGCTTCCCTGTTAAGTGCATGAGGTAATGATGGAGAGGACAGGGAGGACAAAGGAAGGACATGACATTCTGCTGGGGAACTTCAGACACTGTATGAAATGCTTGAGGAAGTTTTCTGGAACAGATAGCTTTCTTTGTGTTCCTCAGTCCCCAGCAGGTGATGCCACTCTTGCTGACCTCCTATACCCAGGATGCATCCCTTTCTCCTTAGCCCTCTGTGTAGAATCTGCCTGCTGTGGTGTTTATGTAACTCCCTCACCGCACTGTGAGCCCTTCCGGGGCATCACCACCTACAACTGATCTGTGTCCCCAGCACTTGGCATACAGCTTGGTACCAAGCTTGGCAGCTTGGTACGCAGGTGGTGCTCAATAAAAGTCTGTTAAATGGATATCTTCCGGGAATAATTGTGTTATCTCAGAGGGGCACACTCCACCAGGATAGGACTTTCCACAGATTCTTCCCAAACCCCAGTGGTGCTCTGGGTGCTGGGACTAGAGAAACAAGGCCGGCTGACAGTCACCCGGGGGAGATGGACACAAATGCCTGATATCAGAGTTAATTATTTAAATTCAACTGTGCAGAGTGCTGCAAAGAAGTGCAGGCAGTTATAAGAGCTTCTGAGAGGTGCCTTGAGCTGAAGAAGGTGAGAAAATGAGACTGGGGCTTGGTCCTGAAATATGATGAGGAATTAACTCGATAGAGGGAGAAGGTCAGGAAGAACATTCCAGGCCCAGGGAACCAAGTATACACAAAGACCCTGTGGGAAAGGTTCAGTTATCTTTCCCATTTTACACATGAGGAAACTGAGGTTCAGAGCAGGGACATGACTTGCCTAAAGCCACACAGGTAACAAGAGACAAGGCTGTGGTTCGCATGCAGGTCTGTCTGACTCCAGAGCCCAGGCCCTTTCTCCTGCCGGCTCTGCCCTGAACAGGCAGGAAGCCTGAGGTGGCCGATGTGACATTACAGTCTGCTGGGCCAAAGCCCTCGCTTCCCCCTGGGAAGGTGGACTCCACACACTCGCTGCTCCACTCCCTCCCCACACCCAGGACTCATCCACACCTAGATCCTTCTTTTTCTCATTTGCTCTGCACTTCATGTTTGTCTTTGTATCACCTACCTATGTGACTTGGGCCTGTTTCCTCAGCCATACTGTGGGGGATCATGCAACTGACTTTCCCAAGCGCCTAACAGTCTGGGATTTTACCACATATATATGTGACCTTGGAAAACTTCCATGAGTCACAAGTCTAGAAAGAAATTCTCAAACCAATTTAGGGCACATTCACTGGACGGGCATCTACTACGTGCCAGCCCCTGCAGAACTGAGAGCTGGGGATCACAGACAAGGCTCGGCTTTAAGGTTTGTTGGGGAGGCAGATTCACAAACAGCTGACTGGATGCTGTTATCAGCCTGGTAGGAAAATGAACAACATTCTGGCAGCACAGAAGGAGAGGCCAAGTGTGTTGAAGAAAAGTCCTCCCTGAGGAGTTTGCAGGGTTCAAATTGGATATTTGAGCTGAGCTTGAAGGGCAAGCAAGTCTGCATGGTGAAAAAGTACGGGAAAGGCATTGCAAAAAGGAAGGGATGGCACGTGCAAAGGCGCACAGTCATAAACAGCCTGAGCGTGCAAAGGCTGAGGACAAGTGCACAGCGGCCAGACTGCATGTGGTAGCGAGTGACCAAATGTGAGAGTTTAAAGCCACCAGCTTGAGGTTCTGAAGTACAGAGGGTAGACTCAGAGGCTGAGAGTGCCAGTCAGCAGGGGTGCCTTGAGATTCCCAGTGAGGGGCTCTCTCTGCCTTTGTAGCCTTCAAAGGAGCGTCCCCTGCTGCCCTTTACAGCCTCCGTTGAAATTATGCGAGACTCCCCGCCCCCACAGTTGGAGAAGGGGAAGGTGTGGATGTAACAATGTCTTTAGAGGCTTGGAGTCCAGTCTGCCTCCCACTTATCCCTGGGGAAGTGACTACTCAACTCGCAGGGCTTCATTCTTGAGTTGCTGCAAATCAGAGATGCCTTGGTGACAGGCATAAATTAGCTTCCTTTGAATAGGCCAATTAGAGCTAATAACTGGGGGGAAATGTACTTAGGTGGCTTTGGTCCAAGGGCTTTCTCTAGATTGTGGTTTTTCAGAGTCCTGAGTTGGCATCTGCTTTGTCCCATCCCTATCTCTCGGCCTGAAAAGCGGCTAGGTTTTCTGTTTTGTAGAAATAATGTCCATCCCTGCATGGACTCTCCTCCTCCCTTAGGCTGGGAATGACTTGCCGGCTCTCTGTGACTCACTATATTTAAAGTGATTGATTATGGTCATTCACAAGGGTGTTCATGGTGTCCCACAGTTAGGTTTTGGGCTTAGCCTCCCTCTGAGAGCAAGAATTGGCCCAGAATATCTGGGCTCTTTTTCTCTCTGCTTCTTGCCATAAATCATTTTGCTGTGTTCTGCTTTCTGGGCCTCAGTTTCCCGATTTGCAAAACAAAGTGTTCAGGGAAGTGATTTCTGAGGGCTGGCATATTAGTTTTTGAGATGACATATTAGTTTTCTGTTGTTGCCATAGCAATTGACCGCACATTTATTGGCTTAAAACAACATTCATTTTTTATCTCAACAGTTCTTTAGGTTGGAAGTCCAGTGAGCTGGGCTGAGTGCTCTGCTTGGGGTCTCACAAGACCAAAACCCAGGTGTCAGCTGGCCTGGGCTTTTATCTGGAGGCTGCCAGGAGAGGTGGGGGGGGGGAGTCCATTTGGAAGCGCATTGAGGTTGTTGCCTCACTTCAGTTCCATGCAGAAATGAGGTCCCTGTTTCCCTGCGGGACAGGGTCTGGTTTTTGCTCCTCAAGGCTGCCTGCATGCTCTCTCATCCCGCCCCTGTGACCTTCTCCGGCAATGGCGGTTTGAGTCTTTCTCACACTTTGAATCTCTGAGTCCAGCCGGAGAAAGTTTTGTTTTAAGGAGAGTAATCTCCCTATTGTAAAGTTTGTAATCTTAAATACATCTGCAGAGTCTCTTTAGCCATGTAATACAAAGTAGCCATAGGTCCCAGGATTAGGATGTGGGCATTTTGAGGACTGTGATTCTGCCTATGACAGTCTGCCTTCTGATTCGATGAAGATTCATGTCCATCCCAAATGCAAAACTCACTCCATCCCAAGGTCCCCAGAGATTTTATCCTGTGACATTAACTCAACAAACTCTTCTCTCATCAGTTTATTTTTTTAATATATTTTATTGATTATGCTATTACAGTTGTCCTATTATCCCCCCTTCATTCCCCTCCACCCTGAACACCCTCTCCCACCCACATTCCCCCCTTTAGTTCATGTCCATGTGTCATAAGTTCTTTAGCT
Source organism: Trachops cirrhosus (assembly GCA_028533065.1). Lineage (NCBI taxonomy): Eukaryota > Metazoa > Chordata > Mammalia > Chiroptera > Phyllostomidae > Trachops > Trachops cirrhosus. Next base: position 34,400,966 of record CM052544.1, read on the forward strand.
TCTACATTTCCCATACTATTCTTGCCCTCCCCCTATTTTCTATCTACCTTCATTGCTACTTATTCTTTATATCTTTCCCCCACTCTCCTCCTCCCACTCCCCTGTTGTTAACCCTCCATGTGTTCTCCATTTCTGTGGTTCTGTTCCTGTTCTAGTTGTTTGCTTAGTTTCTTCTTGTTTTTGTTTCAGGTGTGGTTGTTAATAAC